>JAJMKY010000024.1:0-24945 GCA_030564025.1 Teunomyces panamensis | reverse complement strand
GCAGCCTTTTGAGCAGCCTTGGTAACCTTACCGGCCTTGTCAGACTTTTCAACAGACTTGATGACACCGACAGCGACGGTTTGTCTCATGTCTCTGACAGCGAAACGACCCAATGGTGGGTAGTCAGTGAAAGCTTCAACGGACATTGGCTTGGTTGGGACCATCTTGACGATAGCAGCGTCACCGGACTTGACGAACTTAGGGTTTTCTTCCAACTTCTTACCGGATCTTCTGTCAATCTTTTCCAACAAGGTGTCAAACTTACAAGCAATGTGGGCGGTGTGACAGTCCAAAACTGGAGAGTAACCGTTAGAGATTTGACCTGGGTGGTTCAAGACAATAACTTGAGCGTTGAAAGATTCAGTACCCTTTGGTGGGTCGTTCTTGGAGTCACCACAGACGTTACCTCTTCTGATTTCCTTGACGGAAACGTTCTTGACGTTGAAACCGACGTTGTCACCTGGAACACCTTCTGGCAATTGTTCGTGGTGCATTTCGACGGACTTGACTTCAGTGGTGACACCGGCTGGGGCAAAGGTGACAACCATACCTGGCTTGATGACACCGGTTTCGACTCTACCGACTGGCACCGTACCAATACCACCGATCTTGTAGACATCTTGCAATGGCAATCTCAATGGCTTGTCAGTTGGTCTCGATGGTGGTTCAATAGCGTCAATAGCTTCCAACAAAGTCTTACCAGTGGACTTACCAGCCTTGGTTTCCTTTTCCCAACCCTTGTACCATGGACAGTTGGTGGAGGCTTCAATCATGTTGTCACCGTTCCAACCAGAGATTGGGACGAATGGAACAGTCTTAGGGTTGTAACCAACCTTCTTGACGAAGTTAGAGGTTTCCTTGATGATTTCTTCGAATCTGTTCTTGTCCCACTTGACGGAGTCCATCTTGTTGACAGCAACAATCAATTGCTTGACACCCAAGGTGAAAGCCAACAAAGCGTGTTCTCTGGTTTGACCATCCTTAGAGATACCAGCTTCGAATTCACCGGTACCACCAGCAATAATCAAAATAGCACAGTCAGCTTGGGAAGTACCAGTGATCATGTTCTTGATGAAATCTCTGTGACCTGGAGCGTCAATAACGGTAACGTGGTACTTTGGAGTTTCGAACTTCCACAAAGCGATATCAATAGTGATACCTCTTTCACGTTCAGCCTTAAGTTTGTCCAAAACCCAAGCGTACTTGAAAGAACCCTTACCCAATTCAGCGGCTTCCTTTTCGAACTTTTCGATAGTTCTCTTGTCAATACCACCACACTTGTAAATCAAGTGACCGGTGGTGGTAGACTTACCGGAATCGACGTGACCGATAACAACGACGTTGACGTGAAGCTTTTCCTTACCCATTTTTATTGATTAATGAATTCTGTAGAAGGAGAAATCAAAAAAAAATTTGAGCGAGGATTTAGTTTCATTTATAAAAAAATTCCCCGTCGCGGCAGCAACGTGAAAATTTTTTTTCCAATTTGTTGTCCAAAACAGTAAACGTCCGATGTGCACGTGGCCGTTCAGGGCTGAGGCCCTAGTATTACTGCAAAAAATAATAATAAATGTATTGTATTATTCGTAAGACTACATTTGGAAGTAAACACAAAACCCTAATACTCTTTTCTAGAATCCTATGTTACAGGGGAATGTTAACGTGTATACTTTCCAACCTTCCTAGCCCGTCTCGGTTCATGACCACCCTCTAATTTTTTGAGCAATTCCTCATCATTTCTCTCCGAGCCGTCATTTTGATATTGGACCTGGCTCAGCATCTCATCGTCCAAATGCGACACATCACAATTCTTATGACCTTCGTCGTCATCGCCTTCTCCGTCACCGTAAACTTCCTGTGCAGAAGGTAGACTCTCCGCACCGTTGGCTGCGATAAGTAGTTTCTTCGTTAATGATTCAGGACTATCGCGTCCCACTAACGGTCCGTACTTCTTCTTCGATTTCACCTTTCTTGGAGATGGAAGTCGAATTTCATCTTCTGCTTCTTCCTTGACATCTACAGATTTCTGTTCTGGAGTCCCGGCATTGCTGTTGGAATGTAGATCATCACCACAAATATTCTTGACATACTCCATCAAAGTCAGCGGCCGGTTATACTTACTAGGTGCAAAGAGGCACCAAGTTAAGTCCAAGATATTTGGCATAGTCAAGCTCGATTTTCCGGCGGAAATGTCAACAATTTCCCACAAGTAAGCCACCGAAACTATCGGAATTTGCCATTCCTTCGCAGCGTTGATTTTATTCTTGGAAGAAAGGATAGACACCGAAGAAGTGCCCGACTGATATGTAGGACAATTGATTATGTCCGGATATTTGTATTGATACAATTTGGGTGAATTTCTCATCAACGAAGACTTGAACAAGTTAATATTAACCACAAGCAAGTCTCGCTTCAGGGTTAAGGACTCACAGAATTCGAAACCCATGTACTTGATGAGTTTTTCCACATGGAGCAACTCAATTCCCGTGAATCCTGTAATGCATATCTTGAAGTTTCTAGTAGACGGCAAAAGTCCCTTTAACGGCTGTTCCCATCTATCTGAAACTACCTTCAAGTAAAAAATTGACCTCTCAATAAACCACTCAGTGACAACTTTAATTTCTCCACTTGTTATTCTAAGTTTTGTTGCTGTAGGAAGAATACGAAGCATTTGCGACGATTGAGACCCTTGTATTGCCGGTAATAAAATATGCGTGATGGTGCTATCGTTGGAATCGGCGGTCACTTCACCGCCATGACTCTCTATTACTCCCGTAAGTAAGCTTGATTGCTGAGAGGTAAAGCTGATCAACAAGAAGTTGAGACCAGGAAAGATGGTTTTAGAATTATCTTGCAAGGGTACATTTGGCTTCAGAACCACCGTTGGGTGTTTCAAAACTTGCTCTTCTTCTTCATCCCACATCGAGTCTCTTACAATGGCTTTGGAAAAACTCTTTGTGTTGCCCATAATCGATTTCCAGACGTCAGTGTTCATCTTTAACCGTTTTCGAGGCTCATCGGTACTCTTTGGTGATGATTCAAAAAGCTTCTTGGATGAAGCATTCTTTGCTCTCACCAATAAATCCCAAATCTTGCAGCCATTTTTAAATAAAGCGGCTTCATTCTGATCAGTGAGTAGGTAATCGTTGAAATCGAGGGCTGCTCCACGCAATATCGAATCAAATATCCAGATCGGATGCACCACCGGTTTGTGCCATTCAATGGCTTTGGTGTACCGTCGTCCTACCTTTTCTGTGGTCACCACACATGTGTTTGAAATTGTGAGGGATTCAGACCACGTCCCACCGTGTTTGCTAATCGTTTCTATAAGATTTTTTGTAGTGAAAAATTCGGTAAGTTCTTGGGTATCGCCTAGTTTGAGCCGAAAACTGTCTTGCTTGAACAAGTGTCGTATTCCCTGTAGATCCAAATCTATCCGGGAAAAGCAAACGTTCGTTGATTCAAACACGGGAAGTAAGTAGTTGTCGATATTCAACGCGTCTGAATCGTCGTCTTCGCCCCTTAGCCATAAGTCGTAGATCTTCAAAATGCCTTCCTGGTTCAAGAACTTGATATCGACTCTGTTTTGGATACAGAACTTGTACTTAGCGGTGTCACGTTCACCAACTATAAGGTAGTTCACATCGCTCATGAGATCGCTATAGTGTGTGCCGCCGAGAGCCTCGATTTTTTGGGCTAGCTCTTCACGAATACGCAGAATACCCGTACAACAAAACGTTCGTTTCGAAAACGGTCCTTCATTCGGCATTATTGTACGTCAGAATCTGGCCTGACTGGTCGTAGAGTTATAGATTAGGTTTGGTGATAAATCTGGTTTAACTAAAGTATGTGCAGGCCCCCACAACGAAACAGTTGCCAAATCGACGGGGAATTTTTTTTGGAGTTGGCAGAATTCTCTTTCAAAGATATAGTAATCAGGTGATTTCTATTCCATCAGCTGGGCTTTAAGAACATTTGGTGAGATAGAGAAAAAAGAATCCACTAGAATTAAAGTTATTGAATCCAGATTGTTTTTGAGCATGGCGCGTACCAGATCAAGTACGGTTACTGCTGCAAATGAGGTGGCAAAATTGGAGGCTTCAATTCCCATGTCCAAGAAAAGAAAAGCCACCACTACAAGAAAATCTGCTACGAAAGAAGTATCAGATGAAAATACAATCGAGATAATCAAGACAGATACAGTTACTGTGAATGTAGATTTATCGCCACCAGACGAGTCCAAGACGAAACCAAAATCCAAGACAAAGAGTTCAACAAAAAAACCTCTTACAAGGAGAGTAGATTTTGAAGATACGGTGACTCATATAGAAATCCCCGCCGATTTAAAGTTACCGGTTGAGTTTGAAAATTACCATACTTCAGAGTTTATCTCTGGAGTTAAACACGTTCTCCTGATAGACCCCTCATTGTATCCGGCAATTGTGCACCAAAACTTCTCTAGTTTTGAAAACACTCAAGAGGTCAAGAAAGATCCAGCCGAACTTATTAACAGTTACTGGTACGCGTTGGTATCTAGCATCATTAGTCAGCAGATAAGTGGGGCGGCTGCCAGTTCGATCAAAGCCAAGTTCCAAAACTTGTTTGGCGAAAATGAGCCCGTTAACCCTACCAACACATCGATTAAGACACACGAGGAGTTGAGAGGAGCTGGGTTATCTAACCAGAAAGTTATATACATCAAGCATATCAGTGAAACATTTAACGATCCAACATCCAAACTCGTCGATCCAGAATTTTACAAACTGCCACTTGCTGAAGTTATCGAAGAACTTGTCACTTTGAAGGGAATCGGCGAATGGTCTGCCAAAATGTTTGCCATTTTCACGTTGAAGAAAATGGATGTATTTGCTCATGATGACTTGGGTGTCGCAAGAGGCATGTCTAGGTACTTGGTACGCCGTCCTGAGGTTTTGAAAGCGGTCAAGGAAAGGGTAAATGCAGATGAAGAACTTAAAGCTTTATTAAAAAAGAAAGGAAAGTTTGAAAAGAAAGACTCTAAACGTGATTGGGTACCGTTCCACGATCTGTACGTTTTATCCGCGGGAACTCAATTCAGTCCACACCAAACGGTTGCGATGTTGATTATGTGGAGATTAGCATCGACTAATATTGAGGTATTAGAGCAGGCATAGAATTTATGTTATGTGCAACAATATGTACTTTTAGAAACCATTACTAGAAAAAGAAAACCAGCAACAATGTGTACCCCAAACAAATATATGGCATCAACTTTAACGAAGAGGCCCCGTTGATATTATTTTCGCCACCAATTTCGATATTTCTATCGGGCATATTCTCCCTGTCTTTCAATTTGTTCAATTCTCTTTCAATCTCGTCTGCCCCGTAATCCAATTCAGTCTTAATAAACTGCAAGTCTTGTTCTTGAAAGCCATGATTTGCAATCAAGTAATCAATAAATTTACTTCTATTTTGCTGAATGTCTCCAGATATATCATATACAATGTATTGGATCCATTGTTTTATAGTAGCAGGTTGTGTCAGGTTCATATCTTTTTCTATAAGATGTGGTAAATCACGACGTCCTGACTTTTGTACCACGTAATTTTGAATCAAGGACCGAAACTTTTGGGGAGCAGCATAATTTGAATTATTGTTTGGAGTGTTTATTAAGGAAGATATGTCATTCGAAATTACACTTCCAATTGACTTACCAATAGTTACGGGTATATCTAACGATTCCTTTGCTGGTAATGCATGTTTTAAGACCCACTTAATTTCCGGAAGATACAACTTTTCGGCGAGGAATTGTGAAGGAATGTCAACCTCCTCTCCATCGATGACAACGGAGAGCGTATAGCATAAAGGCACAAACCAGAAAAGTAAGATATTATATTTCATGATCTTGACAGTTTGTATTTATTTTTGTTTGTGAATTTGCACCCATGCTGGTTCATTGAATTTTTCTCCTCTCTAAAAAATATCAAAAATGATCAACCTTTGGGGAGCAAGTGGAAGCGAGCGGGGTGATGAAGGCAGTGGCCAACCTGGTAGCAAAAATCCGCCAAAACATCCAAAAAGCAAAAAACAAACAAAAAAGAATATGGTATTAACGAACATAGCTAGACTCACTTCTAGGTCCCTGATGATCGAGGAGGTAGACCGAGAACGGATTGAAGGGAGGAAGGCATTTAGGGGCAAAGTGTCAAAAATAGAGCACACGCGCTCACAACCTTAATGGAAGTGTGCAGGATTCTAAAATTATAACCGATAAATTGGGGAAGGTACCTGCAGTACGGACAGTATTAGACCCAAAGTGGTCAGAGTAGGACGATATCGGAAGGTTAGAAAAATTATCGCATGCAAATAGCACAGGAGGCGTTGTATTAGTAAGGCAACAGAGCTTAAATTTTTGATGGAGCATCCGGAAGTAAAATTGGATATTTCCTGGTAGGAGTGTTATTTTTATTGGTATTTCAGCGTGTCTGGTGTCGGTTTTTGTCTCACAAGTTGACGGTTGGGCGTGCCTTATCGGATGCAGGGATGGGAGCGAAACCATTTGTTTTTCTTCTCACTAAAGAAATTAAGTAGCGCAAAAAAGTAGAAGAAAAAAAAGGACAGGTAACCATGGCTTCTAACCATATGCTGGTATACAACAACACAAACTTACATATCAGTGGAATCAGGTAAGACTCCTCCACGTTTATGTAGCTAGGAAGAAAACTTCTTATATTCACAATGAATTGAATGTGCACGAGCCAGGAGGTTTCGGTACATTGAGTCTCAACCATGATAATGCTCTTTTGATTTCCCAATGCATGTATGTGGTCCGTGGCGTGGCGTGAAAATTGACACACTTCTTTCGTTGATAGGCGTCCCGCATCCTAACGCTTCCTGTATACACAAAAGGTTATCGTTTAACAATTGCAGGATTGTCGAAGAGTAAAGTTAAACACCAGAAAAATGCCCAGCTTGTAGAAGGCAGCTGTGTAGTCGTTTACCCGTAAATCTCTCTGCATCGAAACACGCACGATTGTTTTTGTTTGTTCATTTGCCGCAAAAACAACTGTGACGCCAAACCTCGCCCATTTTTTGAGAAACCTGTGCTGGATGTGTAATAAGCCGGAATCTCAAAAGAAAGAGTGTGCTCCCCAAAAAAAAGACAACACCACTTCTTACTGTCGTTTAATACTTCTTCCAATCGTGATTACCTGGTAGACCACCAACACCTTCCCCTTATCAGAACACTTAATTTGGTCTGTTACCCACCTTCACATAGATTCTTCCATATTTTTATTGGGGTTTTTTCACTTAGAAGTGGAATCTTTTTACACCCAAGGCCCGGCCCAAAAAAAAATACAGTACCTTTTTATTACCACCGCTTCTTCTTTCTCCCCCAGAAGAGCATAGCAGTACATACATACTATGATGTCTGACCAGCTACTGTCGTCTTCACGAAAAAACTCGTTAACTTCGCTATCCACATCTTCCCGCGGCTCACCCCAATTGCTCTCAGTTCGCAGCATGTCTACCGATAATATGATGAATATGGAAGACCGATTCAAGAAAAAGACCGTCAAACGCATTCCAAACGGAGCAACGATCCCTTCACCACAGATTCACCAGACCCCAACGCATACACAAGATAATTTTCACAAATCCAATGGAGGCACGTATTATTTTCCCAACGGCGAGGTGTTTCGCCCGCGTTTTGCTCCATCCAAACGTAATCGTCCCTCAAAGATGCATCCAGCCCCATCAAACAACCACCAGCAGCAATATCACCACCCACATCTGTCGTCATCACGTTCAAACCCGCCCTCATGCTCGGTGAGTAATAACTCACAATATCAAGCATCCTCAGCGGAAACGTACTCCCGTACCAACTCACTCCAGTCGCTAAATCAGTATCCAAGCACATCCAATCAAGCCACCTCACTCAGAAAATCAAACTCCTTCAGCAACATCAAGACAGTTCATAACCCATTGTTAGTCAAAAACCCTCGTTCACAATCTACAACAAACGTTGCTTCGACGGTACCTGATTACTCCCGCAAGAATTCCCTATCCTCCTCCTCAACGTCATCAGCCTCATTCAATTACAGTCCAAACTTGCCTCAAAACGGGTTTGGAATCCAGCCCTACACTGGTGTTCGCAACAATGTCTACAATTACACTGCACAAGCTTCAAGCGTCCAACCACTAAAGATTCAACAAACACCTAACAACAAAGCATCGTCATTTGATATGAACAGCTCTTTAAGCTCACTTCCTGAAAATGTATCTATCGCAATGAGTGGCCACGATGAAAATATCGAGAAGGGCATACCTTTGAAATCAAAAAACTTTTCAACATCCTCAGAAACTTCTTCGTATTCATCATCCAGTTCGATCGAGCCAACCATATCCACTACTACGAGCATGAATTCCAACTCCAATTCTAACTTAGTCCACACCATATCCAATACTCCAACAACATCTATCAATACAGAAGACACCTCCCGTGATAAAATAAACCCAGTAAATAATTCCACTGCAGAAAAGTGCACTCGGGGAGAATTCTTGGAAAACATTGAGGAAGTTGTAAGGGATAAGAATGACCTAGAGGATAACAAACTTCCCAGCAACTCAGAAGCACTCACATTAAATGACGAAAATGTATCAGATTTAACAGTCCCACCACGCTCAACCGTATCAGTCTTGAATCCAATCCCTAAGGTATCTTCAAGTATTATGGCTAAGAGTACGGATGACGACATGTATTTGACTCCAGATCATTCACCAAGAGTGTTTAATTCCTCGAGTATTAATAATGAAGTATCAGCAGGTCTGTCAAACTATCTGCTGAATTATCAACTGAACTCAGCCAGGACAGAACCTGGTTCTGCAAAAACAATAGATGTTATATCAGACTACACAAAATGCTCCTCACCTGACAGAGCTCCAGCTCACACTGCGGAAGTTACCGAAAGCTTGCCAGAACCCACTATTAATTATTATGACATTGATATGAAACTCCCGAATAGAAGCAGCCGACTCGTGTCTCCACAAGTTTCGCCTCAAAATTTGGAAAGCAATAGACATATGTCTAGACCGTCCTCAGAATACTCGGATCTGTTAGAAAACTTATCTGTTGAAACAGCTTCGAAGAATACAAGCTCAAGAAATTCTAGATATTTTGACTTTCTGGAAACAGAAACTTTTGATAAGTTTCTTAACGATACTCAACAAGAAGTTCCTCCTCGTGGGGACTTGTTAGTTCTCAAGAACCAGAGAATCGTGAAGCATAAAAGAAACGCATCCTCACTCAGTTCATTTAATTCTTTAATCGAAACTGATATTAACAAAACTCATAAGGCTACCAGCAGTATGCCTCTGACTCCGCAGCTCAATAAAAAGCCAGCGGAAACCAATGATTCACTCACACCAAAGGAGACTAGTAAACTAGAAGTCGATCCTGTGAATGCTAAGTTGGCACCAGCTGATACCGATGAATTAAAAGCATCAGAACCCACGATCAGTAATGCAGACACAGGCACCACATCTGTAGACCTGTCATTAAATCTATACTCAATTGACGAGGTCTCAAAAGCTGCATTAAATCATCAGGTCGCAACAAAACGTTCAATGCTTGATGTATTAGACAACAATGTGACTGCACCACCAAGAGAGCTAAGAAGAAAGGCTCCCAGTACTAGTAATTTGAACTTAGGAAGAACGCCTAGGAATATGGCGACTTTTTCTGGTCAATCAAGTGACCCTACACTTGCAAAATCTCCATCAACTTCAAACTTCAAGACTTTCTTCAAGAAGGTAATTAACAAAAGTATGACCACAATCAACTCGACAAACTTGTCAAACTATTCCAGCACCTCTGATATTCTGCAGACCACAGGTACTTCATCAGCACCTGTGGACACCTCCAATATCTTGGATTCCAATTCTATTTCCGACATCCAGTCAGTCAGCACATATGGATCCCTCCAATCCTTGGACAATAATGCGTCCAAAGAAAAGTTGGTAGCTTCCCCAGCAACATCTCCAGTTAAACAAAGACTTCCTGTGCATGATTCCTATAAACTTAGCAAGAAGTCATTCTCATTCAGTAATTTAGCATTTGGAAAGTTGAATAACAAACAACTGAAAGAGAAGGAAAGAGAAAAGGAAAAGGAAAAGATGTTGAAGGTAATTTCCGATCCTATTCCTGTTGCAGTTGAGAAGGATGTTTCCGAGATCAGATTAGAAGCTGAAGGCTCTCTGCTGACATTATTATTTCCAGAACTTCCTCAAATTGATAGAGATTCTGGTTTGTTTGAAGATATGTTAAAGACGATTCAGAATGTTGGTGATCTGACATATGAAGCGGAAGTCGTACTCCAAACAAAGCCACTCCCTTTAATTCCTAGAGCATCAACGATAAATGAGCCATTTTTGCGTGACGATGAACTTACAAATGCACAGATTCAGGATCAGCAAATTAAGGACGAGGAGAATGTCACTGGTACTCTCGATCCTAAACCTTACTTCCACAGCAGAACCAACTCAGATGAATCATACATGGATGAAAACCTTAAGGTGTTGCGCAATGAGTTTAACTGGACCAATTTGGATGAGAAGCTTGGTCAGTCACAAGAGATTCATCATGTACCAGAAAAGAATGAGCAGAAGATTGAATTCTTTGTGATTACCAGCAAGCAATTGAGAAATGCTTACCAAAACTTGAATGAATACCAAAAGAGAAACTTACCAGACCATTTGAAATTCATTAAGCAATTTAGGGATTATGACAATCTTGAGATTAGTGTCAAGAAGTTTGAAGAGGTCATCGATACAAAGATTCACACTGAAAATGGCAGGGCCAAGGAATCTGACTCTTCTATTTTGAAGCGGGGCAATAATGCTAGAGCCGGACAAGGATTTAATTCGAAGAAGAAGGTCATTTTTTCCAACAAGATTAGTATTAACGAAACCTTTGCTCCTGACATGTACAAGAGATATAACAAGTCAGTTACCCAGTATACATTGACGGAATCATACCAGATAAACCGTATCAAAAATGAGTTGAATCACTACAAGTGCAACGAAATGTTAGTGCATGAAAGCTCACAGCATAACACTCATTTCTTCTTTTGAAGTTGCATACACCACCGGGTCTCTATGCATCGATAAGAAAAGGAATTTAGTTCACAGACATAATACATTTATTTATAAATTCATAACTACATTTTTTTTTATTTTTGCCTAACTACCTCTGTAAGTTGTGTAACTATGATTTGATAACAATAATGGAATATGATAGTGTGCGTCAGGAGGATTGTCTATTTGAAAGGTGATTTCCACAAAAGGGAAGAATGTTCTTGAAGCCAACGATGTCGATTCTTTGTTCGAAAGGTGGAAGTACTTCCCGGTTAAAAACTTGCACCGGTAAATCCCAGGCACCAACTGTGTCCATTTGTTACCGGAGACACCAACCTTGGAGTTATTAAGCTGAGGATCGAATGCCCAATTCTTGATTCTGCCATCTTGATCGGTTTTTCCCATGGCAAATGGAGCAATGTTGCTATCAAGTTCGTAGGCAATGTCCTCTCCCGGGTTTGTTAAAAGCGGCGAAACATAAAAAAGTTGCACCGTAACATCAATAGCTGGTTTACCAACAGTTGTATCCAAGATATGACAAGTAATGAAGTCAACCATAGCGATCTATAAAAGGAAAAGAACTTAGACGATAAGTTTCGGCGACCTCCGAGATTTCCTTATCTTTGTTCGCGCGCGCGATAGACAAAAAATTAATATATAAAAATAAAAATAAATAGTTATGTGTTGTGTCTATTACAATAGATGCAAAATGTTAGATTATGGTGCCTATATAACACCACTGGCGTTTTTTGATATCGTAAGACCACTGGTTTCGAGAATCCACAAGTAGTTCAATTATTCCATTGACTAATCTATAGTCAATGTCGACATTCCGTTGCAGTTTTAGAAGCTGCACATATATAACCACATCTAACACCTTGGTGTGATTGAACTCCAGTTTGTTCCGGGTTTCGTCAAGACACCTCTTCAAATGCATACACATACTCTCGAGTGGATCCAGGATCACGTTCTGATTTCTAGTAACTGTAATAAGTTTTGCAGAAGTCTGAAGATAGTGTCGTATTCGTTGAAATATAATACTCTTTAGTGATTCATAGGTCACCAGTGATGGAATGCTGTAAAACACTCGAAGATTACCACCAGAAAGTTTCAAATTGGCCAATGTTTCTAGTAAGTATTGGATGCTATCACTATTATACAACTCGATTAGTCGAAATGGTCGAAAGTTACGTGTGTAGATCCACCGAATGAATTCGAGTTGGATATGTATTTCGTCAATCACTGGCACTGGACTTGGATCTATCTCCAAAACCTCTATGCTTGATTCAGAATCGTCTTCGGAGTCACTAATAGAAATTATTTCTGGCTGTATCGTCATTAACAGTGTTAATTCTGGTGGCACAGGGCACAAGTCTTTCTGAACCACTTGGTCATCTGATGATTGTTGTTGAGAAAGTATCGTTGTATCGTCGAGCACCCAAGATTTACTAAGAACCAGCTTATGATAATCCAAGGCACGCTTCCAGTAGACTATCTCGATTTGCAATTCGCCAATTGAACCAATGACAGCTAAATGAGTCCCAAAACATCTAAGTTTCCCACTATGTGTTCGGGATATAGTGCATTGTACGTCAACAAGCTTACCGTATGTCTTGCCATCCACCAAACCTGCTGTGAGATACATTTTATGAGGAATATTGACCTCAAGAACCAGCTTATCATTATCAGCTGAGCAATCATCTATGGAAAGCCAAATGTGCGTTTCCAGAGAATTGCCAGTATATGGATTATAGGTAGTACGAAATCGTTCTCCCACAATCCGACCAAACACCACAAATTGTTTTACTGGATAATTGTCAACAAGTAAGATATTGTAGAGGGAACGGACGCTGTACCCATAAATGCGTCTCATGTCCTCCACTGAGGTGATATCTCGTATCAATAAAGGCACAATCACGTCATATGTTGGCGCCATGGGGAATACTTGGGGCATGTACCATGTCTTCAGTTCGGTTCGTAGGACGATATGGTTATCACCAAGTGCAAAATCGGCCATAGCTTGAGCATAACGTAAAACTACCAACAATTGAGATCCAAAAAAACACGTTAATTTGGTGAATTATTTGTTGGTATAAGCGCCTGGAGTGAGACCGTAAATAGTCTAAATAAACTGCCGTTCCAAATCTGACACTCCACGCGAAATTCGGGGCTATTATTTCTTAATTTTTTCGAGCGATGAGTTTCGTATATAAATTTAACTTGCAACGATGGCACTTTTCCAGGTCGACGGATGGGACTTAAAGCAAGATAAGATTGCTCTTGGTGGAATTTCTGAAAAGAAACAGGCCAAAAAGGAAAAAAACCAGGCCAAAAGAGCCGAAAGAAAGGAAAGAGCTAAAAGAAATAATTCTCAAGATCAAGATGCACCAGAAGATGAGCCAGTGGTAGAGGAAGAAGAACAAGAACCAGAATCTTTAAAGGAACCTGAATTAAAGAAGAAGTCTAAGAAATCAAAGAATGAAAAGGAATCAACCAAAAAGAGAAAGTTAGAGAAAGAAGAACCTGTAACAGCACCAGAGCCGGCCCCAGCACTTCCAATAACCAGTAAATTGACTCCATTACAACAGAAGATGATGTCGAAATTGTCAGGATCCCGTTTTAGATGGATAAATGAACAATTGTACACCATATCATCGGAAGATGCCCTTGCTTTGATTGAAAAACAGCCGGTATTGTTTGATGAATATCACCAAGGGTTCAGATCGCAGGTCCATTCGTGGCCAGAGAATCCCGTGGATGTGTTTGTTGAACAGTTGAGAGTTAGAGCCACTTCCAAACCAATCAATGCTCCAGGTGGATTACCCGGCTTGCCTAACAAGAAGGTGGTCGTCGCTGATATGGGATGTGGTGAAGCGCAATTGGCGCTCGATGTTAGTAAGATGGTGCAAGCTTACAACAAGAACAATGCTTGTGGCAGCTCTAAGAACAAAAAGTTTTCCAAGGGAAATGCTGGCAGAAGATTCCAGTCGGGCCCAAAGTCGTTGGATATTGAAGTTCACAGTTTTGATTTAAAGAAACATAACGAGAGAATTACAGTTGCCGATATCAAGAACGTTCCATTGCCCGATGAATCTTGTACTGTTGTTATCTTCTGTTTGGCTTTGATGGGAACCAACTTCTTGGATTTCATCAAGGAAGCTTATAGATTATTGGCACCCAACGGTGAGTTGTGGATTGCCGAAATTAAATCGAGATTTACGGAATCAGCATCCAACAAATCAGTGAAACCGGAAGATGTTGGTGCTGAGTTTGTCGAGACGTTGAAATTGAGCGGGTTTTTCCATAAGAAAACTGACAACGACAACAAGATGTTTACAAGGTTCGAGTTCTTTAAGCCTTCGCGAGAAATTATTGGGGAGCGTAAAGCCAAGTTGGAGAGAAGAAAAAAGTATATTGAACACGAGTCAGAGATTGAGGAATTAGAAATTAAGAGAGCCAAGCAACCAGAAGGAGAATGGTTATTGAAACCCTGCATTTATAAGAGAAGGTAAATTTTATTACATAGACAACCACAGGAAAATAGTTATCAAATGGTTTAAATTCTTTTTCTTCTGCGCTATTAAATTGTGTCAATCTGACGCGCACATGATGGTTGTGGTGCTGATATCAACAGTTTTTCTGGCTCAATTTCTTAATCGGGAAAAGGTTATGTCACATGACCACACACTTCAGCCAGCCATTTTTTCCCATGCGTAGTTAAACTAGGCAGCCTATGATTCCAATTGGGAAGGTAGACCAGCATTCATGGTTAAGCAGATTAATAGAGAAGATTCCTAGATAGTTATAAAATGAATTTAGCTTCCGCCGTCTCTTCACATTCGCTTTTTTGCTCAAGATTGACTACCATTTTCCTCTATTTAAAATGTCTGACTACTACGAACCCACGCTTTTGTTCAGACAGAACGCGATGAAGCGCTCGAGCCTTAGCCTTGACTTATCCCCCACATCGAGCAATGACAGTTTGGACTCGGCCGTTTCCAGAATGTCAAAGACTTCTTCCAACAA
This sequence comes from Teunomyces panamensis, assembly GCA_030564025.1. Taxonomy (NCBI): domain Eukaryota; kingdom Fungi; phylum Ascomycota; class Pichiomycetes; order Serinales; family Debaryomycetaceae; genus Teunomyces; species Teunomyces panamensis. Next base: position 9,804 of record JAJMKY010000024.1, on the reverse strand, counting down.
ATCATCATGGATGTTGAATCCTCACAATCCACTGGACACCAAGGTGTTGAACAAGTCCTGTGCAATCAACCGCTTGAACATCAAGTCCAACTATTGGAAGGTTCCTGAAACCAACATGAATCTTACTGGAATGTGTGTTAGCAGCGAATCAAGTGACAGACCTGCGTTGGCCATCTCCAGTGGGAACAGTGACTCCAACTTATTCATCTACGAATTGGATTTGATCGACAACTACTTGACTCATCACAACACCATTTCATTGCCAAACATCAACGGTATTAAATGGTTACCCAACAGCTCCAGATACTTGGTGACAGGTAATGACAAGGGATATGCACATCTCGTGTCAGTTCCTTCGATAATCGACGTGAGCGACGAAGAAACTTCGGCAGAAGTATGCAAACGTTTCAACCACAGAAAACACTTGAGAAATAAGGAAGCTCATGACTTACACTCCAACATCTCCAAGTTCAACTTCATGCATAACACAGACGAACGTCTCGTGTCGTTATTCTCCAATAACTTGTTCAATTGGGACATCCGCAACAGCGAGTCTCAAAGCAGACCATCGCCCATTTCCATATCGACTATTCCTGGAATTCTTAACTTTGATCCGGTCATCAATAATCCAAATGCCATTGGAATATGTGGAAAGTTTGGTGTGCTGCTTTTTGACATGAGACTGCCTAAATTCAGCGTACCTTCGGCAATTTTGGGCCAGGCTCACCAGAAGAAGTTGGGATCGAACTTAATCAAATGGTGCCCTACCAACGATAATGTATTTGCAGCTGCTCATGGTGACGGAGTGGTTCGGTTGTGGGATATCAGAAAACAAGAAAGCTATTCTCTGTTAAACGGACATCAGGATAGAATAGTAAGCATGGAATGGAACAACGGAGATTTGTTCACTGGAGGCAGAGATGGTAACATTGTCCACTGGGACTTAACTACCGATGCACAAGACAACAATATTGCCAATTGTGGTTTGAAGGAAGGATTGAACAGTGTCAACTTCAACCCCAAAACCAATTCCTTGGACAACACCATTAGCCAGAGGCAATGCGGAACTGTATTGCCTGCTTCCAACACCAATATCGTCAGTATGTGTTCTGTTAAGGGCTCCGAGCCAAACGATCTTAAGGTGCTCTCAATTGATGGATCATCATTCTTAGGATTGCATTCTAAGATTTACGATGCTATCAACTTGAGCATCGACTCCAACAAGCTCTACTACACCGAAGAAGATATGGAGTTATTGATTGCAAACCAGAACTCTAGTTCGACGTTGATTAATGATTCGACCGATAGCTTAATGGAAGTGACAGATCCGCTCCAGCTCACGAGAAAACAAGATTTGCAAGAGTTACGGTACATTCCAGCCAGAGCAATCTCCAACAACTTTTCCAACGATACTTTGCTTGGATCCACTGAAGACTTTACCAACGGGAAGTTGAATATCGATATGACCATTTTTGTCAAGGAAGATGAGAGCAACAACGACAAAGTCATTGTGGTTCCTGATGAAGAAGAAAAAGAAGAGGATTTCAACTTTGGAACTCAGTTCCATTTCCAAACCACCAACGACTCTGCATACTCGATTGATTCTCATATAAGTAGTCCATCGATGGGCACCGATACCGAAAATGAAATGTTCAATGACTCGGTGGATACTCTTTCTACAAACAGAACTCTTCTTGAAGGTTCTCCAATTAGTTCGGTTAACATAAGTCCTCTGGGAAAACATGTGCGGGACCCAAGCTTTAATTTGGATAATCTCAAGATGTTCCTGGAAGAGTTTTTGCCAGAAGAACATTTTGATTTCGGGTTGACGCATTCTTCAGAGACCTCCAGACACCCATACAGTATTTACTAGTTTATTTCACATATATAGAGTGTTCTACCTTTAATAGTTTATGATAACGAAATGATTTTTTATGCTTGATTCTCGAACAAGGTCTAAAAAGAGACCCTATTGTTTTTTATTTTTTTATTTTGCAATTATGACAGCATCCGAACCGCAGGGTTTAAATGATCAAAAAAAGAGTCGATTCCTGCACATCGGCATCTCTGGCATCGTTCGGAGCGCAGTTCGGAGAAGGGCTACATGAATTTAACGAAATGGAGAAAAGACAAAAAAATTGTATAGATTTTATCCCTGCAGTGTGAATTACTTGAATGCAAATCCTGGCTCAGTTATATAATGAGGCTATGTCTAAGCTTTTTTATGCGCTTTAAATTTGTTTTTTTTAATAAAAAAAACGGCCCCACCCTTGCAATAATGCATATGAGCATGAGGCAATAAGTGTTTTGCACACGACTTTCCACTCACCTTAGGAATTTTTTCTGTTTTCGACTTACAACCACAGCAAATCATTAGTCAGGGTGGCAGTAGTCAGAAAGTCAGTTTTCGTGGTAACAAATTCTAGTTGTTTTCATTAGGTATACAATCAACTGTTGAAATTTCCTGTTTCATTAGCTTTTGTTTGACATTCCCCTCACGCCAAAGGATTAGTTTCACCCCCCATTGCATACAAGTTGTGTTTGTTCCCTATTTCTACTTCTGTGTGATTACAACGATCAATTCTAGCACAATCAGTTTAGAATCCCAGTTGGTAGAAAACAAGAAACAAGAAATAAGTCTCTTTTAATTCCAACCACAGTATGTCACGGGCTTCCTCTATCAACGTCAAGGTGGTTGCAGCCGAATCGCTCTATAAGCGAGACGTGTTCCGTCAACCTGACCCATTTGCTGTGATCACAGTTGACGGTTCCCAAACTAAAACTACCAAAACCGCAAAAAAGACCTTAAACCCTTACTGGAACGAATCATTCAACTTCAATGCCTTGGAAGACTCGATCTTAGTTATCCAAGTATTTGACCAAAAGAAGTTCAAGAAAAAGGACCAAGGTTTTTTGGGTGTCGTCAACGTCAGAATTGGCGATGTCATCGATCTCTCGTTACTGAGCTCGGAAGAAACTATCACCAGAGACTTAAAAAAATCGAACGAAAACTTGGCCGTCAGTGGTAAGATCATCGTCGTTATCTCCCACAACAGCAATGCCTCTAACGGATCAGGTGCTTCTTCTACACCCGCCACGTCTGCTCCGGCAGCTAATAGAACTTATTCGTCCTCCTCAACCACCAGACCTCCTCAGCCTCCTGCTGCCAACGGAAATGCCCCGCCTGCATCAACCCCAGGAGCTCCAGGTGCTTCAACTACTGCAAACAGAACATATTCTTCTTTTGAAGATCAATTTGGAAGATTACCACCAGGATGGGAACGCAGAACGGACAATTTTGGTAGAACTTACTATGTGGACCATAACTCAAGAACTACTACCTGGCAAAGACCAACTTTGGACCAATCAGAACTGGAAAGAGGGCAACAGAGAATAGATAATACGGAAGCCGAAAGAAGGCAGCATCGTGGTAGAACTTTACCGGGTGAGACTCCTCAATCTCCATCTTTGACTGGAACCTCATCGTCTGTGTCCAGTGCAACGGTTACGGTGAACGCTACTGGTGCTAACACTCCAGTTAGTCCAGCTGCGGCCGTCTCTATGGCTGCATCGGGTGCAACTACCAGTGGACTTGGAGAGTTGCCCTCAGGATGGGAGCAGAGGTTCACTAACGAAGGTAGACCTTACTTTGTAGACCACAACACCAGAACCACTACTTGGGTTGACCCAAGAAGACAGCAGTACATTCGTACTTTTGGACCAAACACAACCATTCAACAACAACCTGTCAGTCAGTTGGGACCATTGCCTTCTGGTTGGGAAATGAGATTGACCAACACCGCCAGAGTTTATTTTGTTGACCATAACACCAAGACGACAACTTGGGACGATCCAAGATTACCATCCTCATTAGACCAAAATGTTCCTCAATACAAACGTGACTTTAGAAGAAAGGTTATTTACTTCAGATCTCAACCAGCTTTGAGAATCTTGCCTGGACAGTGCCATATTAAGGTTAGAAGAGACCATATCTTTGAAGACTCCTACCAAGAAATCATGAGACAAACACCTGAAGATTTGAAGAAGAGATTGATGATCAAATTTGATGGTGAAGAAGGTTTGGATTATGGTGGGGTTTCCAGAGAATTCTTCTTCTTGTTATCCCACGACATGTTTAACCCATTCTATTGTCTCTTTGAATACTCCTCTCACGATAACTACACCTTGCAAATCAATCCTAACTCGGGTATCAACCCAGAACATTTGAGTTACTTCAAGTTCATTGGTAGAGTAGTTGGTTTGGGTGTTTTCCACAGAAGATTCTTGGATGCTTTCTTTGTTGGTGCCTTATATAAGATGATGTTGCATAAGAAGGTTGTCTTGCAAGATATGGAAGGTGTCGATGCTGAATTTTACAGATCCTTGAAATGGATTTGTGACAATGACATCACCGATATCTTGGATTTGACCTTCAGTGCCGAAGATGAGAGATTTGGTGAAATTGTTGAAGTTGATTTGAAGCCTGGTGGAAAGGATATCGAAGTTACAGAGGAAAACAAGCATGAGTACGTTGAATTGATCTCTGAATGGAAGATTTCCAAGAGAGTTGATGAACAGTTCAAGGCATTCATTGATGGTTTCAACGAATTAATCCCTCAAGAATTAGTTAATGTGTTCGATGAAAGAGAATTAGAATTGTTAATTGGTGGCTTGGCTGAAATTGATATCGAAGACTGGAAAAAGCATACTGATTATAGAGGATATCAAGAAAGTGACCAAGTCATTCAATGGTTCTGGAAATGTATCAAAGAATGGGATTCCGAACAAAAGGCCAGATTATTGCAGTTTACTACCGGTACTTCTAGAATTCCTGTTAATGGTTTCAAGGATTTACAAGGTTCTGATGGTCCTAGAAGATTTACGATTGAAAAGGCTGGTGAATCTAACCAATTGCCAAAATCGCATACTTGTTTCAACAGAGTTGATTTACCACCATACATCGATTATGAAAGTTTGAAACAGAAATTAACGTTAGCTGTTGAAGAAACGGTTGGTTTCGGCCAAGAATAGAATTTGTGTCAACTTAGACTGGAGAACAAGTTCAAAAGTTCAAGTGTGATGAAGTATCCTGATACTTCTTTTAATTGCATTTTTGTCGTATATATACAACGATTTTTGTTAACCGGTTTGGGGTATCATTTCTTCTCATAATTAATTATCTGTCTACTTCTTCCTATCATTTACTACCATTTATATAACTGGTATTTAGTGTTTTAAGCTTATATTGTTTTTAGTTATTCACAGTTAATCTGAAGTCTAATAATTCGCATCTACGATGTTATGAGCTTCACTGCTTGGTGTACTCTGGGGTTGCAGAATATTCAGGGAAACTCACGACTGAAATACTTTCAGATTCAGAGAGAGCATAGACATTGTGCTGTCTATCAAATTCTTCAAGATCTTCATTTTTGACTTGGATGACAGTATGACCTTTGACATCTCCATCTAGATCATAGTCCACAACCCTATGTTGATAGCCACCAATTCTTGGTAAAACCTTGGCCTAAACAAAGTAGTAACTGACGCAGAGACCAAGAATTCCAAGAGTAGTAATTGGGTAAGCAGCGTAAAAGAAGGAAACATCCGACCCTTTGAGATGATTATTCTTTGGAGGGACCCAAGCCATTGCAAGAACAAAAGCATAGAACAAGATATTGATTATTACGATTGGTAAAGCTACCTTCCAACCCTCAAAACCTAACCCAGCTTCTTTCCTTTGCTTCCTTGCCAATAATATCCCAATCGGTAATAATGTCTTGAAGATGTGAGCTGGATATTGACCAACATCAACAATAAAGTTGCAGGCATCTCCAGCAGGTGGAGATATCATAACGATAACATTTACCAACCAAATAAGAAAAATCGCAAATAATGGAGTACCCAATGGCTTGACAGTAGTCCAGATTTTTGGGTATGGTACCACACCTTGATGTCCCACTTCTCTCAAAGCTCTACTGTGACTTAACACAACTACCAATAAGTGAACCAATGCACTTAATGCAACAAGTAAATCTAATGCCTTTGTAGAAGACTTAGATCGAAAGACATAGGTGAAAAATAAAAACGAAATGAAGTTTCCTGATTTCTTGATTTTCCTAACACTCCCAGCGCCGGCAAAATAAGCCGTAATAACCAATATAATTATGAAAAAGACCAGTATCATGACGCTTGGAATAAAGTATCAGAACAAGTTCTTTGATTTCTTCGGGTTTGTTTCGCCAGCAACTCCAAAGACATATTGTGCTCCAGAGTAAGAAAAAGAAACCTTGATGATGGCATTTCCGTCGGTCGTGGTACCTTCTCATGCATTTTTAAAAATATCGTGGGAGTTCTTGGCTCTAGTACCGCCAGCAAGAACAACAATGCCAGTAATTACGATAAAGAGCAAGAAGATCATCTTAACGAATCCAAGAAAGTTGGAAAGCTTCAATGTGGCTTTTGAACTAATTGCAGAAAGAACGGTTGCAAAAGTTAACGATGCAACACCGATTCCTCTTTGTCTCCACGTTGTGGGTTCTCTATCTGCAGCACTGAGAATGTATGTGCCAAATGCAACGGCAGACGAATTCAAAAATGAAAGAGCGACAGAAATAGCAGCGTAAGTTTTAGGAATCCAAAAGTCGGGTTTGGGTACGCTTGTTCTAGGTAAGCAACTTCACCGCCAGATCTCTTTCTAAAATAAGTTACATATTCAATATAAATGATAACTTCAAAAAGTGCGATAATAAACCCCACTACCCACAAGACATACGAAGCACCGATAGATCCAATAGACTTTAAAATACCTGCTTGTGTCATAAAAATACCTGTACCAATAATACCTTGGATAACCATGTAAAAAGCACAGATATAATCTAAATTATACTCCAAAAGATTCACACTTTCAACGGGTGCACCATTTATTTGTTGCTGTTCGATTTCATTTTCGGCTTTTGATGTTATTGAATTTGTACCTGGTTTCGTCTGACCCAATTAATGGATCAAGGATCTTTTGAAGAATAGTCATATTCATCGGACAGAAATTAAATGGACAACCAGCGACTTATAGTACTCCATCAACTCAATGGCAATTTATTTAACCGCTCATTAGCTCTGGTGTAAGATTAACAAGCAAGTATTGAAGCCACATTTGGGGCTTTTTCTTACTTTGTTTGAAACCTTATTTGATAGATTAAGGTTTGAGAGGTATGGCAAATTTGATTTTAATACCATCTCGTTTGAGTCAAAAAAAAAAGAAGATGTTGTATTTATAATAGTTTTGATTTATTTTCGAATTAATATGCTTTATTGTAGACACAATAGATCTTGTCTTGGTTAAGTGCCCGTTGTTTTGGTCACCGTCACAAACAAACTGAGGCGTCAAAGATAACTAAATTTTTAAGGTTTGCTTTCCATTGGAAATCAATTGTACCAACTCTCAAAAAATTGCGACTTCGAGAAATCTCCACGCATTTAAAGTTTTCTTAACTGTTTTCCATTTATTTCATATTTCCATTCAAGTCAATGGGTTCTATGCTTTCAATTCTACTATATGTGTAACTTTTTCTATGTTGTCCAGTAAAGAGGCAGAATCTTCGAGAATGTTTTTGCCGGTAGCATCATGAGTCTCATCCCAATCCGCCAAGTCCTCTAATTTGACTTGTACCACCGTATGGCCCTTGACTTCATCATTATTGTACTGGTATAACCTATGCTCGTAGCCACCGAACCTTGGTAAAACCTTAGCCCAAATAAAATAGTAAAGAACACAAAGAAGAAGAATACCAACCGTCGTAATAGGATAAGCTGCATAAAAAAATGAGACGTCTCCACCCTTTAAACTACCACCCTTAGGTGGAACCCATGCCATTGCCAAGACGAAACTATAGAACAAAATTGTGACAATGATAATTGGCAATGGAACACGGAAATCTTTATCAATATACCCAAGAGCGCTTCTCTGTCTTCTAAGTAATAACAACCCAACAATTAGAACGAGCTTAAAGATATATCCTGAGTAGGATCCAATATCGACAACGAAATTGAAGGCATCACCAGCGGGAGGTGCAAGTAAAACAATCAGATTAACAATCCAAGAAATCACAATTGGGAAAACTGGAGTACCGAACGGTTTCACGGAGGTCCATAATTTGGGGTAGGGGACGACACCTTGACGTCCGATCTCTCTTATTGCCCGACTGTGACTTAAAACGACCGCCAATAAGTGACCCAAAGCTGAAAGTGCAACCAAAACATCTAAGGCTTTGGTTGCAGATTTGGTTCCAAAAACCTTCTGGAAATACAAGGAAGCAACAAGGTTTCCAGATTTCTTGATTGCAGTTACGCTCTCGGCAGCGGCATAATAAGAAGTTATGGTAAGAAGATAAATCACAAATACAAACACCACGACACCGGGTACCAAGTACTTGAAAATTCCCTTGCTTTTTCTTGGGTCAGCTTCCCCTGCTAATCCAAAAACATATCCTGTTCCACCGTATGAGAAAGAAACTTTGATAATCGCATTAGAAATTGCATTTCCGTCGGTCGTAGTCCCTTCCCAAGCGTTCTTAAATATAGTATGAGGGTTCTTGACCCTTGAGCCTCCACCAAGTACAACAAATCCTGTGATGACGATAAATAGCATGAATATTACCTTCACAAAACCTAGAAAGTTCGATAAGCGCATCGTAAATCGGGAACTTAAGATCGGAAGAAGATGAGCAAAAGTGAGAATACCTAAGCCAATTCCTCTTTGATTCCAAGTGTGAACCTTGACGTCGGCTGCCTGTAAAATGTAAGTTCCAAACGCTGTGGCTGAGGAAGTAATGAATGATAAAATAACTGTCACAGCGGCATACGTTGTGGGTATCAAGAAATCTGGTTTTGGGTATGCTTGTTCCAAGTAGGCCACTTCACCTCCAGATCTTTTTCTATAGTAAACCACAAATTCAATATAAACTAATACCTCAAACAATGCAATTAAGAATCCGCAAACCCATAATACGTATGATGCTCCAATTGATCCAATTCCTTTTAACACGGAACCTGGGGTTAAAAAGATACCAGTACCAATAATCCCTTGAATAACAACATAAAAAGCAGAAAAATAGTCAAGATTATAACCTAGAGGATTAATTTCTTCTACTGGAGCACCATTTTCGTGTTGTTCATAGTCCGATGATAAGGAGGAGTCGTCTTGTATTCTTGATTTATTTTCGCTGGCTCCAAATATTGGACGCGCAATCTTTTTTAATAAACTCATTATGGTTGCAAAAATCAAAGCTGATTAAATGGTGAATCTTCTTCACTTTTATAACCATACATTGTTTCAAGACCTAAGCTATTTAAAACAAATCAATTAATTGATCTTTCCACAGTTTTTTGTTCGCTAATATTTGCAATGATTTTGATTTCTGCTTGTCCTCCACAGTTCTTGAATGTGCCGTATCTTTCGCCGCATCAAGATCAATTGCAACATAATTGATGCAATGTGGCTTCAAAGTGCGCTTTCGTTGTGACACTAAAAAAACTGCCCTAAACTCAAAAATTTTCACGAAAGAATAAAATCGATACTCACAGTTGTCATAAGCCAAATTGTGGAATCTGGACACACCATTATTGGGTTTTATTTTTCATCACCGAAGAAGCCTCAATAAAAATATTATTCTAATCTGCCACGGAAAAAATCATTTGGTCCATGATTATTTATAAGAAGGATTTCTTATCCTAAGGAATAGGAGTAACTTCAAGTTACATATTATGTAATCTCATCCCCTCTTCTGAAAATATAGGGAGGTGGATGAG
>JAJMKY010000023.1:0-308078 GCA_030564025.1 Teunomyces panamensis | reverse complement strand
CTGTAAGTTCGAATACTGGTGCAATGCTAATCAACATGGAAACGTTTGTAGTTTTTGGGTTTTATAGAAAGGTGGGTGCATGGTTACTATTTGTACTTATGATAAGGTATGGAATTTCTTATGTGTCAGTCTTTTCCAATTGGTTCTTTTATATTTACTTGTTGTCAGGATTATTGTTTGATAATTTATTAGTTAAGATTGTAATTACTAATTTATTTCCTTAGTTTTTAGATCATTAATTAGTATTTATTCATTTTCCAAATAAGAGTTTGGATTTGGAAACATTGTGTCAATCTTCGAAACTGAAGAATTCTGTTAAAATTTTACGAAAAGTTTTAATGCTTGTTTCTTTACGCTTGTGATGAATGTCCTATTGTGATCAGTTTTTCCAAGGGATTATTTACAAAGAAATTAAATATTTATATGACATTGTAGTAATTTATCTGCCATATGATATGTTTTTGGAGATTATATAGGTAATAGGAATTACGTTAGGCACCAATTGGAAAATGGGGAAACTTATCAATATCAAGATTGAGTGATTGTGAACTTGTTAAAAATGTTCTTTCCTGGTACATTTCATTTCTTTCATGAATGACTATCAGCATGCTAGCACAAAATCTAGAAGTAGCATTGATATATTTTGCTTAATTACCTTTTTGCGCCTGGATAATACTTCTTCATTGGATGACTTGAATATCCAATGAATCTTCGTATAACAGAGGGCCACAGACAGTACATAGCTATATAGATTCTCAGTTACATTTTTCATTGTAAGAGAGTTGAACCATGTTCGTATTTTCTTAGCATACCCATACATGGGTCAATCCGGTAGGAATGTTACCTTGACTAATCGCGTTCGTAATGTAATCTGTCGTTTCTGAGATTTCGATATTTTCAATTGACAGACCAAATCGACAATTCGGTCAACTGCACTGTTGAGAAATTAAAGTTGTACCAACTTTCAATATTCAATTATGACAAACTATCCTTAATTATCGACAAAATTGGCTTGTGTTGGTTCTTGTGACACACAAACAAAACTAACACCAAGCTCAACAAAGCGGTGACTGCATCAGATGGAAAAAAACCACGAAATCCTCCAAAAGGTAATGTCTAATTTGCAACTTACCTCCTTCACTCAATCACCAATCAACATGAATTACTAATGGAACTCTAAACAATTAGTAAAATAAACTCGTGATCTACTGGTAATTTGAGAGGTCGTGCATGATCGACTTATCTCGCCCACCTATTTAGCTTCCGCTTCTTATTTTTTGGAGCGTCAGAAATGTCTCAACTAATCTCTGCTATTAGAATTCCAGCTATCTCTAAGCCAGCAACTGCAGCTATCATCTTTCTCCATGGTCTTGGGGACACAGGAGAGGGCTGGTCATGGTTTCCTCAACTAGCGAAGCAACAGCAAATCATAGAAAATCAGGAGTCGATAAATTTTGTTTTCCCAAACGCTCCACAAATTCCCGTCACGTTGAACGGTGGATATGTTATGCCTGCCTGGTTTGATGTTTATGAACTTAGTCCTCATGCTAAGAGAGACATTGATGGGTTTTTGAAAACAATTGACACTGTTGAAAAATTGATAAAGGAACAGATTGATACCCATAATATTGCACCAGAGAAAATAATCATTGGAGGCTTTTCACAAGGTGCTGCCATATCTTTAGCTGTTGCTTCTACATTAGATTTCAAAATTGGTGGTGTGGTAGCTTTATCTGGTTTTTGTCCAATCAAGGAAACTATCCAGAAATCGTATAACAAAAGTGGAGTTAATTTTAAAACACCATTTTTTCAGGCCCATGGTACAGCGGACCCGATCATTGCATATAATTATGCTAAAGACACCAGTGAGTTTTTCCAAAGTTTGGGTTTTACCAATTATAAGTTTAATAGCTATCAAGGGTTGGGTCACTCTTCCGATGAAAACGAATTGAAAGATGTGCAAAACTTCATCAATGATGTATTAAATGGTGCTTAGATAATCGTATATCAATACATATATACTATTCTTTTATTTTATAATTCCTGTGTATAATTCAAATCTATGGTTATATTTTTATTTCGAATATTGCGATACAACGACGGTATCACCATCAAATGTCAAACTTAGCTGGTAAAGACAAAAGGTATTTACAGCAAGTTGAAAAAGCCTTGAGCTCTTTTGGAAATCTAGAGGAGTGGGCAGATTATATAGCCTTTCTTTCAAGGTTGCAAAGGGCTTTACAATTGCAGGATGAAAAGATTCATCATTCAGTATCTCTGATTCCTCACGCCCATACAGTTGCAAACAAGTTAGCCCTTTGTCTATTACCTCATTTACCTAACGGTGTACATCAGAAAGCCTTGACAATTTATGAGTTAATCTTCAATTCCTTAACCTTGGAATCATTAAACAATGACTTGGTAGTATGGATACCTGGCCTCTTTCCACTTCTAACATACTGCTCTACCCAAGTGAAACCACAATTGATTCGGATATTCAGGGACTATGTCTTAGTTAATTTGACGAAAGATAATTTGAAACTCATTTCGAAACCCTTAATCTTGAGTTTATTACCAGGATTAGATGATGAAAATTCGGAGGTGTTCTTGGATGTTATGTCTTTGATGGATCGTTTCAAAGAGAAAATTAATGACGATGGTCACTTTTGGCAAAGTATGTTCCTATGTATCATTGGAAACCCCGACAAACGCCTTGGAGCGTTGCACTGGTGCAATAAACGGCTCCCAGTATTCAACAGTATCCTTCATGAAGGTGTTTCTCTGTTTTCTGAAGAAGCTTTGGTTTGTTTAAGTCCTGAACCTGGTCTACTTATTCGAGCATTTGCATCTTCAATCAACCTGTCGTCAACTACGAATTCCTCTAGTGATATCATTGTTGTCAGAGGATTTTATGACCTCTTATTAACTCATTTACCACTCAAAAGTGATGCATTTACGGAAATGATATCGGCAAAAGACAAGGAGCTACTTGTGATGGCATGCTGTAAAGTAACCTTAAAGAAGGATATGAGTTTGAACAGAAGATTGTGGAATTACCTTTTGGGTCCTGATTCTGATCCAGATAGGTCGAATAATGTCACTCGTTCCAGATATTTTGGGTCTTATGGAAGTGAAGTTGTTGCTAAAGGATTGTTAAAGATGCTTCATGATGATTCAGATAAACTGAAGATTGATGCAATGAAAATATCATTATCAATTCTTCTTGATAAGTGGGAAATAAGCTCGCAGATCACACCGAAAATATTTGCACCTGTTTTGGAAATGTCATTCAAGCTCAGTGAAAATGAAAATATCATTCAGGCTTCAAAGGCATTTTTCAATGGAGTGGAATCCTCTTTTGTCTGGAAAGAGATAATCAATATTATTCTTCGTGAGAATGATGATCGATTTGATCTTCTCAGGTTTTGTCTAAAGACTTTTAACTTCAATGATGACGAAATGTCCAGAGTTCATTGTCCTTTAGCTATTATGTGCCTACTTTCTAATGATTATTTAACGCCAAAGCGAATTACTATTCTTGAGTTGTTAGTGAGCTTGATTCCAAAAAGATTTTTTGGATTACTTAGGAAATGTGACGACGAACTATCACACTCTAGTATAAAGAAGAAGATTAATAACTATTATTCAAAGTATGATCGGGAAAATGACAATCCACCATTTAAAGAACCGGAAATTTATTCAGCAATTGTTAATTTACTCGGTAGCTTATATGCTAAGTCTTTAGCTATCCCTCAATCTTCTTATTCTATCAGTACAATTCTAGTGTGCATTTTGGATTCTATCCCCTCCTCAAGTGATTATCAGTGGTCTAATAATACATTGAAGAATAAAATACTTCTTTACTCACTTCCTGTATCCACTGAGGATGATATTAAAAACACGGCATTAATTACATTAGGTGTCACCAAGTTGGCACCTTTTATCTTAAAATCAATGGATGAGTTAGAGAAGGAAAAATTTCTTAAAGCTATTCTAACTCACTTATGGCCATCAGTTTTATCTCCATTTCCAGCATACTATCAAGCGGAAGCCGTCAGGGCAATTTATGATTTGGAAACTGTTTACTCATCGTTTAGCTTGGAAGCTGGGTATTTGGATTTGATGTTGAAACTTCCAACCTATAAAAAAGTGAAGGCTTTTTCAACGTTATGGGACCAGTTTTCTTCTTTTAATGGAGGTGATTTGATCTTAACCAGGCTGTTACAAGTACTATTGGACAGCTTATCCAACGAGGACAATGAAGAATACTTGGAAGTGGCAAAACTTCTAACAAGAATTGTGAAAAGTGGATCTGCAAATCGTCTTATTAAAATAGTATCTAATCCTCTATTGGAGTTCCCGTTCATTCAAGGGACCAGAACTACTCTTGAGCTTGATGATGATTTGCCCAGATTTAGCTATTTCTTGAGTGCTGTTTCTAACCTCTTGACTTCTTGTGGTAGAATTATGAAGGATGCATTTAACAATGAACTAGCAGCTTTGGACGGTAGTTCAAAGGTGAACCTTATCAAGACTAATAATTGGGATATTTCCACCTATAAAACTTTATTATTTTGCATAATCCAGAAGTTTTTTGACTTGGAAGTAGACCCTGGTATTCTACAAGATGAAAATGTCTTGCATGATTATTATAATTGCGTGAACAATGCTTTAAAATTACTTTCAATTTTAATATCTGGGAATGAGCCAGATTTTAAACCAAAATTTGATAGCTTGATTAATCGTTGCTTGACATTTGTTACACTTCAGGATCATAGCTGTTATATGATGGAACTAATCATTGATAAATTTTTGAAGTGCATATTTCATTTCTTAGAGATCTCAGAAGAGTTGAAGGTGAATTTGAATTTGCTTCATGTTGAAGATGAACAAAAGAATCCAATTTTAGTTGATTTTATTGTTCAAGGAATTTACAATGCGAAGTCTAATTTACTTTTAGAAAGTTGGTTATCACTCTTGACCCGCTCCTTATATTTATTTAACGAGTCAGTGTTCAGCGTGTTGCTCATTTTGAACGATTCGATAATTCACAAACTTGAAAAGCATTATGGAATGTTACACGAGATGAAATATTTTGAGGAATCGGTTGATGTGGAAGCTTCTGTTGATGCTCTACTCTCTGGTCTCGAAGATCTTCTCTCAATAAGTCATAGCTTCTTGATGACTTCAAATTTGAGGCATAACAGTGAGAAGTCAAGTAATTCTAATGATTCCGGCTTTTTTGGAAATGTGATTCAAGGTGTGTTTCTGATCGAGTCACCAGCTATTAGGAACTCAGAGCAAAATAAATTATACTCCATTCTTCTTTCTTTTCAGGATGCTGTTAGGGTTTGTTTCAGATTATGGGAATGGGCAGACAGCAAGTCCGTAACTGGAAATGAGAGTGGCTTTGGAGAGAAGTCAATGACATTTGTGGCTCATAGAATCAAATTTAAATCACGGAAGATGTTAGAATCTTTGATGGACTTGGAAAAACAAGAAGTGGTTGAAACTATGATTAATGTCGATAAAAATGCTGTTTCGGGCATAAAACTTCTTAACATTTTGGATAGTGGACGGTCTCATATGACTGTATCACAACTATTTGATTCTGTTACATCCAGATGTTACCCTGTGATTTTAGAAGAATCGCGCAAATCTTCCATTATGAATTCAATTTCTGCCAAAAATGTGTCGGCTTTCTTGGTAAAATATTTCGAGTTGTTGGATCCAGACACTATTACGGACGTTTGGTTTCGTATAAGTCTGTTCTTCAAGGATGTTACTGCTCATTCAATACATTTTAGAGCTGTTTTACCGGACTGCTTGAGATTGATTAAAGTCATCAGTCTTAAACTTAATAATAATAAGGTCAGGGAAGAAAAAAAGAAAAAGAAGGAGTTATCTGAATTCTTTGTCAAGATTCTAACTAGCATGGTGTCTAGTAAATCCCATGTGTATGATGGTTCGGAATTGGATCAAGAAATTGATCAAAAGGTACCAGAGCAGTCAACTACCGATAACACGATATTGCATGAAGATATTTTGGATTCACTTGCGACAACTTGTGAACATTTTGATGTCATTATATCTGACCCCGATAAAGTATCTTCATGCGTGGGCACAATAATTTCAAACTTGGTGACTTCACAAACCAAGTCAAGGAAGATTAACGATATACCTTCAAAAGCTCTTGCTATATTGGATTTGATTGGGACGTATCATCCAAACAAAAGTTGGAGATCATTGGTTTTTGATTCATTTATGGACACTAGCTTCTTCCATGTGAGTTTACCTAAACTTAAATCGTGGAACTCTATTATGAGTACTTGGATTTATCACGACAAAGATAAGTTAAACGAGTTGGTGACTCGACTTACTCCTACAATACTGACATCCCCAAGTAACATTTTCGCTTGGAATGAAAATTCTGAAACTGATAATAAGATACAAACAATTAAACGAATCACATACTTAATTACAATTCTGCCAAAGGATTTCTTCTTGGGAAGCTTGGATGAAATTTTTAACAAAATTGA
Organism: Teunomyces panamensis; assembly: GCA_030564025.1. Lineage (NCBI taxonomy): Eukaryota > Fungi > Ascomycota > Pichiomycetes > Serinales > Debaryomycetaceae > Teunomyces > Teunomyces panamensis. Next base: position 301,539 of record JAJMKY010000023.1, on the reverse strand, counting down.
ATATTCTTATAGCATCTCATGCCCTTCTTCGTACAGAAGTGAAATAGCTCTATTATTACGAGCTATAACTTTGAAATTTAATGAACTACATTTGATGCTGCGTTGGATGATAATAAGCCAGGAATTATTGTCAATTTTGGGATCCCTTCGTCAGAGAAAACAGAAGGAATTGGGTACTATAGGAAGTGACGAATTACAACTTATATTACGAGGATGCAAGCTTTTGGATCAATTATTAATATTGGGGTACGATGATTTTAATCTTACTGAATGGTTATTTATTTCAAACACCCCCGAAAATATTCATGGAGATACTAATGAATCATCTATTGCAATTGTGGATCAGATTTCATACCAAAGTGATTTCACCTATTTAAAAGACACACCAATTATGGTGGAACAACCACTCGCAAGGTTAATTCCTTTACTTCATGGCGTGAGAATTATATCAAGTATAACAGAACTCCGATTATTTTTTGATTATCTTAGTCTAATCAATTATGAAAGAGTATTTGGGTTGTATGATATTGATGGTGAGGGATGTATCCAAGATATACTAAACGACTTAATAACCTGATTACATTTTTTTACAGTTTAAATACAATTACATTTTAGAGTAAATTTAGATATAAACAAGCGCCATCATTAATGACAGACGTTATCAAATCAAAGAATTTGTCTAGTAACGTTTACTCTACTGGCGAAGAAGTGGATGCTGACTTTCAAAGTGATGAGGAATTTGATGACACGCGTTTAGAGACGCCCAGGATATTACGTTCCGAAATAAATCGACTGGAATACCTGTCTGCCCATGTTGAGAGTCTCGTTCGTCGTAAAGCGGCAGAAACAATGATGAGACCAACTGCAGTCTTACCAGCTAAAAGCTCACGGTATACAGGCTCGGTGATACATCATGGAAGTCCGACTTGTTTGTCAGGTTCAAGATCTTATACACCCATACGAAATCGAGCTTCTTTTGACAAGAATACTAGAATGAAACGAAACAATGGTTTAGAATCATTAATTTCTCCAAATAATAAGCTAAATTATGAGCGAATGTCGACTCTAGAAAAGCAGCCACAGATGAACTCGAGACCTTTAAAGAAAATTAAAAATCATTCCCTGTTGCAATACAGTTCACCCCCATCAAATCTTAAAATTCGAAAGTTATCGATAGGAAAATCGCCGCAAATTCTGAACAAACCAATTTTAGAGACCTTTGATGTTCAGCAGATTATTGAACCTAACAGCCAGAGAGATAAGACAGCAAGCAATAACAAAGTTCCTGAGATACGACCTATCGATTCCATGATAGTTGAATCGCTGGTTTTCTTGCGAAAAGTAGAAGATAACAAAGATGACAATGATGTTAAGGCCATGGAAGCAAAAGGTGACATATCACGCGCAAGTTTGCTTGAAAGAGTCAATCTAACCTTGGAATCAATCACTTCAGCTGGTGTGCGAAACCGTGTATTGACGCTGACATCACCGGCAAAATCCAACAACCAGCCAGTAGTAGTTAGCAATTTCAACAGTTCTTCTTCGAGCGACTCAGATGGTATTCTTGAAGGATTAGACTTTAATTACAGAGCCCCAAGTCCTGTGCTAGATGTTTCAACTCCCTTAGTTCTGAATCTAAATCAGAAGAATGCAACGGAGTCTGGGTCAACTCAGAAAGACAGTGCTCAACCAGCCTACTATCCACAGAGAAAAGCAGACAACAATTTCGACAAGCCGGAGACCAACGAGTATCCGCAAGAGAATCTAAATGTAGCATGCTCACATTCTATTGCTCAAAGCTTACCGAAATTTGATAACTGGACTGCTAACCAGTGGTCGCAACTTAATAAAATTGTTCTACTGAAGACAATTGCCAGACAAGAAGCGATTGATAGTGCAATCTTAAGTTCTGCTTTAGGATGTAAAAATAAGGTCGAATTAGCACAGAGATATGACTTCTTGGTTAAATTCGGTAGGTTCAAGAGCAAGAAAAAACAAATTAGAGGGAATCATGTTCGTAAACGTAAGACGAATCGTTTGAAGCAAACTGATATATTTTGATAAAATGAGATGCATTATGATATTGTAACGGTACTGAATGATATATATATATAAGAAGTTAATTAGAACACCTTTGATAAAACGCCACTTAACTTTTCATTTGGTTTTGACTTTTCTTTCAATTCTTCATTGGCGTCTGCTCTGGTGCTTGTCACCTTGCGCTGCTTAAAAGTTCTTCTAATTTCATTCTGTCTTTCGACTTCGCCTGATTCCTCTGATTTTCTCTTCTGTATATTTTTGATCATTTTAGACTTTTCAACATTCTCAATGTAACTCTTATTCAACTTTTTCTGCTGTGATAATTCTAAGTTCAACTTCGCTTGTCTGACTTCGTTTTCCTTGGCGATTTGTTGTGTCAAGTCGGCCCACTTGAATCCGGAAAGATATTTAATATTGATTATGTCGTCATAATAGTATGACGTTTTCTTTCCACCAAGTTTATTTGCGTTTAAAGTTGAAGCACAAAGTTTTGCATCCGTTTTCTTCACAAACTCCACCCATCCCTCTGTGAAATTCTTCTTTTTGTTTCCACCGTACTTGATTCTCTTGTGGTACGTGGCACTATCCTCTGGCTTCAAAAATAATCGATCTATGGGTCCAAACCTACTCAACACTGACCGTAATTTCGATGGCTTCATATAAGGAGGAATACGAGATAGGTAGCACACGCCTGTCTTTTTAATTCTTTTCTGTTCCTTTTCCAATCTTTCTGGGGTCAACTTCTTGATTTTCTTCATCTTCAGTGTAGTTGGTTTATGTCCTTCTTCTTCATTTAATTCTTCTCCGTACGCCTGTGGGAACTCGAAGTCTTCATTTTCTCGACCTTGAGTTTCGTCCTCTACTTTTTCAAATACTTCTTCCTCTTCATCTTCATCTTCATTTGTATTGTCATCATCGCTGTCTTCTAGCTCATCGTCTTCGTCCTGGACGTCTTTGAATACCCTTGTTTGCTTTTTCTGCAAGAAGACTTTTGGGATATCATCATCTGATTCAGAGCTATTGAAGTCCTCTTCGTCTTCATGATCCCTAACCGTCTTTTCTATCATCTTTGTGCTGGTTTTGACTGCAGGTGCGTTTTTACCCTTGGTACTATTTTCAACTTCAAAAAATCGAAATCGCATTTCGAGATGATCTTTAAAAATCACGTGCATACAAATACTACGTATAAGACACTCTCTTATTAGAAGTTTTGATTTACTATGTAACATTAATATGAGTACAGTATTTACTTCTTACCAGCATCGTGGCCAGTCTTAGCACCTTCAGTAGCACCAGTCAAAACTGAAGAAACGTATTCAGCACCTTTAGCAACTTGTTCCTTTGCAGCTTCGACGTAACCAGAAGCAGTTTCGGCCAAGCTTTGGTGGTTGGAGTCAGCAGCGGCAGCAGCCTCATCGTGACCCTTCTTGACGTTGTCAGAGACAGTTTGAGTGAACGACTTTTGGCTATCTGGAGTACCCTTAGCAAGGAGGTTGTCAGCAGCGTTGGTGACGGATTCCTTAGCTTGTTGAGCGTAAGATTTTTGGCTTTCTGGGGTAACAGCTTCAGAAATCTTGTCGGAAATGTTCTTTCTACCTAAGTCAGACATGTTTATTTGTTAATTGAGTAATTGATGTTTCAATGCTTACTACGGTGGATTTTCTATGCTATTTATACATGGTGAATTCTGGAATCGTTGACATTTGGATTGCTACTGTGCCCCAAAATGTATTATTTTTGGGGCTCATGCGCCACATTCACGGCGTGTGTATGCACGTCCTGTATATTGAGTTTCCTAGAATATTCATGAGTGACCAATTTGGTTACGTCACAATGTTGAATTTGAAACGCGTTTACCCGATTCTGTAATATTACGCTCGAAGAGTGTACAGAATTCCAGAAACAGCAAAGGTGTACCCATATCATACGTAGATCAGTGCAAGTAACGGCCAGTATCCTCAAGATATATTATATCATTTTTAGTATATTCTATTCCACTTTTCTCGGTTGCTAACCCTTATCATTTGAAATATTTCATGTCATTTATTAGATTAATTACCTAAACTTCTATAAAAAAATTGTCGGAATTCCAGAGTTGCTATGGATCCACATTATTTAATAAAAATTCCGAACTTTCGAGGTTTTAGACACGTATTCGAGTTAAGTTAGTTCAGCTCAATTAGGGGCGAAACTATACCAAGAAAAAAGCGACAGGAATCAAAAACTTCCCTTATTATGCTTCTAAGCACGAATCAGTGTTTTTAAACCGGAAATTTCAGAATTGCTTAAGTGTGCCAATTATCGAACTCCGGTTCTGTCAAAGGAATGAATGGTTTGAAACCCAAGAATTTGGAGATCTTTCAAGAAGTTGCATAACCATAAAAGTCAGACATTCAGTAAAGATTTTGTGTGGTTGTTGTGATTTATGGGTCTGTGTTCCAATGCTTCTCTACTAGCACAAACCTATCATAGTATGAAAGCTACATATACCAATTATGAACTCTTGGAGTTGTCCTCTTCCTTTGGAGTTTCATTTATGACACTCCATCCCATTCTCTTGTTCAACCTCTCATACTTCATTCGATCTTTATCACTGACACTTGGGTTGATGCTTGACAATGCGGAACGAAAGTCCTCAATTGTTACGCTTATTTCGTCATTCTCAAAGTCATTCTCGTAATAACCCGAGGCATCCAATTCCTTTATTTGTTGACCCTTGAAGAACTTTCTCTTCAAAGCTGAAACACCCGCCTCTCTAACCAAGGAAGACAAATCGGCACCTGAGAAGTTACGACACTTCTCATCATTTGCAATAGATTTCAAGTCAACTGAATCATCCAATGGGGTACTGTTAGCCCTCACCAAGGTATGCAAGATTTCTAATCTTTCATCGGCCGTTGGTAACTCAATGTAAAGTGTTTTATCCAATCTACCTGGTCTTAACATAGCGGGATCAATCATATCTGGTCGATTGGTAGCACCAACAACAAATACCCCCTTACGGTCATTTAAACCGTCTAATTCAGTTAACAATGTGTTGACAACACGAGAGCTAGATTCTGACAATGACGTATCTCTTCTGGGAACCAAAGCATCCAATTCATCAAAAAAAATGATACATGGGACAGATGCTCGAGCTCTTTGAAACACCTGTCTTACGGCTTTCTCGGATTCACCAACATACTTATTCAAAAGCTCAGGACCTTTAATTGAGATGAAATTAGCTCGCGATTCATTAGCAACAGCTTTCGCTAAGAGAGTTTTACCACATCCTGGAGGTCCCCACAACAAGACACCAGCTGGTGCAGTGATACCGACTTTCAGATATATTTCAGGCTTACGTATCGGTTGAACAATACACATATGCAACTCCATACGAATATGAGCTAATGCACCAACATTTTGCCAACTGACATCAGGAACAGTAGCAAATCCTTCTCTCTTCGCTGTAGGTTGAATGGTAGGCAAAGCTGTGATAAAATCAGTATAATTAATTGCCAAAGGTGCCAATTGATCTTGGGTCAATGGGTTTGGATGCTTTATTAAGAATTTTTGAATGGTTGACAACTTCTCTAAGTCTGATTTGTTGTTGAATTTGGCAACTTTTGTATTATCCGGAATGAGAGTAATATTCGAATCGATATCCATTGAGTCTGCATTTGATGCAACTTCTATTTTCATTAACTCTTCTTCCTGCTCGCTAAGACTCTCAAAGATCCGTTTTATGGCAGAAATCCCAGCTGCAGTTACCAAGCTTTTCAAATCAGCTCCTACAAAGCCTGGGGTCATTTTGGCCAATTCCCTGAAATTAAAGTTTTCATCGTCTTGAACTTTCAAAGATTCAGTCATGGTCCTTAAAATGGAGCATCTTTGGTCTTCATCGGGTACATTGAGACATATTTCTCTGTCAAATCTTCCGGCTCTCCGCAATGCTGAATCAAGCGCATCTGGCCTGTTGGTTGCACCAATTACTATGACTGGTTTTCCATCTGTTTTATCAATTGTAATCTCATCCATAAGAGTTAACAACTGCGCAACTATTCTCTTTTCCATTTCTCTTTGAGCACCTCCATCTCTCTTTGGTGTAATAGCGTCAATTTCATCCATGAAAACAATGCACGGTGCCAATGATTTTGCTTCCTCGAATATTTCTCTTAATTTCTTCTCTGATTCACCTGACATACCAGAAACGACAGAAGGCGCAGAAATATTGATAAAGGGTACTTGTAATTCGCCTGCTAAAGCATTAGCAATTGTAGTCTTACCACAACCAGGAGGACCATATAATAAAACACCTCTTGGTGGCTCTACTCCAGTTGCTAGGTAAATTTCTGGATGCAAAATCGGCAAACCTATCAATTCCATAAGTTGTGTCGTAATCTTTTCGAGCCCACCAAGAGACGATAAGGTCGTGCTGGGAGGCGTGTGTTCAAGCTTGCTCTTTTGCTTTTTCACAATTCTATTGTTGGTTTCTTTGGTTCTCTTTCTTGACTTCTTATCGTCGATGGATACATCACCTTCTTGATTAATAGGCGTTTTATCTCCAGGTGTGGCTTGTTCAGATTCAACATCGCTGGTCTTATTTGAGTCACCTAAGTTCCATAAGGCAGTGACAGACTTGTTCAATGCATTAGAATCTTTGACTACCATTAAATCATTCTCATCTACCCCTTCGAAATCACTTTTGAGAAGGGCCTCTTCTTTGTATTTTATTATTTCTGCCATGTCTTCTTTCTCTTCATCTCTAACCACCTCCAATACAGCTGAAATGGCCTTCTCTAATGAAGCCTTCTTCATTCGCCTCATCTGAAAATCCTTGGTCTGAATGTAGTCCAATATCTCGGTTATGGACAATTCTTTAGCTAATGCAATGTACGCATAAGGATCTTCATTATCGTTTCCTAATTGTTTTTTATTTTTTGCACTTTTCTCTTCAAGAAGGGTATGAATGAAGTCGTAGATCTTTTGATCTATACTCTGGGTAATTGTCCGCTTCTTTGCCATGCTATTCAGTGATTATACTTTAGAAAATAAAGTGCTCCATCTCAAGATTTAGTTATTTTTTCACATTTGATGCCCACGTGATAAGCTAAAGTATAACACTTTAAGTAGTACGCAATACACCTAAATTAAGTAACACACCTCGTCATCCATCTCTTAGTTAGGGGAGTAGAAAGAAGATGTTACTATGGTTCTTTAGTGTCGTACAAATCACATAGTAGAAATATTGTAATACGTTTGACATATCAAATTTTGCAATACCTACAATAATGTTAAACAGGTTCCTTCGTAAGTCAATGAATATAGAATTAAATTATATGCCTATCGAACTAAAGAGTGAATAAAAATACAAAAACGAATTCACTATCAAATAGAGCCCTTAGATTGAGTATCAACATTGATTTCGTTTGTCTTTTTGTTGACTTCAATGGACGAGTTCTCTTCAGATTCAACTGTTTCAATAGTGCCATTGCCCATTTGACTAATATCATAGCCGTTCGCCTTCAAGTATTCAATGAAGGCTTCATCTTCCCTGTTAATGGCATCCTGCCCGACAGACGGGCAAAAGAACAAAGCCAAAATGGCAGAGAAAATGCACAAACCAGAGGAAATGTAAAATGGCATAACGTTACCTCTGTCAACATCCTTTCCATTGTGAGAGAAATGCTTGATGATAACTGGGAATACCCAAGTACCAACGAAGGCACCAACCTTACCAATTGCAGCTGCGATACCGTAGTACTGTCCTCTGACAGGAGTAGCACAGGTCTTCGATGCTAACAAACCAATGTTGTCACCAGGACCAAATTCTCCCAATGTACTGAAGATACCATAGACAACAACAAAGCCACCGACATGAGCCTTTAAGTGATGGTAGGTGCCTGACATAATGAAACCAATAATCCCTTGTAAACCAACACCTATTGCCACAGTCAAACGTGGGCCAATGTAGTCAGCAGCGATAGCTCCAAGGAAAGCACCTGGAATGTAGAATAAGTTGAAAACAACATTCCAACCCCAGACTTGGTAAGTAGTACCGTTTGGAATAACACCATCAATAATTACTGATGAGTAAATACCAAATGAGTAAGCCGAAAAGTCATAGATAAACCAAATGATTGAAACAACGGCTAATCTAAACCAATAAAACTTAATGATCAACCAGAGTGGGTACAGTTTAACATTCTTCATATGCAACTTTTCAAAAGATTCTGAGTCTTTCATCTTAAGGCGAATAAAGAAGAGGGAAAGTGGTGGGATAACACCTAAGCCAAGAGTCAATCTCCAAACAGCATTCAAATGACGCTCAGAAAAGATCCACAATAATACTAACGGCACAAATGCAGAAATAACGAACCCAGAGTCAATCATGAAGTTCGTGAACCAACAGAAGTATCTATTTCTCTTACCAGCAGGTAATTGATTGGCAAATTCGGAAGCTATAACGGACGCAGTTGGGTATTCAGCACCGATAGCAATACCCAAAAAGAATCTAAAAGTAGTCAAAGCTGCAAATAAGCCGCTTGGGCTGCCGTTGGCACCCCAAGTACCGACTGCAGTCAACAAGGTGAAAAAAATCAACATAACGTTGGCAACCATCATCCCACCTTTTCTTGCAAATCTGTCGGAGATGTATCCAAACACAAGTTGGCCAAGAACGGTACCTGCAAAAGCAATAGATGAGACGTTTGAAATAGCGTTCGACTTAACATATTCCTTTGGGTATAACGTTTTCAAAGCATACGACACAGTACCGATAGAGTTGTTAACATACCCATCAGAGAATAAACCAGCACCAGCACCAAAAGCGGGCCATAAATTCTTCATCTGAGTTTTGCGCACGGTTTCGTGACCTTCGGGTTGAATATCATTTTCATCAAGATATTGTTGTTTCTTATTCCAGGTAATTTCATTATCTAAATGTTCAGTCCAGCCAAACAATAATTGATTTACACTTCTAGGAACGTCTCTAGAAGCCATTTTGGAAAAAAAAATTCTGAATTATAATTATAATCTCAAAAAAAGGATGCTTATTCAACTCCATAAATACGTGACTTACTTATCTCTTAAATAGTATCGAATATTGAAATCAAACGGCACACGCACACAAAGAGATTAAAAAATAATTATTCCTGTAATTTTTTCCAATTAGGAAGCAAACGTGGAGAAGCAAACCACACAAGTCAAACCAAAAAAAGATAATGAAATGGTACTCCTTTAAAGTTTTAGTTTACGACTCACTCCTGTAATATGCTAGTTCTATGGGAACCTAACTACCCAACCGAATTATTGTAACTTATTGATTGTTGTCAACTATGATTGATTTCCTTCCATAGGGAACATTCTTGTTAAGTTATTTCTACAGATTCTCGAGAATTTTTCCTATTGGTCGGTGCTCATAAGTACGTAATATCATTAAAAATATATTATGGAGCAGGCATTTGAAATTTTGGCAGTTTTCTAAGTTGGGCTTTTTCCGATTTTGACATGTGCTAAAACACGTGCGTTTTTTCTATCAGCATTTATTGAGACCCACGTTTTCTCCAATAATAAACATGTTTCCGTTGCACAAAATGATGCAGTCTGGTAACCCAACATACCAAGGTGTTTTTTTACTGTTCTCCTGACACAAGGGTCTAAAGTTGTAATATAGCGCAAGGGTGGGTCGGGAAACAAAAGTAAAGAAACGGCCTATTTTCTTTGTAAAGATCAAACCATGTGTCTACGGTCGTAAGATAAGACTTACTTTATTCCGGTTTGGCCCTAGTAGTAGGTTAACCTTTGATATTACACGGAGTCATAAAAAATAAACTGTCAAGAATACTTGCGCTCTCTAACCGAGTAATTAACTAAGTTAAATAGTTAAAAAGCCACTTGCGGATCTACTTTCCTAACTAGTCGCCCACGAGTGCTCATAAAACCGGCTTTTGATATACTTAAAGTCCTTTTCCGACTAAATTATAATAAAGCTGTCAAAATACCGTTATATTATTGGCAGTGGCTGAATCTTATCTCCATTCAATAGCCCATCCTAATTTTTCACCAGCCTTGAAAGGAACAACCTTCAAATCGTTTTGGCCGATAACTTCTGGCACCTTATTCTCTCTCTTGACAAGCCAGCAGCTGTCCTTGTGTTTAGTTGTGTCAACTTCAAGTCCGTAAAATTTAATTCCGTGAGTAGATACAAACTTGGTAATGTTTTCCAACTTCCCTTCTGCTTCAAAGACTTCAGCTAAGTAACTGATAGCATGGCTTTGGGTGTATACACCTGCACAAACCCCAACATGTGTGCTCTTACTTTCAATTGGATGAGGAGCAGAATCACTCCCGAAGAAAAACCATGGTTCGCCACTAGTAGCAGCATCAACCAAGGCTCTCTTGTCCTTTGGAAACTTGGCAACTGGTTTACAGTAGTTGATTGGGTTACCTGCCCAGTTATCGATGGTCAATGATAAATGATGAGCCGTGATGGTTCCTGCGACAGTGATTTCATCATGGGATTTCCCATGGTTAAGCTCACGAATCAAGTCAACAGCATCCTTGGTAGTACAGTGCTCCAAGATAATCTTCAATTTTGGAAAGTCCTGATGTAACTTCTTCAAGGCTGGCAAGAACTTAGGTTCAGCATTGAGAACATGGATATCGGTTTCTTCAGATTCAACTTCGGTTTTCACAGCTGGCTTTTCACCATGAATATTAAGAACCAATCCATGCTTTTCCATAATCTTAAACAATGGGTAAAAAGAGGAGAAATCATTTGGATCAACCCCATACTTCGAATTAGTAGTCACACCTGCTGGGTAACACTTTATACCGTGAATCAACTTTTTTGACCCAACTTCTTCAATCAAATCTTCACTCAAGTTTTTACTCAAGTAAAAGGACATCAAGAAAGTTGTTTCAGGGCTCAACTTCTCCAAGCTACTTTTGTATTCAACTACCTGTTTGATCGTCGTAATTGGGGGAACTAAGTTAGGCATGACATATGCAATGCTAATACCACCTTCTTTCACAGTAGGTGTTATCAACTCCATCATCTTGCCATCCCGCAAGTGAACATGCATATCAGCAGTAATACCTAGCTCAATTTCAGACATGGTTTATCTTTGTCTTTGCTATGAATGGTTAGATTTTTCACGTTGCTGGGGAACTGTTATCTAAATTTTTTCAATGACAGCGCTCGTGACCAATAGTTCGATTTCAAGGCACCAGTGAACTCTTTCTTATCAAGTTATCATTGTGAAGGAACAATATGTGACTATCTATATCCTTATCAGTAACTAAAAGGTTCTATTTTGTTTTAGAGCTTAATGGTTTGTGTTGTGTGATTTGAAATGGGAGGCAGGGTTTTTTTAAAATTTGAATTGTTTCTACATGCTCAAAATTGCTTACTAGGAACACGGCAAAGTATTTATATTGCATTGCACTCGAAGTCGTCTTTGTCTGATAGAGTTGTTTTGTTACAGTTGTATTTTGATAAGTTTAAATCCACTGTGCTCTAGAAACCCCAATATTTCCAAGTCAGCAACCCAAATTTCTTGCCGTGGAACATTTTTTTATCACAGACTGTTACCTTATTGTAAATCTATTTTTTGAATCGACCTGTCACTATTCCTCATCAGCAATAAGACTATATCCCTAATATTCGTGTTTGCTATTTCATGCAATGTATTTACAATAACTGATATTTCTGTTTCAGTATTGGTTTTTGGACTACCACCTTGAGGGTATATCCAAAGTGATATCTGATAGAATTCAACTAATCTCTTTATTGAGATCCCACAAAAAGAAGCTTTTTGTTAGTAAGTTTCAGAAGAAAGTCTGTGCTTTTACTTACTGGCTACCTCACTATGAGATCGATAAATCTTATTGGATAAGATCAACAACGAGAATCTCTTGAATATTCTTTTTGCCTCGACAAAATCACTTATTCTAATTTCATATGTATACCCAGAAGGCATTTGATCCCTTAATGGCGGTACGTTTAATTTAAAGATTAATAACTTATCCAAGGAATCCTGTGAACTGTTAAATTCAGGTAGATTTTTTTGGATGTTTTCTACCAAGGAGTTTTTAGTTTCAATCAAATCGATAAAGACTAATTGTCTAGTCGTTGCTAAACATTTCCAAAATACCCATTTAAAATAAAACGTATTATTTCCAGTGTTATTCAATGTTCTGTTCAACTCATAATTGAATAAGAGTTGGTTAAAGCTACTTAGGAAGGATAATTCTGTGGTAAAAGGTTTGTTGCAAGCAATAGTGATTGGGATGTCACTAGAGGAATCATCTATATTTGCTTCTTCATAATCCAAAACTTTGCCTTTTTCTGACTTCTGATCAGAAACAAGTTTAAGAATCTTTTCGATTTGAACTCGAAAACTCGACCTTCTTCTTAGTTTACTCAGCGTCGATTTCTTAGTCTCAAAAATTTCTTCTGGTTTAGATGAGGCAGAGCTTTCTTCCCTATCGAGGGATTTATTATCATAATTGTTATATTCAACCTGTACTTGGTTTTCATTTGTTTCTTTCATACTGATCAATCTAAATAAAATAAATAGGTTGCAAAACAGAACAGCGGCTATTTAGTTAGTGCAGATGGTAAAAAAAAAGAGAATTTACGATTTTCTAAAAATTTCAACATAAAAACGAATTATTCAATCAAGAAAACCAAGAAATGGGGTCGGTTTTTCTTCCTCATTTGAATACAGGATGGCATGTGGACCAAGCTATTCTTTCAGAGGAAGATCGAATTGTTGTGATTCGTTTTGGTAGAGAGGAGGAGCCTGATTGTATGGTGATCGATGAGATACTATACCTGATATCAGAAAAGATCAAGAACTTTGGTGTGGTATACTTATGCAACATTGATCGAGTTCCAGATTTCAATCAAATGTATGAGCTTGATGCAGATCCGAGTGAGCCATATACAGTTATGTTCTTCTATCGAAATAAGCATATGATGTGTGATTTTGGAACTGGTAACAATAACAAGTTAAATTTCATAATAACGGACAAGCAAGAAATGATTGATATAATAGAGACCATATATCGGGGAGCAAAGAAAGGAAAAGGTTTGGTTATTAGTCCCAAAGATTACAGCACAACTCGAAAGTACAAATAAACTGAATACAGTAGATCATGTTATTCTCAAACATATACAAAGTTAATAAATTACATTGACTACCGGGATTAGACTCACAGTTTAATTATCCAAGTCTCTAGCATAGAAGAAGTTAACAGATAACAATTTCAGCCCTGGAGCGTTTTTCTTGATCCAATCTCTCACCCCACTACTTGGAGTACCAGTACCCCAGTTTGGTCTTGAAGATGGTATTGGCAATTTTGATTCAATCTTTGGATCCTGCTTATATAATAAGAAGACATAACGGTGCTTGTCAGTCTTTGGAGGAGGAGCAGGTCCTTCATACTCCAAAAGCGTCTTCCCCTTCGAGTAATCCAACTTATAGCTGGTCTGTGGTTCTCCATCAACCTTTCCCTCTTTTGAAGAAACCAAAGCCAAGTCTGTGATTAACCAATGGGCATACTCAGACCATTTGTGATCAGTATTTGAGGGTGCATCAGGGTCGGTCAAGACTAAGATGAATTTATCCTTTTCCTCAATGGATTCAAATTCACCCTCTTGATTAGAGGAATTAAGGGTAAACTGGATCTCAGGAGTATTCTGAGTGTTGGCTACCAACAAGGTGTTTCCCAATGCAACATGGTCTTCGGTGCTGTATTCTATAGTCAAAAGACCATGAGTTTCAAATTCGTCAATTACTTCAGGGATGATTTTGTGCTTTCTGTAAGCTTCATCCAAGGATTGTGATATTGTTACTAATGGCATTTTGGTGTGAAAAAATGTAGTAAGTGGTTTTCTGTATGGGGTCTTATAGAATCCAATGTTTCTTGTTGTAATGCGATCAATTGAAGTCTTCGTAAAGGATGAACAACTTAACTTTAAATAATTAGCTGAAAGACCTCTGCTAAACTTGACTATCATTATCAGAATGTCTTTAAATCGGCGCAGGGTCAATTTATACAAAAATTGGAGATTGAATAATAGGTCGTTCCGAAGGGTTGTGTGCGCGGGGGAGGGGAAATTAGTATGGCGCACTCAAAGGTTGCCAGGAATGGAAGGCTTCGGATACCGGTGATTACGTAAGCTATGACCACAAATAGATGCGGAGTAGCAGCAGCAATGTGTCGAGAGAGGGATAAAGTCACGGAGACAATGATTGCCCATTTGAATCAGATTTACAAATAAAGAGCGCCATATTAGTACAATTCTGGTGATGTGATTTAGAACCTAACTTTTGATGACATAATGAGATTTCAACACATGATTGTAGTGTACACTTATATTTGTAAAAAACGAGAATTAAGAGATTTTAATGTTACATAGAGAAAACTATTGCTTTCGTACCTAGAAGCTACCTTGGAAACCCGAATTGAAGTTGGGAAAGTTCAGATAACTATCCGATTGACCGTTGGTTGAAGGAGCATCGCTTGGTTGGTCGTTACTGGTATTTTTTTCATCGTGAGCAACACCATCGACCTCCTGGTGGTCATGTTTCTGTTGCTGTAATAATTGTTGCTGCATCATCTGCTGTTGCAACATTTGGTGTTGTAAGATATCATCCTCTCTTTTGAGCGTTGACGATTCCTTGTTCTGTTGATGGTTCTGCTGATGTATTTGGTCATGTGAAATACTGTGTTGAGCTTGAGGTTGGTTTTGATGTGATGAGCGCTGAGGCTGGTGCTGAGCTTGATGATCAGGTCCTTGCGCTGACTGGTGATTTATGTAACTTGGACGGGTTTGGGTGTAGCTCTTTTTAGGTTTTTCTTCTTCTCTAGGAACCACATCAATCAAGAAGTCAAACATATCACTCTTTGTCAAAGCAGCAGCAATATCAGATTTCTGCAATGTTCTTCTCTTATTTTCCTCTGCATGGATCCAGGCTCTCATCGTAAGCTCCGTGATGAAAACATCACAACCCTTAGCAAATAATATGGGAGCTTCTGCACTAATCATACGAACATCCTCGTCAGTCTTCATGACCTTCTTGATTCTGGCTAACGGCAACTGGTGGTTTTTGAAGTCGTGGTCGTCGTGTTCTATTGAGTTGATGGTTTCTTGCCAATATTGCATCATCATGTCGCGATATTTCCCAGTCAATCCCTGTCCAACATTGTTGAAAGCTCCACCAGGCTGCAGCAGTTGCTGAGCAGCTGCTGCTTCCGCTGCGGCTTGTGCTGCCAACAATTCGGCTTCATCCACTACCGTCTGTTGAGGGTGCAGAATTTGCTGCTGTTGCAACAACTCGTCTTCATCCAAATAATTGCCTTCAAAACGTTCCATAGTATTTGTGGTGACGTTTCTAATAGCAAGGCAAGGTCGATATACTCGTTCGTTTGATACCTGTAGACTCGTTTCCTGGGGTGGATTTGGTGAAAATTTGTTGATTTTTTTCTCCGAGTCGCAGAATGCAATTTTACTAGAGTTACGATAATGGATTCTATATTAATAATGTCTATTAAAAATCTCAGTAATGTACCCTTATAAAAATGTTACTGCTCCTTAACAGCAATGACCTTTTCATCAAATCTAACAGACTTTCTTCTTTCACCGGTTGCTCCTTCAGGGACAGTCAACTCAATCCCTTCTTCACCCACCAGGATAGCCGTATCATGCAACATATTTCTAATCTCAGTTGCGACATCGGTCGGTTTTGCAGCGGACGATTTTCTCTTATGTTGCTCCTTAAGATCTTCCTTACACTTAGAACATGAACAGATAAAACCCCAGTTCACACGAAGTTCTCTTTGTCTTTGTTGAACCGTGTGCTGCGGATTCACATATGTCGTGGTCAATTCCTCACCTTCACGGATGTCTCTCACAGCGTAAACCTTCAACCCTTGCGTTCTGGAGGTGAGCGAAGTTTCGACCGAGGCGTTTGGATCGCAAGTATGATTCAAATGGGATTGCGTCAAGTAAACACAAGAGTCTAAATTGTTAATGTTGTACGATCCCATCATAAGTAAGAATTCCTTATAATCGATGCTGGAAGCCGACTTCGGGAAAACACGAATAAATTTCTCGTACCCTTCCTTCCACAAATTGTCTTGCTGTTCTTGAACAAAGAGAGCGCCCCCTCCTAAACTATCGAACGACCCAGCAGATGAATCTAAAGCCTTGTATCTAATTTCTTGAGATACTCTGGCCATCGCCTTAAAATAGTTGCCCTTGGTGCCGGTTTTGTCAAGCACAATACTTGCCTGTATAAGCGTAAGAGCATACAAAGCGTTCCACTGTTCAGCTAAACAGTAGTCTTGCAACTCCAAGAATGCAGCCGCATTGATTACCTCGTTCTTCTTCTTGGTCGGATTGAAAATGTCATGTTTCAATTTAGCATGCATAGTGTCAGCTTTCTTACAAATATTCGAGCACCAGACTTCAGAACAGACATTACAATCTAATCCTCTCAAAACGGCTCTTCCTTCCGCAGCCAATAGTTTTCCACAGTAGGCACAAGCTTTTCCCACCTTAACTAAATTGATGTTGGCTAATGGTGGAATAAAGAAGAGAGGTGGCTCTTCCCAGATCAATTCTCCCTTTTCAAGCTTCTTCTTTGCGTAAAGACCTTTACCTCTCTTCTTCGTCATCACGATTTGAACCTTTTCTGGTAATTCGAGATCGGGAGTCAATTCAGATTTGATTTCGTTAGCATACGTATATTGCAGATTCACATTGTTTGGTAGTAAACCAAATTGCTTCAAGACTGACTTGAGTCTCTTCTCAGAGACTGTCCAATTTTGATGTCTAGCCTTGACTAAAGCATGCAACTTCGGTATTCCCAACGTTTCGTATGCGGGGTCTTCTTTCCAGAGGGCAATCACAGCTGACATAAGCTGTCTCTCATGAGGAGCCACAGGTCCTTGCTCTTCTGGTTTAGCATCATTGATGGCGATAACTTCGATGTTACTTTCTGTCATTTCTGATTACAGCGAATGTTCTATTTTGGAAAATTTTTTTTAGTGCAACTCAAAATTGACATTTTCTCCACACTTAAATTTGTTATATTGGCAATACTCTAAGAAACCCTTAAATTCAAACTTTTAGGGCATTAATATTACTCTTATTGTGTAAACCTATCTATGATCATTCAAGTCAACTTTCTTTGTAAGTTTTCAAACCTCTCATCTGCTATTTTGCAGCCATGCCTGACCATGCTCGATTTCGACACTTTTTCACAAACAAAAATTTGCAACTACATACCAAACAATAATTACGTAGAACCGTTCGAAATACTACACAAGAACCTTATTCGAGTTTGGTTTCATACACATTAGATGTTTGAACTAACTTGAATATTGTAGCATCGCACTTGTTTATGATTATTTACATTGCAAAACAAAACTAAGCGATTTTATGGTATATATGCCTTGTAGACTTCTCCCTTTTATTTTTTGAAATACCTATCCACAAATAGGCTACCACAAATGGAATCAAAAACTATAAAAAGGGGTTCATTTCCACTTTACTTGTCTTTTAATTCATAACTTTCTTCTTTCAATTTTATTAATCAAGATTAATACAATTGAATATCCGAACACAAAGAAACAACAACAAAACCTTTTTAGTACTAACAATCAATTAGAATGCTTCCAAGATTTATTCCAAAGGAACCTACCAAGCTTCAAAAGTTTATCCAAAGCACAAAAAATTTTGCCTCCAAGTGTTTTAACAAGGTGGAACGTACAGATGTTTGTCAAGTTAAGGAAGAAAACATCACTACTAAATGTATGAACTTGTGGAATCAGGCAATAGAAAGAAACAAAAAACTTCCTCCTCTAGTTGCTCGTAAGAAGTTTACTCAAAAGCTTGAAAGCAAACCAAATAGCTACTACTTGCCAATTACTGGAGAGCAAGCAGTCATGTTAGCTATTAATCGTGGAAAATCCGAACTTAAGAAAAAGAAAAAAAGAGAGGATATTCTTCCTTACTCCAAATCAGAAATTAAGACCATTAGATACTACTGGTTGGCAAAGGAGATTACAGAATTTGAGTCTTCACTCCCAGTCGAGAAAGTTGCACCTGAAAGAGAAGTAGTAAGTATTTTATCGAGAGATTGGCATATTAGACAACAATATGATATTATCAAAAAGCAACTCGAGAGTCGTCCTATCCCACTGAAATTCACAAGCGATGATCTTATTTATATGAAAAACTATGTTGAAGAGTACAAAATAAAGTGTGAACAGAAGGAATTCAAGGACGACTTGAGATATGACGGTGCAAAAGATTTTACTGATCGTTATTATGTTGCTGAGGGCAAGAGACGCTTGATGGTCGAAGTTGAGTTAGCAAAACTCAGGAAACAAAAAAAGGAGGAAGACAAGAGACAATCCAAAATCAGACAAGCAAAAATGGCAGCGATTGTAGAATGCGAGCCAAAGGTGGAAACCCAAAAGTGTGCAAACATCACCCCCAACAAATTATACTCAGGTTTCAAGTACAAGAATCTAAAAGAAGAAATGACGACATATTAGGTAAAGGTATCTAAGAGAGAAAGTCTTCTTTGTATTTTGGGTAAGTCTGTCGTTAGAGAGGTTGCTCCACCAAGAGACTTATATTGGAATATGTTGAGAGAAAAAGCTAACAGGGTAAGGCAAACATGAGCGATAGTGAGTCCAATATCATGAACTGGCCATTCATGATATTGGGCCACTGTCTCACATTCTGGAAATTGGCCACTTCCAAGTGTGACGGATAACCGGTTCATGAAGAGCTATATCACTATTAGTTTTGAACTCAACAATTCCAATAAGGTACTCTGGTGAGGGTCGCATCTTGATCGGCAACAAAACCCAAGTGTAATTGAATGTTTCTTCATCTTTAATATCAACCTACCATGAAATTTTTCTTCAATTGAGGAGCTTTGGACTTGTCAGATAGAATTGGATGATTTTCACATGAATGAATTTCTACCTATGGGGATTTTTTTACTAATCTCGCAGTTTTTGTTTGTCTTTATGTTTTACTTCATCTTGCGTTTTGTCTTAGTTATTAGTTTAGTGTTTGCTTTTAATAAAAATTAATAAATAATTCCAACCGCCGTTGTAGAGGCAGGACTCTTTACCGAGCCTTGTCTAAAATTT
The DNA here is from genome assembly GCA_030564025.1 of Teunomyces panamensis. NCBI lineage: Eukaryota > Fungi > Ascomycota > Pichiomycetes > Serinales > Debaryomycetaceae > Teunomyces > Teunomyces panamensis. Next base: position 282,333 of record JAJMKY010000023.1, on the reverse strand, counting down.
TGTTTGTTTGGTGAGATACTGTTATTGAGATACAAATCCAATTCATAGCTTATACTTGGCCTGTCATGAGTTTTTAAAAGAGATTGCAAAAGGATGAAAATGTTTAACTTTGTACCACTTACAGTTTGCAGTTCTTTATACAAGAACAGCGCAAATGGTTTAGTGGTAAAATCCAACGTTGCCATCGTTGGGCCCCCGGTTCGATTCCGGGTTTGCGCAATTTTTTTGGCTACCACAGGTACTGTTTAGGTATTGAACCTCTTGGCTATACTGCTGAATGGAGGACTTGCCCCATCCTCAGTATTGACTTGGTGTCAGAGATTTAACATCGGTTATAATCTCAGACAAATGGTAACTTATTAAAAGTCAGCTCAAAAACAAAGCAAACTATGGAATTTCGCCGCTCCAACAGAACCTTTCATCTTATATATACCACCACCAACTTATGTATCATAGTACATCATTGGTTTACCATGATAAAGTCCAATCACCTACGAAAGAATGTTAAAGCACCAATGATCTCAGGATTAACCAAAAAATAAAAATAAAGTTTATTATGGGGAATGGAACAAATGGAATTCTTACATAATCAAGCATATAATGGCCACCATGTGGGTTGGCGAGAAAGAGGAGTTGCCTCATTCACTGTGGAAGTTTACGAACGTTTTTAGTATAAATTATACTTAAAACGGAACGTCCCAACCATGTAATTAGTTTCTACTTTGATTATCTTGGGACCTTACGTAATTTTTGTCTGGATTAGTCTATAAAACAAATACCAAAAGGAACAATGCGACTAAAGTGTCATCGGGATCTGCTAGCCTTCTACTTAGAGATCATTATCTTTATCACTCTGTGATATTTTTTTCTGAAGATCAGTTTCGTGGCGCGTATGATGTACTGGAGCCATTCTAAGATAGCTGTATGAAGTGACTTGATTCGATTAAGATGACCCAAAAAATAAAGAACGTCCCCACCTAAGGCATTCTATTGAACGGCCGGAATTGTGCCATGTAGTTAGTCTTTGAACTCCAAAATAGTATTCTATAGATTCAGATTAGAACTAACACCAACACCTACGTTTTCATCCGCTCTGACCGAGAACTTGTGGTTGAGGCCAATTGAGCGAGAAATAGGAGGTTCCAAAATTGTGCCTCCGTAATTTGGCGAACATTTTCCATTTATGTACCGAATTTCGTTTTCCCAATTAGTGACATAAAGCTATCAATACAAGGACACTTTTTCCATAAGCAACCGGATATTTAAATTACCTGGTGTCAGTACAATTCGAATCTTGTGTATTTGATTAGGAATGACATCAGCGGCTTCCATTCACAGCACGACGACAACTTCCAACAGCCCTCTTAGAACCAAGAAAGGGTTGTCATATGTGTTGGGAGACTCACAGAACCTAGAGAACCATATTCTTCCTGTCAATGCTATTGAATATTCATCCTACTTAAATAGACTATACACCGCTGGCCGTGATGGTACGATTAAGATATGGCTGAACACAGACCAAAGTGCCATCAGCTCACCACAATTCAATTTCAATAGCAGCTCCTTTGGAAACAAATGGGGAAATGAGGAAGAATTCACAGATGTTAACGAAAAGATTTTGAAGCTTGAAACCTCCATATCTTCAAAACCAATCCCATATTATGTAAAGTCTGCCTCATCCACATCTACGCCAAACTTACGCGATGAATTTGACTCATATTCTATCTTTGACAGTTATAACATTTGCTTTGATTGGATAAATGATCTTAAATTGGTAAATGACGATAATGATTTGGTATCATGTTCTTCAGACTTGTCTATTAAATTAATCAATTTAAATATCAATGGACAATCTTTAGAGACACCCACATCTCATGAAACCTCATCGATTCACAGATTCCCAAATGTTCATACAGATTACATAAAGAAGTTAGCATATTCTCAAAAGCAAAATGAATTGGTCAGTGGGGCATTGGATGGCAAAATAGTTTTGTGGGATTTATCCACAACGAAACCTATAAGACAATTGAAGAATTGTCCTACATCATCACAGTTACCTTCATCTGTTTACTCATTAGCAAGTAATGAATCAAATTTAATCAGTACCGGTGGACCAAACAATGCTATTAACTTGTTTGACAGAAGATCGAATTCTCCATTCATCAAGAAATTGATTGGCCACCAGGATAATATCCGTTGTTTGTTGATGAATGATAACTATATCTTGAGTGGATCATCCGATAGTTCCATCAAGCTTTGGGACTTAAGAAACTTTAAAGTATCTAAAAATTTTGATATTCATGATTACCCAGTCTGGTCTTTGACCAGCGACAGTGATGACCTATCCGTTTTTTACTCCGGAGATAAAGGAGGAAACATCGTGAAGACAGATTTATCCTTCCTATCCATTAATTATGCAAACCTCATGGAAGATGACTTATTTCCAGGTTACGAAACATTCACTACATCTGAAAACTCGAACATCGACGAAAAGTTGGGGATTTCCATTATCGTCGCACAAGAGGAAAGTCCAATTCTATCACTTTGCAAACAGCAGAATACCTTATTCTCTTCAAACTATAACTCGATGAATCGGAATGTTATCCCAAAGATAGATCAACTAGCAAAGTACCAATACTTTAGAAGTTGTTTGGACTACTCCATTGAAAGAGAAATCCAGCTAAATGATGAAATTGCTTCTGGATTGATACCTGATGGCAGTGCAACATTAGCAGGGGCTGTTGCAAACAACCCAAATGACGATTTAAATTCCGACTTTTATGATCTTGTAAGTCACTTATCGATGGATACCACGAACTTAGATTTACAATCAAGCATTTCAAATCACATGAGTATTGCAAACAGTCATACAAACTATTTTGATAGTGGCTTGTCTGCGGGGGAAATAGATGCAGATAAGAGAGCTTTAGGTGACACTACAATTGACGATGAGGAGTTTGTTTCTATGTTGTTAGATGTTAATGGTGGGCCCTCAAAAGAGTTTGTTAATGCTTTTAAAGAGGAAATTGATTTTAATCAGGGGTTAAACATACACGAATCACTTCGTCAAGCGTCATTACCAGCCGTGAACCTGAGTCAACATCAAGGAGATAACAACACAAACGGATTTATTGATGAAACTCCAATTGAAATATTATTGAATCCGATACCAAAAGAACAGATTACTTCAACTCCGTTTAATGTGAAACCAATTGCAGAATTCAAAATTTTACCAAAAAGTATAATCGCAAAGCGATTCTTTAACAACAAGCGGCAAATTTTAGTACTTTATTCAGATGGTACAATCAAGATTTGGGATATATTAACCTGCCAAGAAGTTGAAGTGTTCCCATATGTACACCGTTTGGAATCGCTGATACACAACGAGGATTTGGAGAAGAGACTCAAGGAGATGGATAATATCTTTCAAAGGTATCAATCCTCAGATACTTTAAACAATTGGTGTGAGGTGGAAATTAAGGCAGGTAAGTTGTTAATCACACTCAAAGAGGCATCGTACATGAATGTGGAGATCTATTATGACGACTTAGTAAAGAATTACCCATTTCTTTCCTTAGACCACCGGGAGAATCAGAGGATCAAAAAACTTGAAAAAGTTATTTCTACCAATGATGACCGGTTCTGTGTTGGATCCATATTATTGAATTCTTTATTTAGCAGATATGCAGCCTATGAATGGGCCTTTGATGCTGATTTAAGAGAAGATTTAAGAAAATTGAAGAAAAATAATAAGAATCTTGATAATACACCTGTTTTCATGGCTGATGACTCAAGTATTCGCAAGTTGAAGTATTTTGGACGCAAACCTTCAAAGACTAATATGAGCACCCTTGGATCAAAACCTTCTAGTCCGGCTACATCCACTGCAGCAAGTTTGCAAGACTACAACATTGAAAAGACTCCGCTCAGCGAGTTTCTTCAATTCAATGAAGCAAATGCTCGAAGCTCAAATTCAGCATACTCTCAGTCTTATGACTACGACGATTCCATTATGAAATTACTACAAGGAAATAAGAAATTCTATTGGGAAAAGTACAGCGCCGATAGTTACAATTCGACGAAAGCTAAGATTGTTGAGTCTATAATGAAGGTTGACTCTTTTGACCCTACATTGAAGGAACTACCTTTGACTGAAGACACACAATATTATCCAATAATTAACTCAGCCAGGTATCCTCCAAACCTATTGATTACCATTTTTGAACATTCACCTGAGTTAGGAAATTACCGTGATGTATGTAGTTTCCAGATGGAAGATGTTTTGAAGATTAAGTACGGATCAGAAGACTTGTCTTTGATTGAAGAATTCAGAACTCAATTACCAAAATGGATTGGTCAACCATTATTATATAATAGATGGCCACAAAGAGAATCTCCAAAGGTTGCGTTCCAACTTTTAGAGTGTGATTATGCCTCACTTCCAGCCAATAAGAAGATAGGTGGGAAATCTCAACGGAAGATCAAGAAATTACCAGTTTTGGAAAGTTCTATAAAGTTGACGTCCCACAATATGTTACGGGTTGGTAAGATATTGTTCTATTTGGCAGAGAAGTTTGATTCTAAGACTAGTGAAATGAAGGATAAGAAATTAACACCACCAGATTGGCTTGCGTTGGATTGTAAGGGTGAGGTGTTACCGTACAATATGACATTGCAGACAATCAAGACAAAAATTTGGAAGAGCAGTTCTGATATAGAATTGCGTTTCAGAAGAAAGTTTGATACATAGTAAAACGACGACATATAAATAAACTATTGACCAGATATTGCCATTTAATTTTGTAGCAGATGCCTAAGTTTAGAGAGTCGCAACTATTGTCCTGCATATTTCATTATTGAACAATTTAGGAAATGCGGGTCACATGACACATTTTTTTTTGTTCGATGATATGAAGGTACAAGTGAAAGAAGCATTCTTCACCTACCAGTGTCTAGCAGGAACCGTTTTAATTGAGGATCAAGATGGAAGAGACCGACAGAACTATTTCACGTTTGTTTAGATCCTTTAAGACCATTAAGGAAATGGTCAGAGACAGAGTAAGTAGCGAACGATGAAAGTTTTCACCTTGATGGTTGATGCTGTATGCGTGTTGGAAATATACTAACAAATCAATAGGGATACTATATTACTCAAGAGGAAATCGAAATGTCGTTGGATGAGTTTAGGTCGAAGATCTGTGACAGCATGGGTATCCCTCAAAGAAAATTGATGTGTTTCCAAGCTAACCCAACTGCTGAATCATTGGAAAAGTTCCCTGATTTGGGTTCTTTGTGGGTTGAATTCTGTGATGAGGCATCAGTTGGTATCAAGACCATGAGAAACTTCTGTATTCACATCAGTGAAAAGAATTTCAGTACTGGTATTTTTGTCTACCAGTCCTCCATCACTCCTAGTGCCAACAAGTTAATTCCAACTGTTTCTCCTGCTACCATTGAAACTTTCCAGGAAGGTGATATAGTGGTTAACATAACCCATCATGAGTTGGTTCCTAAGCATCTTAAGTTATCCAGAGAAGAAAAGAAAGAATTATTGGAAAGATATAGATTGAAGGAATCTCAATTACCTAGAATCCAAAGAGAAGACCCGGTTGCCAGATACTTGGGTTTGAAGAGAGGTGAGGTTGTTAAGATTATCAGAAGATCGGAAACTTCTGGTCGTTATGCATCTTACAGAATTTGCTTGTGATCAAAATATGTTTCTTCTTATTTGAAAAGGCAGAAAGAATTTAACCAGAGAGTTACCAGAATTTGTTCATTCTGGGTTATATTAGAGGCCCATTCGTCGCTTCAAAATGGCGAGGATTTCTAAGTAGATATTGTAATATAGCCATATTAACTATTTTGACCCAGTAGACTTGGACACATGGGCGCAGAGTACACTGTCTTGTACTCCAGTCCACCAGGTGATTTGTTTCAACTCAACTAGGTTATTGGGACTGACTTGGACGCCTTCGTTTCCAAGAAATGTTGGACCAATGGTAATAATCAAACTATCTACCAAAGGTTCATCATTGTGTTTTGTGATTAAGAGGTCGTTAATAATTGTGGCACCTCCTTCAATCATGACGGAGTTGATGCCCAACTTCTTGAGAGTTTCAAGGATGGAAATCCAGTTATCTCTTGATTGTAGAAGCTTTAATGAAACAAACTTTCCTCCCTGGCGATGTAATACATCAATGTCGGCCTGACTTGGTGTTACCAGTTCATCACACAATATGTATGGAGCAATTCCCGAGCCCGCATCGCAAAGATGGCAAAGTTGCGATTGATTATAGACCCATTTCCCATTAGGATCTAGCACTATGGGACGTAATGGATTTTCAGCGCCTGGAAACCGACAGTTCAACTTTGGGTCGTCGGCAAGAACCGTTCCAATGCCTACCATGATGGAATCGTGCTTGGCTCTTAAGTAATGTGTCATAGTCTTTGTTTCGGCATGAGAGATCTTGGTTTGTACCCCAGGCTTTGCAGCGATTCGTGAGTCTAGCGATTGAGCATACGTAAGAGTCACATAAGGAATAGATCCTGTGGTATTCTTAGGCAAGTAAGGTTGAAGAAACTCTGGTAGATCACCAGGCAATGGAACCAACGTCATTAATGTTATTGTGGGGAGTTTACTTTTATTATATGTGCGCAGTAATCTATACCATAGTCATTACATAATTTTATCATCACTTACTCTTTTTGAGCTTTGTTGGCCGGGAGTGGTCTACAGTTTCGTCCAGGTATTCTCTCTTCAAGAACTTCTGTGCTGCTTCGTCGTCGTCGTCGTTAAAAAACGCTCCTTTATGGTATCGCGAACTTGATGACTTTTCACCAGTCGTGGCCTTGTTCTCTTGAAATTGCTGGATTAGTTCGGATTCCGACATTCCTTCTCTTCTAATCTTGTCCTGGACTTCCAATTCGTGTGCTTCAAGCACTTGACGATCACGATTGAATCGGTAAAGCTCTCGTGCCTGCCAGGCTTCGTGCTCTTCTTCAGGATTTACGTTGTCAGTATCATCGATTTCGTCCTCCTTCATCTCTTGCTCTACAGACGTACTGTTGTCATTGCTGATGTTTTGTAACTTAGAGATGATAGAACGTTCATTGCCAGGAGTAAGGCCAGTTGTGGAGGTTTGTGACGGTTCTTGCTTACCGGGGTTGCGTTTGGCCTTGGAGACGAACACGGGTTTAAGAAGCGGACCTGAGTCTGACTCTGAGTCGGAATCAGAAGATGCAGAATCCGACTCTGAGTCAGACCCAGAACTCAGCCCCGATCTCCTAACCTCCTCTGACCCCTCTTTATCTGAATAATCATCTTCTTTGGCCATCCTCGGTCCTTTAACTCTAGTATTACGGGACCTGCAGGTTGGAGTGTATTGCCTAATTGGCGCGTCAATCGTTTGGTTTTGACTATTTCAGCTGGGCCATTCGCGGAGAAAATCGCATATAAGAAAAAAAAAACGAAGGAAACATTGAAAAAAAAAGAAATAAGAGATACTTGAAAATCTTCACGGCCACAAAAAAATTCAAAAAGTTTGTCGACGCGTAGATTGTTTACTAAATAAGCACTTCAGCTCGATTTGCATTTGAAAAGTCTCTGCTTCGTTTTTTCTATTCTCCGTAATCCCAAATAAAAGAAAAAAAGGGCCACTAAACAAAAAAACAAAAAAACAAAAACCAACAACCTTCTTCTTATTCTTCTTCTTCTATTCATATACATCATGTCCTTTGTCGTACCGTTCCTTGTGCCCTTATGGCCATTGTTTGACCAGGCTGTGGCAAGTGCTACTGGAGGCAGATTCATTCCATCTCAATTTGATTTCACTGCCGGCACACTTCCATTTTCCACATTTCCACCAGTCGCTGCCGCCATCACCACTTACTATATCGTTATCTTTGGCGGTGACTATATCTTCAAGAAGTTCAAGATCAAACCTTTTGTCTTGAACGGCTTGTTCCAGGTACATAACGTGTTGTTGACGACTCTCTCATTCACCTTGTTGATTTTGATGGTTGAACAGTTAATTCCTATGATATACAACCACGGCCTCTTTTACGCCATCTGCTCCCCAGATGCCTGGACTCAACCTTTGGTCTGTTTGTACTACTTGAACTACTTGACCAAGTTTATGGAATTCATCGACACGCTTTTTTTGGTCGTCAAGCAAAAGAAATTGACTCTTTTGCACACTTACCACCATGGTGCCACCGCTCTCTTGTGCTACACCCAATTGATCGGTTTGACTCCTATTTCCTGGGTCCCTATTACCTTGAACTTGTGGGTTCATGTCATTATGTACTTTTACTACTTCCTCGCTGCTAGAGGTATCAGAGTCTGGTGGAAGGAATGGGTCACCAGATTCCAAATCATTCAGTTTGTCCTTGACTTGGGTTTTGTCTACTTTGCAACTTACCAGAAGATCATCTACACTCACTTCCCTCAATTGCTCGGAGTCTTGCCAACCTGTGGTGACTGTGCTGGTACCATGTTAGCTGCTTACTCTGGATGTGCGATTTTGTCCTCATACTTGGTCTTGTTCATTGCTTTTTACATCGATGTCTACAGAAGAAAGTCTTCCAAGAAGTCCAAGATCGTCAAGGCTGTCCACGGTGGTGTTGCTGCTCAAGTGAACGAGTACGTTTACGTTTCCGGCAGAAAGGATACTCCAACTCCAGTCACTGAAGAACAAGAAATCCGTTCTAGAAAGGCTTAAACAAACGCAAAAAGAACATTTTCACAATGAATTTCCATATTTAAATAATCACCCCATGAACCATTACTTGTAATCTAGAGCACTATCACTAATCTAAATACTTTCTTACTTCTTCGTAGGTTGGAATACTTTCGGCAGCACCAGGTTTCTGGATGACCAAGCTACTGGCCAAGGTAGCAAACGTGATAGCGGCGTCCAAGTTATCTCCAACCGCAAGCCTCAGCACAACACCCCCAAAGAACGTATCTCCTGCTCCAGTAGTGTCGACGATCTTCTCGACTTTACATGAAGGACGGTAAGCTGGTGTTTGCAGGTCTTTCCAATCGAAAACGGAACCTGAACCACCCATGGTAATGATCACGGTTTTTATATGGTTTTGATTAATCAAATTCTTCAATTTGGCTGCCAAGTGACTGAAACCTTCTACTTTATCAGTGGAAATTTCAGCCTTGAACAGCTGTAACTCGTCACTAGGTAAAACATGCGATGCTACATCCAATGCTTCACCCTCATTGACAATCAATAAATCAATCTTACCCAAAATTTCCAGGGTAATCCATTCTGGCTTAAAGGGGGATGGGTTATAAGCAATCGCGATTTGTGGACGGTTTGCCTTTAACCATGAGATCGTTTTGATCGTATCAGGGTACTCGTTCTGCAAAATAACAAAACCACCTTGTTTATTTTCAGGGAAATAACTTTCGTACTCTCTGTCAGATGGCTTCAATTGACCATTGGCTCCTGGAGTGATCAAAATTCTGTTTTCTCCCGATGTCTCCACCAAAATCACCGCAACACCAGAAGAAACGCCATCCAAAGTTTTGATATGGGTAGTATCAACATTAGCATCTACCAAACTCTGCTTGAGTTCATTACCAAAGGAATCATTACCCACATTTCCAATCATTCTCACTCTGACATCACCATCTGGTGCATTTAAGCGGGCACACGCCAATGTCTCGTTGAGTCCCTTGCCTCCAAGATGGTTTTCAAATGAATTTGCTTCATATGTCTCGCCTCCAACCGGAACTTTGTTCGTGAAAGTAACCAAGTCGTAGTTCAATGAACCAACAATCGTAATATCTGTCATTACTTGCTTGACAAAAGAATTGGAACACCAAAAGTAATTTTCGTTGGCAATTCTCGAAAGTCTGGGGTACATTGCCATCGCGCACACGGCAGAGACATGCAAAAAAAATGCAAAAAATGCAAAAATACGCTACTTACATCGGTTTCCTAAAAGTTTACTTAGTTGTCTTTAATTACAACGAGAACGATTCTATAGAAGTCTATGGCAATTTACCTTCTCTCTTCAATCTCATCTTTTCGGCAAATGTCATTGCCTTCTTTGGAGCTGGAGCCGGAGCTGGAACTGGAGCTGGGGTTGGAGCAGCGGCAGCAGAGGCTTGTGCTTCAAGCTCTTGTCTCTTCTTCAAGAGAGCAGCGTCCTTTTCCTTTTGAAGACGCAAGTCTTCTCTCCACTTGGCCAATTCAGCTTCCTTGGCCTTCTTAGCAGCTTCTTCTCTTGCAATAGCACGTTCCCTTTCGCGTCTAACTCTCAATTCTTGAATACGTTGTTGCTTGACTTGTTCAATACGTTCAGACTTAGCCTGTTCGTACTTGGCTTGTGCTTCGGCCTTCAAGCTGGCCAACTTAGCAGCGTTCTTTTCATCAAGAACAGCCTTGAACGAAGTGTAGTCTGGAATAATACGAACAAGACGTTCTTTCAAAGCCAAATTGTCTTCAAATTCATTCTTGGCCTTAGCAATCTTAGAAGCCTTGATGACTTCATAGTTCTTGACTTCTTCTTCCTTTTGCTTTTCAGCATCCTTGTCCAAGTACTGAAACTCGAACTTTCTGAACGCTCTTTCGAGGTGGTCAACCTTCTTGGCTTGAGACTTCAACTTGTCATCCAACTCCTTCTTGTCCTTACTCAATTGGTCGATTTGCATTTGCTTCAACTTGTCAGTGTCTAACTCAGCCAAGTTGTCCATGTCAATTTTAATAATACCCTTAGCATTAATATCTTCGACAATCTTTCTTCTTTCGTTCAACTTAATAGCTTCTCTTTCTCTTTCAAGCTTTTCAGCAGCTCTTCTTTCTTGTTCAGCGGCCAATCTTTCTTGTTCGGCCTTCTGGTCAGCAACAAACTTCTCTTGTCTAATTCTAGCAGCTTCTTCTTCTTGTTCACGCTTAAGCTTTTCGGCAATCTTCTTACGTTCTTCAATGATCTGAACGCGGTCGGCAAGTTCTTGCTGCTCTCTGATGATTTCGGAAACAGCCTTTTGCAAAGCAATGTCACGGCTTTCTTGAGCACGAGATTCCGAGGCTGGGTCAATAGCCTTGACAGATTCCGACAAGGTTTGAGCCAACTTTGAAATCTGAGTTCTGACCAATTCAGCTGGAGAGATTTGCAACTTGTCAGCGAAAGAATCGTCGAGGGATTCCTCAAATGGACTGGACTTGAAGACAACAACTTCAGCTTCGTGGTCAATGGTCAAGGCTAAGTGACCATCTTTGACAGCATTGACGATCAAGTCTTCGACTTCCAATTCAGTCAAGCTGTTTTGGATGCCCGAGAAGACACCTAAGGAGACCAAGAAATCCAACTTGACTGTTTCGTAAACTTGAGAAACTTGTTGGAAAATTCTGATCAAGATAACTTCAGTCAAGGTTGGAATGTAGTGCTTGTAGTCCTTGTCAGCTTCGATGGCCTTGAAGACTTCGATAACCTTGTCCTTGATGGTCAATGGGTGGAATTCACCTTCTTCAAGAACTTGGAATAATTCTTTGATGGCAGGATCAACGTAGTGCAAAATGGACTTGCTGATGATCGACTTGATCAAGAAGTTCTTGGTTGGAACGTTGGTCAAGTTCAACAAGGAAGACAACTTGGAGTTCTTGGTCTTGTGTTCGTCAACAAGAGTTTCGTTAGCGTTCAAAGCCTTTTGTGGAATGGCCAAGGTGGACAATACCAAGACAGAAGCGTAGTGGCCCAATTCTTCATCGGTAGCGTTTGGAGATTGAACGTACAAGTTGAAGAACTTGTTCCAAGCAGCGGCGTGGAACAAAGCATTGTCAGAAACAGCAAAGATTCTGGCCAAGTTTTCGTAGTAGTTGGCCATCATGTTTGGCTTTGGTGCCTTCTTGGAAGCAGTGATCAAAGTGTGGACATCGTCAACTGAACGGAAGGATTCTTGCCATAATTCCAACTTGACAGAGATGTTCAATTGGGAGAAACGTTGTTCCAAGTAACGTTGAATGGTTTCGGTGTCAGACAAGTCAATGGCGTTGGTGGTGCTCTTGGCTTGGGTAGTGACAGATTGCATGTGAGCTCTCAATAATTCACATAATCTTCTGAATTCGGCCTTTCTCTTGAAGTTCAAGCAGAACTTGAATGCTTGGTTGACAATAGCAGAGTATGTAACTTCCAACTTGGAGTTGTTTCTCAAGATATCCAAAACAGCTCTGAAGGCTTCCCACAAGAATCTCAACCATGGAGTGACCAATTCTCTTTCTGTACGGTCAGCAGAGTCGGTGTTGGAGACAGCAGACAATAAAATACTTTCTGGAGTTTGAGCTGCTTCCAAATCTTCATCTTCTTCGTCTTTGTCGATTTGGATGTCGGCCTTGGCTTGAGCCTCGTCCAACTTCTTTTCGGCCAAGGTCACGAACTTACGGACAATAACTTGGACCGATTCCAAACCGTGTTCAGACAACTGGACGTTCTTTTTGTACTGATGTAAAGCATCCTTGGCCAACTTACCCTTTCTCAAGTCGACAGCCAACTCAATGAGCAACAAGGCAATTGGTTCCAAGTCTTCAACAGCCAAGTAACGAATTCTCTTGGAGGTGATCATTTCGTACAAGGTGTCCAAAGCAGCCTCACTTTGACCAACAGCGATCAAATCTTGGGCACGCTTCAACACATTTTCCGGACGGAAGTTATGGTTCTTATGGTGTGGAGCCATTATTGTGGTAGTTAAGAAGTGAATATCGTTTTCGTGAATAAATAAAACGAAAAATTTTTTTTCATCGCAACAGATCGAAATTCCTGTACTCAGCAGCTACGGGAGAAGAGAAATAGCTGCAAATAAAACATCAATTTCTATTAAATATTAATATACACAGGGGAAGTTTAGAATGGAGGGAACTTTTCTTCCATTTGGGGAACAGATTTGGCAAGGTTGTTTTTGTCAATCAAGATTAAGCTCAACTTAGGATCAATTCCGTATTCGGTGAATACTCTTCTCGAGTCGGTATCTTGTCTCTGCTGTGAGTAGTCGTATGTTCCCTTGTAACTGGCATTTTCTTCTAAAATTATATCTTCGTAGTGAAAGTAATCGGTCTGTTCTTGGGTTTCTGCAATCTTTTTCTTCTTCTTTTTACCTTCGTCTTCCTCAACATTGGCCGCTACCAATTTGTAGATCTTAGAGATGATCAAAAAGTAATCAAATTCGTAGCGTTCATGTGCATCGTCAGCCTTGGTCATCTCGTCCAATAACATCTTGTACATTGGAGGAACAACTTCCACTGGCATGTTGATCATTCTTTCACTGACAATCAACCCGACTTTGAGTTGTTTCGAAGAGTCCTTGGTAGTCTTTTGTTTGGTCAACAATTTTCTCAAAATGATATTAAATTCTGTCTGCTTGCTGGTTTTCTCAAGAACATAGTCAACCAACTTCTTCATCGATGACTTATCAAGATTGTCATTCACGTTAACCACTGACAATAAGGCAAATGGATCACTTTCGATCCCATCGGTCTTGATGGTGGTACCAACGGCATTCTTGGTCAAGATCAAGTCAGCCAATCCTGAGATGTCAAAAATATTCGAATCATCTCCAAACAACTGTGTAAGGAACGTCTTGGTAGCTAAGAAATCGACATCTGGGTTTAAGTCAAAGTAATCGAAATCGACATTGACGATTTCTTCTTCTTCTGGATTCTGGGCATCTTCTTGTGGTTCAATTTCGTTTTCGGAATCAGTAGAGCTGACATCAATGTCAGAATCATGTTCTTCCTGTTCTTCTACCTTTCTCTTTCCCATTTTTTTAACTAATATATTGGCGTTTTGATGATAGTGATTTTTTTAGATTTTTGGGACGAGATGCCAATCTTACTTTTGTGTCATCTATCAGGTACAATACTAAACAACCACGATGTCAATACTAGCGGGGTACTCATCGTCTGAGGAAGAAGTGGATATCCCCGAATTACCTAAATATAACATTGTTGCCAAAATTGAAGTCAAAGAACCCGAAGCAACGATCCATATTCCCAAAAAGCAAGAAACCACCCAACTGTTTTACAATGCAGCTACCTTTGAACTACAAGCCAGACTTTCCAGGCGAAAGAAGCATTTTACGAAATCAGAGGCAAGAGAGTTAAGGAAAAAGAGGCGGAAACATCAAACAGAGTATGTCGGTCCGTGGGCAAAATTTGATAATGAAGAACCACCATCCGAAGAAGATCGAACAGAAAACACCTCTAATGAAAAACAATCGGAGGATGAAGACGACCAAGATGAAGTGAGACCTTCTTCGGAATGTGTTGGAAAGGAAGAAGTGGATTATCTTGGAAGAACTTATATGCATATACCAAAGGAGTTGAAACGAGAACCGGGTTCCTTTGACACGTACGTACCGAAAGCAGTCGCGTATACGTTGGAAGGCCACTCCGGTGGTGTTAATAAACTAGAGCTTTTCCCATTGTCAGGCCATTTACTTTTATCTGCTGGAAATGACGGGAAGATCAAGTTATGGGATATGCACAAAAACAGAAACCTTCTCAGGATCTTTCATGGCCACCGTCTGCCAGTGAAGGATGTTTGCTTCAATAATAATGGTGACAAGTTTCTTAGTGGTGGATACGACAAGTTAATTAACTTGTGGAATACCGAGACGGGAGAGATTCTTAAAACAATTCATGTTACAGCAATTCCCAACGTACTTAAGTTCAATCCGCTAAACGAAAATGAATTTATTGTTGGATTAAGCAACAATGATATTGAGCACTACGACATAAGTCCGGTTGACGGGCCAAAACTTATCCAAACATATACTCACCATTTGGATGCTATCAGTGTATTACTAATTGTGGAAAATGGAACTAGATTCATGTCAGCAGCTGACGATAAGTCCATTAGGTTTTGGGACTGGCAAGTAAACATTCCAGTCAAACTTATTGCGGACCCATCACGGCACTCAATTTATGCTGCTGGACTTTGTCCAGGAGGCCAGTTCATTGCCCTTCAAAGTATGAATAATACCATCCAAGTTTTACAGGGTCACGGTAAGTACAAGACAATTAAAAACAAAAGGTTTTCTGGGCATGATATCACTGGACATGGAAGTAATATTGATATCTCATCAGATGGAAAGATCTTAATGAGCGGTGATTCGAGTGGTCGCGGCTTTTTCTGGGACTGGAAGTCTGGTAACCTCATCAAAAGACTTAAAGTCAGCAAAAAGGCTGCTACATGTATCGTTGCCCATCCCCAGGAAAGTACCGTAATAATTGGCGACTTATTGGGCAAGATATACGTGTGTATGTAATTGGAATGGCATATATTGATTAACTTTCTCTTGGTCTATAATTCACATTATGTTACATTTCTCTTTAGTGTATTCCTCCCTCTTTCTTCTTGATTTAAGATGGAACTTGTGCCGCCTCTTGTGCTCACTTTCCTTCGAATGACCATTTTCAACAGTGGGAGAACTTACAACGTTATTGTTCAAACTAGCAGACGACACATTTTGAGAACGAGAAAGATATGGAGTGGAGCTTCCACTTAAAAGGCTCTTAGTCTTCTTCCATGATGATGTATTACCAGAATTTTGAGATAAGGAAGAAGACAACTTCTGTAATGCGTTTTCGATTTCAAGGACATCGACTTCTTGGTTAGTTTCTTTCGGCGTATTGATGTTGATGCTGCTTATATTGGATTTTTCGCTCCACTGACTATTACGACGGAACTCGCTTGTGTTTGCTTCAACAGATCCTGCCTTTGAATCACTTGGCAATTCCTTAGAATAGTCATTGTTCTTGTCTGTAACATACCAATAATATTTGCGAGAAATATCAACAAAGTTACTGTCAGTTGGAGTGAGATCGGGTATTGGAATACTAATTGTACCGTTCTGTGATTCAGAATTTCCTATAGTACCCGAATCTTCGTGGCGTTGTTGTTCAGGTACACTAGCTGATAAAATGGGCGACAATGCCTCATCGCGCCAGTACTTTTCCTTTGAGCCTTGAGGAGGTATAACCGGTGTGGTTACTTCACTTTTTTCTCGATCTCCCTCATTAGCTACTAACCGGTAGAACAACATGTAGGGCCATTCTGAGTTAAATATGTCTTTGAATGACTTCTCTACCACTCTTGATTTCTTCTTCATATCGTCGTATAAGATCCAAGTGGCATTGTATGCTTCATCATCTGTTTGATTAACTTTGGAAATATCCTTTCTGATAACCGAAACAAAGTGTCCCAGGGAAATCGTGGTCCCGCGGTGACAAATTGCACTTTCGAGAATCAACTTGTAATCCCCTGCCATAGCAGTATCTTCGTCATCAGCAATAAATTGGGGTAAATTAATCACTGGTGGAATAATAATTCTTTTCTTTGATCTAGTAGCTTTCGAATTAGTTGCATCGAACGAATATCTCTTCAAACAAATAGGTAAAATCGGTCTTCTGTTGACAAATTCCTTGGGTGTATTTGCAAAACTCTGGACATTAGAAAGATCGACCTCACCGTTATCCTCAGTGTAGAATGGTAAAAGACGCAAAAACATCCATGCTGGTAGATTTACTTCTTTGGGTTTGTTGGATCCATTGCTCTCGTCGGTCAACGACCAGAGCGATAGAGTAGATGATCTTGTTCTAACACGAACTGATGATCCCTTATAGCTATCAGACCTAAGTCTTTGGGATAACGCAGGTCGAGAGTTGCGAAGAGAGACTGATTCCTCCATTGTTTCGAATGTATCTTGCAGAGTATCTTGTTTTCCAGTTTTTAGATCCCCATCTGTGGTTTCAGATAGTTCATTTTCATCCTCATTGATGGGATCTCCAACATAAGAAATAGAGCCTCCTGTTGGACCCAGACTGTCATACCGCATGCTTTCCAAAGTTGCTCTCCGTTCCAACTCTCGCATTACACTAATGGAGTTGTTGAAATAGTGTTCTAAACACTCTTCTAGTAACACACTATCTTCTTCGTCAGAGCCATCTGCAGCAACTTCAAGGTGGTCATGCTTGGTTTTATCGACTGGTTCATGGGTTTCACTTTCTTCAGGGATACAAACAAAAAGGATTCTCTCCTTTGATATCTTCTGATCGTCCTCTTTGTTGAATTTTCCGCCATGTTTGATTTCAACCTTGAAAGTGAGTAAAGGCATAGACAAGACCAGAGTCAAGAATTCAAACAAGGCTGCTGAATCCTGTTGTTTGTGCGACATGGCTTCCTCGAACCCCAATTTCATGAGAAGCTCGCAGATACGCATTGTTAAGTCTGTGGTGATCAAGTTTCCAGATCTGAGTAAACTTACGTAAAGTCTCAACAATGCGGCAAGTTGGTCGACGTATTTGTTTGGATGGTTATTACTAATGAAGAGGATCGGCTCGAAACTTTCTAAATTGGCAAACATTGAAAAGAGCAATGCATCGAGATAGCACATCACATTCTCCCAGTTTTCGGCACCCTGGTATTGGATACGGTTTCCTGCTTTGTCGACTGGAGAATTTGTTAAAAAATAGCCAGCGGAGCTGAGTTGGAAGTAACGGATCAAATGGTAAGTCTTGATGGTATCGCCGTGGGTGAATGGCGACTTTAGTAAGGCTATGATCTGATTTGTGGAGGGGACTGGAAGTTTCAATTGCTCGAAGAACTTGTGAATCGTCTGGACGGCGCTCGAGGAGGACGAGTATTTCTTAGTTGTGGCGGCGTCAGCGGATTCGCCTTTCAGACGACAACTATCAACGTACCAGTGCCAAAACGACTCATCAAAAGGGGCGTCTCCATCCTCGGCCCTTGTTTTAAACTTACGAAACATCCACTGGTGTACGTTCTTGGGTTTCTTTTGATAAAATGGGATCTATTAAGTTAGACTAAAAGAGGTACGATTGGAGATAAGTATTCTTTTTTCTCTATTTTTTTTTTTTAAGTTTCGCGGGTATAATTTAAATTACGAAATTCTGTTCGACTAATATAAACCCCATAAAACAACAGACCACACCACACCACAAAAAAAAAAAGAAAAATTTAGTCTTACGCCTCAAGCTCCCGTGATGTTCAACTCGCGCATCTTTGCTAAGACATCATCGATTCGTTTGTCTATCTTGCCGCTGACGTAATCTTCTCTTGTGTGCGCATCTAACTTGTTCAGTAACTGATCTAATACCTCGAAATTGGTGTTAAAGTATTGCAACTGCACCTTGACAAACACCTCAAATGACGGACCCAAGAACGCACTCCGCAAATTCATAAACTTGGGCAAATCATTCTTGAGCTGTTCGTTGATGGCTTCAAACTCCTTTTGGCGTTCAACCAACTGCACTTGGTGCTCTTGTAAATTTGTCTCGTAGTTAGGGTCGTTAGTATTGGGCTTCTCTATCATCTTCTTCACTTTACTCTTCATGGCATCGTAATCCAACTGCTTGTTTAGCCTCTTCTTAATAGCAGCATTGATCTCCACATAATAAGAATTGAACCGTCCAAGCGGATTCAAAACCGTCTGGTTATATGGCTGTTCCAACTCCGTGTTGGCCTTTTCCAACTGCTTCATATCCTTGAAATACTCCTGCGCCAAATTCCGTGGCTTGTCACCTTCCTGCCGTATTCCATAGAAAGACAGAATCGATTCACTGACATTCACTTGAGAAGCTGTCACTATCCTGAGCGACTCCAAGTACAGCCGTAACTCGCCATGCAATTTATGTGAGGCCTTCTCCAAGGCCCTAAACCTCTTTTCCTCAAACTCATACTCTTTATCCACTGACTGGTCTATCTGACCAGTTTTGAGCAACACTTGTGTTCCTGCTCTATTGATAGCTTTCTTTAGTCCCGTCCACGACATTACTGTTGAGTTATATTTAACGTTTATGTTAAAAAGTCAGTATTCTATTTGTGGTTCCGACCCAACCGTTACGGAGTCCTCGCGCTTGCATCAACCTTCTAGTAAAAATGCTTAGTATTGCGGTCCTGGTGTCCACACGTTCTTTTTTTTGTACCCACCAAGAGTTACGGAGTTCACTCAATTTTTTTTTATTTTTGTAGTGTTAGAGATCCGTTTTATGTATGAATCAAAGTTTGTGGGTCATTAGAATTTGAACAAAAGTAAGAGTTTCGGACATTGATGAAGTCATGATGTGTCCAATGGGTTTCATAATGTAAACTTGTTGTTGTATTTACTTGCATATAAAGCAGGAATTGGATCAGGGGAACACACAATAGCTATCACATGGCACTAGATCCAATTCGTGGTTAGATATAGCTATGGACTAATTAGTATGTTGACGTAATCATTAGTATTTATGTTTTAAAATTATTTTTGGGGTATCATATGGTAAAAAAAGGTAATTTGGTCTAATTCGAGTCATCGAGATTCAATTTACATAACAACGATTGTCTACTACAGTTTACAACCGACACACATTTCGCAAAATGCGGTAAGAACCCCTTGGTGGAAACAGAGAGAGTGAGAGAGAGAGTGTGAGAAAAAAAAATTATAGAACCAGAGAGAATGTTGTCGACCCCGGATTTGGTCGGTTCACGCTCGTGGGTGGGCCCTGGGCTGATGGTATCCGTCCCCTCCCTCCTCCCCCACCGCACTTGTGTAACACACATTTTTAGATCCATAGAAGGTGTGACCTTTTGGGTATAGGATTTTTTTCTTTCTCCATTATTCTACCTAACGTTGAACACTTTATCTCATGTTTAAGTATTGGAGACAGAGAGAAAAAAATGTCTAGTGAAGTTTACTGGGAGCAATGAACCGGGAAGAAACTCAGTTGTTAAAATCAGACAATCGCAACACTTCTTAGGTGCGATAAATAATCTCGCAGCATGTAGGAAATTTTCGTATCGCAAACCCAGTGCCATCAATTGTTTTCGCTATATATAATTTGTATTTTTCCTCCAAAACAATAGTCTTTCTTTGAAGCCGTCCTTGTTCGAGAAAGGGGGACGATCTGGATACTGGTTTTTACTTTCATTTTTTTTTTTATTTACCTTCAACTCCCCAAAGAAATGGGCAATAGTGCTTCCACTACAGGCACAAGAAGATCGACGGCTGGCCGTCACGCAGAGACCCCAAGCAACTTGCGGGCATCTCAAGCCAACCGAAGAAGAACAGGCTCCTTGGACGAAGAATTTAGTGATTTGATCTTGCACCAAGTAAAACCCCAGGACAAGCTGCCGGCTACCACCAGCACAATCGCGACCACGAGCGCTACCACCACAGCAAGTAGTCTGCGAAACCCCCTGACTTCGACCGACTATGGTGTCCAATACAACCAATTCTCGAATGATTTGATTGAAGATGAATTCAATGAATTGAACGATGGTTTGATTGAAACAGACGTAACTGCAGTCTCGAGAAATATCTTGCCCAACAACGAGGACATGATCAGCAACAGTGAACCCTTCGAAGAAGTACCCGATTCAATGGATATCGATCAGATTGGGAGACCAGAGACTCCAACTCCAGACATTAATAACGTCGATTTCACGAAAATCAGCGATTCCCAGAAGAAACGAGATGTAAAGGTTGGCAATTCATATAGCAATATTCAGCATCACAATAAGAGATCGAAGCATAATAATCACGACGATTCGAAACTCATTCCTGTGGAAATCAAGTGGGTTAATACCACCAAGGAAAGCATTAACAAGATCTCCATCATTGGTTCGTTTTCCAACTGGAGAGATACAATCAAGCTTGTTCCATCAGAATTCCACGAGAACGAGTATGTTACAACCATCAACTTACATCTCGGAGTCCACAAGTTACTATACATAATTAACAATGAGTATCGTGTAAGTGAACAATTGCCCACAGCAACAGATCAGGAAGGGATCTTTTTCAATTGGTTTGAGGTTATTGACGAATCGCATCTCTTTAACCATTTTAACAACCAGCCAAACCATCAAGACGCTTCAACTCTGTACGATGCAAACATTATTGCGCCCGAGGGAGCTCCTTATTACCAACAAGAACAACTCAACAGTAGCACTTCTTCGTCCTTATTACCGGCTAAAGTGGCTGCCGGCAAGAATGAAGTCAACATGATCAACCGCAAGTCTAACAGTTTCTTAACGAAAATCACCAAGGAATGGACCGATTTTGAGCATGTGGAATACCTGAATGAAGACTCTCAGCTGAAAAAGGACTTGGAAGAGTTGCAGCACCAACAACAACTTTCAGAGAACTACCCGTACAAGAACACCGAGTCTAACACAAACTCGTGGTCAAACAGATACGTACCATATGGCTCAGCTTCAACATCATCCTCTTTTCAACGTGCTATCAGACCTGAGAGTGATATTGAGTATTCCAGTGATATTCCAGAAATGTTTGTCGACTATAACTACTTCAAGGACAAGAGTCCTAATTACGAGTTGCCTGAACCCCCCCAATTACCAGCACATTTAAATAATGTGTTGCTCAATAAGATCTCCAACGCAACAACTTCCAACTCTCAGTTGACAACAATCCCTCAGCTACCCTCATCATATCATCATCCAAGCAGCAATGAGCCTTACAGAACTTCTGAGCCAAGTAGTACTTCATCGAGTTACAAAAGGCCTCCCTTAAGAAGAGCTGACAGTTCGTACTATGCTAGTAACAAGGAGCCACATCACTTGACGATACCTAATCACGTCATTCTCAATCATTTAATGACAACATCCATTAGAAATGATGTCTTGACCGTTGCATGTATAACAAGATACTCGGGTAAATTTGTGACTCAGATCATGCATTCGCCAGCTGACACTTGAAGTCTTTTGTCTATAGTTGCTAGATAATGGCTTCTTGTAAATATGTAGTAGTATCTAATAAATATTCCTGGTTAGCCTTCCTCAAATCCTAGAGGTATTAGTTGATTAGCGCCGTCTTCTTCTTTCGTTTCTCAACCGAGATTGTTGTAAAATGTAAGATCCCCTCTTAATTATTATTTCTAGCTTCTGGGAATCAATCTCAGGATAAAAGACTGAGGTTATCTCAATTAAGTCATTCAAACTGTTAGTTCGATATTCATGATCGGTGTCGCGCCTCCATGTTTGGTAACCTAAATCAAATTTGCAGTAATGTTTAAACATTTCCAAGATATTGAATTCAACTTCCCTTGTCATATTCACATGATAATCATCCAAACAAAGTATTTTAGAAAGCTCAAATATATTCAATCGAGAATAGTACCGACTTTGCTGTTGTTCTGAATTGCTAAGCGCAATGTTTGTTGTCAAGGTTGGACGTACATGATTAACTCTTGATTGAAAACAATCTGATCCAAGTTGATATTCAGGCTTCTTTTTAAGCTCTTCTATGGAAGGGTATCTTGAGTCTTTTAATTTATAAAACTCCAGTGAAAATGGCCTTGGTAGTTCACCTTTAACATCTCTTTTTATTAAGTTGCTACGCAGCTTAGATGGTGCTACCAAAGTTGATGTCTTTTGTTTTGTAGTGGACTCTTTAACAAATTCGTTAGAAGTGACGTGAGGATCTTTTTTATTGGTACTGTCGCTTGTGGATTTAGATTCGGAAGTGTTATTGTTGTTGGTGTGTGTATGGTCAGTGCTGCATAAATTTGGATGCAAAAAATGAGAAATGTCATCAACTACATCCCCCTCGGTCTCTTCGAACAAACTGTCAGTAGATGGAGATATAAGAGCAATCTCATCCGATATTGGAAATAATGGGGCAGGAGAAATGCCTTCTGGTGTTAAAGGGAGTTGTTGTTTAAAGAGTAACATTGGATCAACTGCCACGTCAAAAATATCAGAATCGAAAGATGTTCCAGATGCTGAATTTAATTGCATTTCTATCGTAGTGTATGGTATTTTCAGGTATTTTAAACTGGGATACTCAAAAATATCATCGTGGAAGAGGAAGCTACCTGGGTTTGTTGTAATTTCACCGTCACCTGAAGCAGGAGTGAGTGGTTTGAAACTCGATGGTCCGTAAAGAGCGTCCTGGTCCATTTTGTATGGGCAAAAAGAAAAAAGTGAACAGTATTGTGATGAATTGGTATCAATTACAGAGAGAGAATCGGTATTTATAGGCTTTATGGGGTGCAAAATCTACAGGGATGCTGTAAGATATTTTGAAGGGGTCTGTAATATTAAGCGAGTCTAAAAAATATCGCTAACCAGCTCAGATTCCTTCGCTAAATCTCGTTTATTATCAGTCCTAAAAATGCGAACTACTCGGTGCTTATGAATATATGTAAATATATAATTTCAAAATGTGAAACCTCAATAGAATTGCTTTATCTAAGTTATTGATATAAGTTGTTTCTTTGAAGTCCTGAATTATCTTAGGCTTCTATCTTGTCGCAGTTCCCTAACAAGAAACCTTGCCACCTACTATTTTTTATGTTGAAAAAGTGTCTGATAATAATCTAAAATCCCCCCCACACACACACACAAACGCACACACATAAACATACACAGAAGACCAAATTCGGCAAATAATCGTATATTAAGATAACTAAGCGTTTTGTGCTTCCACTATATTCTCTACCACACCTTCTGGGCTACTCTTCAAATACTTACTATTCATCAATACTTGGATCAACTTCTTGACACCAATATTGAGGTCATAATTCTGTAACAGTTCCATGATGTAGTGTTTTTCCTTACTACCACTCATGTAACCAAGCTTGGTCAAGATCTTACCGATTTCTTCAGCATGCTTGATTGAAGGAACAGCAACGGTGTTGGTGAAGGAGTCAATCAAGTTCATGTGCTTCAACACTGAGTACTGCGAAGTAGTACCCAAAATTAACAATCTTCTGCCCTTAGGTGGTTTCTTCGTCAAGTAAACCATCAACAATTGCAAAATATCGTTAGAGAATCTAGGACCAATTGGGACATAGTTGATCAAGGTTTCGATCTTATCGATCACAAGAATATTTAAAGGAGATTTGTAAACGTCACGGAAAACATTGTCAATATGTTGAATCTTGGCTACTTCACTCATACCAACCAAGCTTTCCGCAGATAACAATTTGATAAAGGGGAAGTCTGAGTTCAAAGCCAACGTTGTTGCAATCGCTGTCTTCCCGACACCAGCAGGTCCGTGTAATAATACAGTGATCAAAGTATCGGTTTCACTATCTCTGACCTCATCAATAAATGATTGACCTCTGTCAAAGATGTTCTTGATCGATTCACTGTATTGAATGATACCATATGGTGCAGCGGAGTTCAAGTCTTCTTCGTCGGTACCAAAGGCAGGTTTGACTTCGTTCATTGCCAACAAGAAATCGTTACGGGTGATCTTCATCGAGTTAATAGAGGAAACGTCAATCTGAGCAATAGCACCGCTCTTGGTATGTCTGCTAATAGCAAACGACTTGGCCGAGTTACATAACCCTTCCAATTCAGCACCAGTGTAGTTCTTGGTTAAAGCAGCCAATTCTTCAAGACTGACATCAGATGTCAATAATTTATTATCTCTCAACTTGGCAGTGTGAATCAGCAAAATATCCTTTCTACCCTTTTCATCAGGTAAAGCAATTTCGATTTGGATTTCAAATCTACCAGGTCTCAACAAGGCATTATCAATCAAATCAAGTCTATTAGTCATACCAATGATCAAAATATTGTTCAATTGGTCAACACCATCCATCTTGGACAATAACTGATTAACAACATTGTCTCCGACACCAGTTCCATCGGATTTCCCTGAACCTCTTTGCTTGAATACGGAATCCAATTCATCAAAAATGATAACATGGAGATCTGAATCGTCTCCCTTCTGTTTGTATTCCTGTTCTGCTTCCTTGAAGAGGTTACGGATATTCTCTTCGGAGGCACCAACATATTTACTCAACATTTCAGGACCATTGACAATCTTAGGTTCTCTACCGTTCAACATCTTACTCAACTTACGAGCAATCAAAGTCTTACCTGTACCAGGAGGACCAAATAATAACAAACCTTTACAATGCTTGTAGTCCAACTTTTCAGCCATTTCAGGAGGTAAAATTCTACTGTTGAATGCTCTTCTGAATATATCTTTGAATTCCTCATCCAAACCACCAATTCCCAAGTCTTCCAACTTGAAATCAGGGTTGATAAGTTGTTTTCTGGCTCTTGGTCTACCAGCAGCGCCACCACCTAATCTCTTGCCACTCAAAGAAGATGGCTTCACCAAGTTCAAGTTAGACTTTTCAAACGGATAGAAGATAACTTCGGTCTGTCTAATCAAGATTCCCTTGGTACTGATATCACTTGAGTCTTTGATTGATGGCAAGTGTTCTGGGTTATTGATATCAACAATCTGAACATTGTTGATCAATAAAAGGTAGTAATCGCCTTTGAATTCAAATACCAATGGCTCAGTAGGTTGTAAAACGTGATTGGTATATGTTTTTAAGAAGATCTCGACCAATTCCTCATGGTTAATTGGCTTGTTGTGAGCCTTCTGCTTACTCTTGAAGTCAATGATGATTTCAACGGCACCGAGATATTGTTGCTTCTGTTTATTCTCAAAGATATTGTAAGGCTCAACCGTCACCTTCGAATAATTAGACCATTTACCCCAACCCCTGATATGACCGGCCATACCGACAACACCTGGTGGAATGGTTGGATCCTTTTCAATACCGTAGACAAAGTCTCTGTCAACCGCAACAGGCAGGCCATTGGCAACATCCGCAAAGTCATCCGGATTGACAGCAAGCAAGTTGGCCAAGGCTATTCTATTTGAGGGGCAATTCTGCACTTCCAAATGTCTCTTTACTGACGGAGCATCATGGCTTGGTCTTTGAGGTGTTGGGGGTGGGTTTGGTCTGCTGTGTGAGATTGAGTGACCTCCAGGACTCGTGGGGTGGTTGGAAACTTTGTGAAATCCAAACTTCTCCATTGTATTAATCAATTTACTTTCAAATTATAGGTAAAAATGGAAGAAAAATAGGTTTGATTCACTATAACAAAACAGATACGTTTCTCAGTTTTTCGTTGTGTAATTTCTTGCCGCGTTTTGCGGAGGACAAGTGACTTGCACTACCAGTAAAGAAATGTATTAATAAATTTTACCTATCAAACAAGAATCAGGTTTAGTGGTGTAGCGGCTATCACGTTTCGTTTACAGGTGTTCATCACAGTAAGTTCCGAAAAGGCCCCGAGTTCGATCCTCGGCTAGATCATTCTTTTTTTCCATTTCTCTTTTAGGAAATGAATGTTGCAGCTTTTGTGGAATTGCGAAAAAAGAGACAACGTTTCCATTTTTTTTAGAGATTTTGCAGTTTTATTGATATTTTTTATCCTGCAGACACTGCATTCTTGATTTAAGAGGTGGAGAGACGCAAACCATTCCTGATCAGGAAAAGCATTGCCTCTTAGTGATCGAATCACAGGCTTTGCATGAAAAGTTGCGAGTCCAGAAACACAACACAAATAATAGAAATCAAATTACAATCGTATATTGATACACATGATTCTTGTTTGGTATATATAATTTACTTTATTGTTATCAGAGGGGCAAAGAACCATGATTGGTGAGGAGATTTATAAATTTTCTCTTTTTTTTTAATTCAACATATTGCAAAACGACAAGTAGTTAAACATGAATAAAAATAGTTAAAATGCAAATAAAACAAAGGAAATAAAAAGGAAATAAACTGGTTCTGAACTAGATGGTTCTAGACATAAACTGAGATAAAATCATTACAATTAGAATCCAAGTTGAGTGGATCAATTGAAAGGAAGAACGGAATGTTAGTTAATATAGCACAGGTATTATGAGGACATAAGGAGGGGGGACATGGACATAAATAAATGTTATGCAGTTGAGTCAATTGTTAGTGCAATTATCGTCTTACGTTCCTTTCGCCATTCCAGTAATCTCAATTTGAGTTATAGTTGGGGCCATTTCCACTACCAACGTAATAGGCCTCTTTAGGAGGACCTGAAAACTGACCGATCGACGAAACAGATAACGCCGACCGAACATGTCCTTTCGGATTCATGGAGCCAGTATTGGATAATAACTGCTGTTGGTTGAAATGTGGAGTCAATTGCTGGCCTTGAAGGTTTGGTGGCCGGACTCCTGGCAATTGGTGTGGACTTGGAGTATAACCCTTACTAAACCCATTTTGTGAAGATGTAGTGTAGTGGCTAATGGACTGCGGTTGCGTCAATTGAGTGATAGATGAAATACTAGAATTGTGTTTGTGAGGAATTTCCATGTTCGAGAAGACCAATGGTTGTTGAAGTTGCGTATGCGGAGCAAATTCTGGAGAACGCTCTTGTATAGGAAAGCCACCATTCCCCTTGTTGAAGAAGTTTGGGTTAGAATTGGTAGTCCCTTGAGCAAATCCACCATCAATGAATGGAGGGGTACCTCCAGCATGTGGAGTCATCGAGTAATCATTGGCCATAAACTCTTTGGAGTAGTATGAACCACCGTTTACTGCTTGATTAGGGTATTGGCCTAAAGAATGTATGCTAGCACCTGCATTCATTTGAACATTCGTGGAATCGTGTAGATGATTGCCAAAGGCATTGTTGTTGATAGTACTATTGTAGTAAGTACCTGGCAACGAACTGATTCTTGAACCTTGGTGAAGAGAAGGAATATGCTTGAAGTCGTTGGTTGAAGAAGCGCTCGACGAAACACTTAAAGAACGGTAATTATGGTTAAACCCATTCAAGTGAGCGGTCGGAGTAGTGAAGTTATCGTTTACAATAAATTCACCGTTGGCATTCATATTTTGTTGCAAACCTTGATTGTGCAAACTGTGAGGAGCTGGTTGGTAGGAAGAAACGGAAGCTCCATGGTGGAAGCCGTCATCCTTTCTAGGCTTCTGGTTTGCGACTCCAGAAGCAGAAAACGTGCCATTGTTGAGAATAATATTGATCTTGGATTGAATCCGCTTTCCAAAACTTGAAACAATTTTGCAATTCTGAAACCAGGTTTTAATAATTATAATTTGAAGACTTTCATTAGTTGGAGTATAGTTCTTGGGCAAAACAAGATTCAACTTTTCAACAGAAAACATGGAGTTTGAACCATCAGATGGGCTTGCGTAATAGTTTACTTGTGGGTGAATCAAGATATCAATCAATGTTTGAATCACGTAGTTACCGTATGGGTCGTTGATCAACTTGTTCAAATCCGAAGTCAAGGCGTTGTAAATTAACTCAAACTTCAAATTGGAAAAGTTATAATCGGTAACTTCGTTGTTGTAGGAATTCTTCAAAAACTTTTCAATAACATTAGAGGAGAATTTCAACTTGCACAAGTTGTTAATGCCAAATTTCAAAAAGTTCTGGAAGATCTTGTAGTTGATTTCCCACGAGTTGATCGATATCAAGTATTGCAAGACATAGTTTCCAAATTGATCATTGATCAATACTTGAAAGATCTTAAAATTAAGAATTGCGTTCGAAAATTCCTGAAGTTGCGTAGGAGTTACGTGGTTCAAACACTTCTGTAATACACAACAACCGTGCTTGTGAGTTGCAACAATGATCAAATCATGAATTATGGAATCGTAAATGAACTGGCAATCCTCTGGAGGGTATTTGTTTAAGATCTTTTGAATGACGTGATTACCATTTAAGTCTTTAATGAGCTCAATAATATATGGTTTCAAGCCTTTGGTGAGAAGGTTCAACTGGTACTGGCTGTTCAAGTTGTCAACAATCTTTTGGAGGGCTCTGGTACCATGCTGGTTAATGGAGATTTGGAAAAGGTTGTATTGTAAGATTTCCAAGATCAAGTTCAAGTTGGATTCGTTGCAGTAGTTGATAAGTTTCTGAATCAAGTAGTTACCAAATGGATCAATGATCAATTCGTAAAGATTTGGATAGATTTCTTGAAAGATAATTTCAAAATTGGACAATCTGACTTGGTAGTTGGAGATTGAGTTTTCGTCAATTCTCTTTTGGAGGAATCTGCAACCGTACTGATCTTTGGACAATCTTAAGATTTCTTCCTTAAGTTGTCCCAAGGGAGCCTTGCTGATCAGGGAAAGATAGTCTTTGTCGATTTTGGAGACGGATAATTTTGTATTTGGAGTAGACGAAGTCTTGGGGCCTGGACCTGGCTTAGACGATGTAACGGACGCACAAGATGTGTGGACGTCTTTATTTTCTTTGTCAGAGTCGACAGACGATTGCCGAGAGTGGGGAATGTTGATCTTTGAGGCGGTAAAAGCGGTAGGCTTGTAGATGGGGGCCGGATCAGAAGGAAGAAGAGATGCCGCTGATCTGTGGCCCATTGTGATGTTATCGATATTGAAGTTTGGGAGGTTTAAGTTGTTTGTTAACTTGCTGTTGGAGTCCCAAAGGCCTGGTTTGTGGTAGGTTGACTTAGCGGTGGTTGGCGCAGTCGAAACGGACGAAGAGTTTGCAACGTTGGGTGGGGTGGTTGGTTCAATGAGAGACGATATGGAGTTGATGGAGAGGGTGTGATTGTGTGACATAATGGTATGTGGTTAGGTCGGATGGAGGGGTGTTGGGAGTGGGTGGCAGGTATTTGGGAATTTTTTGGGTTGGAAGGGAAATATCCGGTGTAAGGACACACGTATACGCTATAGTATAAGTATAATATAGGTATAAGAATATATATATAGTATTGTGAGAATGACAATATATATATATAGTGATATAGGTATAGAATATATATACGATAGGATATAAGAGTGGAGAAAGAAATAACTTCGTAGAAGAAAATCGAGGATATATATACAAGACCACGGAGCCACTTTTGGTTGGTATAGTTTTTGGTGGTTATATGATAAACGATTAATCCTGATTAGAGGTTTACATTTTGTGTAATAACCAACAATACTAAATAAAAATTATTGCCGGGTTGGCGCAATTCATCCGCACCAGATGAGGCCTTTTTTAGATGGCTAAATCTGTAACACGGGAAAGATAATAGGATGAAACACACGGTGTTAAAGATCGGCATCTTCTTTTGTTGGAGTCCAAAAGCTCTGTTTGTTATGCTGCTTCCTTAGGGTAGTAAACAGAAACATACTCGTGGTTCAGACCTAATTAATGTTCCAGTTGGTTCCATAGGGTGGTATTCGCCCTGCAGGTCGGTCGTCTCCTTATTTTAAACTGCAAAATTTATGTTCAGAACTCAAGAAATTATTTCTTTTTCAACCCTCTCTTAATTGGCAGCCAATGCGTCGTCAGGCATTTTTTTCCTACATGTTAGTACCCACTCCCTGATCGGACGAGTGCGTTGCTCCAGGGGGGAAGGGCGGTAGTAGCCGACTAGTGCGGTATTACGTGCGTTGCTAGTTGAACTGCACACTATACGGGACAGACTATTTTTTTTTTAAATATGGCTACGACCAGAATCTCATCTCCTATTCTCACATGTAGCAAAGTACGCCACTGAACTGCGCTAGACTCGACTCGAATCAACTCGGGACTCCTCCTCGTTCTACACATAATTTGGGAGCCCCTCCTGAACCTCCAACAACCACCAGCCCTTCTTTTGCTAGCGATAAATTCTGCGAGATACTTCTGCAACAGCAGTAAAGTACTTGTACCGTAGGAGCAAAATTAAAATAGACACCAGTCGGCCTCTCAAATGCAACCATTACACATTTTTATTTTTATCCTAATCTCGCTGACTGACGACTCTGTTTCTGTTTCTTTTTCTTTTTCTACTTTTTTTTTCTTGCCTCTCTCCTCTAATCTGATCCCAGTACAAATTTTGGTCCCTGGCTCCAAGTAATTTAAAATCACCAAAGCCACACCTCCTGTCTGGCGTTTATCCTGGAATAAGAAAACTGCACTATTTGGTATTTCGTATTGGCACCGCCAGTCCAGTTTCAATACTTTGTGTTTGCTCCATAACCGCCCCCCCTCCAGCGAGCCTGTGTCACCGCGTCTTTTTTTTTTTGAGCATTTTGTAAAAAATTGTCCAATTCTATTAAAATATACAAGATAACATGCTATCTTGAATCAACTTCATCCTACATACTCCCTAGTAACAAAACAATTCTAAATACCTTTTCTATACATTGCTAAGTATAAACAGTTAATGCGTATTTTTCAAATCCAAGAAAACACCCGTGCCGCCATAATAAGCTTTATTTCCCATAAATATTATTTCTATTATTATTATTATTATTATTATTGTTGCAAAAAAAAAAAAAAATGCACCAAAGTTTTTTTTGTGTGTATTCTTTTTACCATATTACTTCTCTATATTATTAACCTTACCCCTTTTAACGTAATCATTTATCACATCATTGGAAAATATAAATTCTCCAACTTGTATCCCGTGTTCAACATTCAAACACAGCTTTAAACGGCGTTTGATCCGGCGTTGTTGACGTCCGGCAACGATTTCTCTTCTGCGTATTTGTTCCTGAGTGTTAGGAAACTCACTCAACATAAATCCCGGCGGAGATGGAAACTTATCAAACATTTGACTCAACTTTCCCTCCATTTCATCGTCCTCACTGCCACCACTATCACCAACAGCCTCACCGTTGGCCAATTTGTAGAACTTTTTGCGGTTGGCTTCGTCATTTTTGGTAAGACCAATCTTTCTTTTCATCGTGAAACCGTTACCTGTACTCATCTCAATTAGACCAGACTCGCGTGGTTTGCGATAGCCAGGATTCGGTTTGAAATCAGATATGATCCACGCTGCTTCGCTGATGGGATTCGTTGTCAAGTCCATTTCCACGGTAGTAGTTGACATATAGAACTTTTTCAAAAAGTCACGTCGCTGCAAAACCGTATGAGGCTTTTCCAAAGGAGGAACTACCGATTGAGGAGCAGCAGTTGTGGTTTTACTGAGCAGCAGCACAGAAATCTCGTCCACGTCTTCTTCCGAATCAGCAATCACTTCATCTACCTGTGACGATTTCTCAGGCGATGATCGTACCTCAACTTCAGCCTCAAACTTTGACACATCTTCGGGTGAGTCCCACTTCAGCAATTCGTGGTTAAACACTGGTATTCGCGTTCGTTTCACCGGTGAAGAAGATGAATCAGAGTATTGTGTTGGAATCTTGCTGAATGACATTTTTTGAGGTGAGATTTTAATTGGCAGCGACGCCGGTTGTACTTCATCATCTGAATATTGAGTTGAAAACTTGTGGATCGACGTAGCTACATCAGATTCGTGCATCGAGCGACTTCGGAGATCAGGAATTTGTTTCAAGTTTCCTTCGCCATGAAATGATTTCCATACTTTGGTGGTATCGAAAAATGGTGTCTGATTCTTCTTGTCTCTATCTATTTTCAAAATAGTAGATTCTTCCTTTGTATCTCTCGGTACTGTACCATTAACTCTTTGGTACAACTTGTCGTACTTCAATTTGAGTTTGGTGTAATCATCGCGTAACGAAACCAATTCCTGATTCAACAATCGTTTTTCCTGCCGTAGATTAACTGTCTGCCTCTCGATCTCTTCCTCTACAAGCTTCCCGATCTGTTCTTTTATCAGCATTCAGAGAATGAAGAAGAATTCACAGAATTGTGGGAAATTCCCGCTACATCAACAAACCTGCACACAAGTGAATGGGAGCCTTCTCACTCATTTTTTTCAATGGAGAAAATCCCGACTATAAACACTTTTAATAAAAAAAACAAACTCTAGCAACTGATTTCTCGCCAATGTTTGGATCGTCTACAGCGTCAGCGGCCCCAGCTTTTGGTGGTGGAAATACCGGTGGCTTATTTGGATCAAAACCCGCCCAACCAAGCGGAGGATTGTTTGGAAACAACAACGCCGCTCCAGCACTTCCTGCTTCGGGCGGCTTATTTGGCGCCAACTCCAACAATTCCAATACTACACAACCACAACAGGCAAACAGTGGTGGTTTGTTTGGTGCAAACAACCAGACACCAACTTCAAACACCGGAGGTGGCCTCTTCGGTGCCAGTACCCAGAACAACACGCAACCCAGTGGAGGTTTGTTTGGCAGCAACAACAATAACTCAAACACACAAAGCTCAGGCGGCTTATTTGGCTCATCTGGTGCAAACAACACATCCACAGCACCTACTGGAGGTCTCCTTGGAGCCTCCAGCCTCAATACGTCAAACACTAACACAGGAGGATTGTTTGGCTCCAACAACAATAACGTAGCGGGATCCACTTCTGGAGGATTGTTTGGCTCCAACAATAATGCCGGTGGCACGACATCGGGAGGATTATTTGGCAGCAAGCCAGCTGCCCCAATGGGAACAACTGGTGGACTCTTTGGCAGTAACACTTCTCAGCTAGCCACTGGAGGCTTATTTGGAAGCAAACCAGCTACGACTGGAATCACAGGTGGTCTTTTTGGTGGCAACACAAACACCAATTCAAATACAGGTGGCGGCTTATTTGGCGCCACCAACAATGCCACTTCCACCTCCACCTCCACCGGGCTCTTTGGAGCCAGTAATACGAACGCACCTGCAACCGGAGGACTCTTTTCTCAACAACAAGCACAGAACCAAACCCAGCAACCGGGACAGCAACCGGGGCAACAGCAATTAACTGCGATGACCCGTGTAGGAGACTTGCCTCCCGCCATAAAACAAGAATTGGAACAGTTCGACAAGTACATAAATACGCAGCATACGATTGCCACGACATTGCAAAACGATTACCAGAAACACGATGCATTGATTGAGTCTATACCGAAGGATATTAACTATTTACACAACAAAATATCCTCGACGAAACAAGCTTTGAAGTTTGATTCGAACCAGCTTTTGAACTTGAAGAACCTTAACAATGAATTGATTGACGATATTAACAACATAATGCAGTTGATCTTGCAGTTGTCTACACCAGGCACGAAATTGTCGTCGTCGTTCCAATTGAATGAATTTTTCATCAAGAAGATCAAGAAATACTACGAGATCTTACACAACTACGAACAGTTTGTCAAGGAATTGGACCAAGTGTTGCAAGGTCTTGAATGTTCTTGTAACGAAGGTTTTGGCAACTTGTTCAACATTGTCCAAGTAATCAAGTCCCAGTATGACTTGTTTATGGAGTTATGTGAAACGATGGCTCTGTTACATAATGAAGTAAGTAAGATTAAGTAATAATTTTATATAATTGTACAATACCATTCGATGTATGCAGGAATTACAATATTTCAATATTTTTGTCTCAGAACAAGTAACAAGGTAGTTAGATGACACGAGCTGATTATCTTGCTAAATACTTGAAAAGTAAACCTAAAGAGGAAAAAAAGAAAAAGAGAAAGATTAAAGAACATGACGTTAATATAGTTGTGGAAGAGAGCGAGATACGCATGCCAGTAGCCGTGCCGACAGAGGAGTACAATCCTACCGAAGAGCCTGTTCAAGTTGAACTTCAAACAACAAAACAGTTCAAAGGGTTCAGAAGAATTGATAATGGTGATATAGTTGAAAACAAGCAACAAGAAGAAAAGGAACTTGAAACAGCATCAAAACAAGATGTTCAGCCAGAAACTGTGTACAGAGACATTACTGGTCGGATCATTGACATTGAAACCAAACGAAGAGAGATGCAACAAGAACGGGAAAAGCGGAAAAAACCACAATACACTGAGATCCGATTAACAGAAGAGGAACAGGAAAAACAGGCACAACAGAACAGTACTTCTACTACTACCAAGGCCAGTGAAATAAAAATAGAAGATCCGATGTCGATATTCACCGACTCTACTGCAGCCAACAACGATGACCACTATACATATACCAAGGGAGTGAATCCTACCAATAGATTTGGCATAAAAGCAGGATATTTCTGGGATGGAATAGACCGAAGTAACGGGTTGGAAGATTTGTTACTACGTAAACGTAACCATGCCAACTATATCAAGATCGAACGATCGACCAACAAGGAATATGAACTTGATCTCGATGATGACTGACAGGATTTCACCAACCATTCTTGTAAAATATGTATTAATATTAATGACCGGCATATAGAACAGTGCCAAATAATGTTAGTGACAAAAGTTGCAGATAAAGTAAAACTACATCTGCAAAAAAATGGCACGAGATCTTCCTGGATTCGTTTGGGATGAGCTGAAAAACAGGTACTTTGCAATCCTGAATGGTGCCTTAGGCAGCTCCCTGGACAAATATCATAATAGCCAGGTTCAGAAAGAATCACGAGTTACAAAACATGTCCAAAGCCGGAAAACATCTCGGGGGCCCGCCACCAGGCCTCAAAGAACTGATCTGAAGGGCCACAAGATCCTTGAAAAGGTACAGAGGTTTCATACACGCAGCAAACAGTTTTATAACCCGTTTGAAGGCACGATAAACTTACGTATGGGCAACATCGACACTGTACATAAGTTGGGAACGTTTGTGGAATCAGACGGGGACCAAACAGTTTTAAGAGAAGCATGTCCTATTAACCAGGCTAAACTAAGCAATATCGATATTTGCCATATAATAGGCTCTTACAGAAGCATGGATTACTTGTACCTGTTCCGGTACCGGGAAAAGTACAGCAAACCCGATGAATTAGTAAAGGACTATGAACACTACGAACAGGATTTTACCGGAACCAACAGCTACCAAGTATTGACAGATAAAGAAGCAGAAGTCCTAAAGTTTTCAGTCAAGGAAGTCCAATCAGTAGATTCATTTATCAGTATCCCAAGATTTCATCATATAAAGGTACAAGACTGCGGGCAGACTGTATCGGATTATTCGAAGGCATTTCTCAGTTTAATAAAGAGCAAATATATCGAGAACCCTTCAAAGTTACGTGGATTATATCATGCATGTGGAATCAAAAATTTTGAATATTTAGAAGTGTCTACAAAGAGGTATTCACTAACCAAAGTCAATAAGATCCTTCGTGACATTAACACAAAGAAACTATCTGGCGACCAAAATAAAAAGGGATCATCGTATGTGAATTCATTTATTGATGCCAGCACGCCACACGGCATTCCATATTCGATTACATCAGAGAACATCACACCAGCCAGATCTCATGTTCTAGCCAGTGCCATCACTAGAAAACTGATTTATATTCTAACCAGCAATGGTGATTTGGCTCGTATTGGACTCCTGAGAGCCAAACCCAGCTACATCGATGGCCTGCTCCATGTAGTACATACACCATTGACTTCCAGCACTGCACACTTAGTTTGTTATGGTGAGAGGTTGTTTGTGGGTTGTGGCCCAGAGTTCAAGGTGTTCCACCATGAACTGTTGGAGCTAATCGAGACCCGTAGGTTTGATACGACGATCTGGAAGTTGATACATACGAATTCTTCTAACACCTATGCAGTGGCTATTGTCACAATAGGTAACGTGTATATGTACCTTGTACCATCTGCGGAGTACAGAGTCTTGTGCCGTTGGGAACAAGACAATAATCCCAATCCGATAATTGCTCGAGTGGGAATGTATCTAATTATCCAGTCGGTTAGACTGTTATTTAAAGTTGTTGACTGTGAGCGAGTTCGGGAGGAGAAGAATCTGGAGCGGTATAACGAGCGGTATTTCGAGTTCGAATTCGAGTCCACCACCAACGCACAACTAATTGAACTTGAAAACACCACTTTGAGTGGTCGGTTTGTCATTCTAAGACAAGATGAGTTACAATACTTTTGTATTAGATAATACGTACGTTGCACATAAAAAGAGAGAGGTGGAGAGAGAGGGGGAAGAGAGAATATTTATAGACAAGAATGGAGGTCTATTTACTTCTTGTTAATGTAGTTCTCGTAAGCAGAAGAATTGAAGTTGCCAAATTTGTAGTCTATGTCTAACAACAATTTAATGGCATCCTGGGATTTGTAGACGTATTCAGCAGGCAACTTGACCAAGGTTTCATTCAACTTGGTATTGGTGTTACTCGAAGAAATTGGACCGTTGCTCAAATCGGACTTGTTCAAGTACATCACTCTATCGTATTTTCCTTGAGAGTTGTAGACCTGATCGTTGGTCAAGTTGTAGATACCGGGGTATCCACTGATAGCCTTAAAGTTGGATTCCTTGGTGTTTGGAGGGGTCAATGGGAACAAGCTTTGCAAAAGTTCGTAACTGGCCAAGGTGAAACCGAACTGAGGTGAAGATCTAAACACTCTAGCAAGAGAACCCTTGAAGAAAGCACTGAAACCTTCTTCTTTCAAGATGACACTTCCGGCATGAACAATACCTCTGTACTTAGTATCGTGGGTCTTACTTTCAACTTGTAATCTGGTTTTGATGACATCGGCTGGAGTGGTGAAAAAGGCAGCTGGAGCACCAGCAAGAGCACCACTAACCAACAATTGCCACGAAGACAAACGGTGGTTCTTGGATGGATCACTAGGGTCGAAACCAAACATCCACTTCTTCAAGTTGGCATATGTAGGGAAGTAAATGGCGGAGAAAGGAACATCTCTCAACAAACAGGCAGAGGCACCTTTATACAAACCTCTGAGACCCAATTGTCTTATGATCTGACTGGCATTCAAACGCTTGTGAGGAATTTCACCTGGAGCTGTTGGCTTGTTACCACCTTGCATTTGCAATCTAATTTTGACGATTTCCAAGGGGTTGGTGAAGATAACCTGACAGGCACCAGCAGACAGACCAGCAGCAATCTCCCATTGCATGCTGATACGACCGGTTGCTGGATCGGTACCGATTTTACGGATCAAATCGTTAACCGTCAACTTGATGGCCTTTTCTGGGGCAACACCAACCAATTGAGCACCCAAACCACTGTACAAACCCTTGAGACCTTCGTGTTTCACAATCTTTCTAAAACAGTCGATGGAGTTATCGTACAAAGCCTTGTGCTTCTGTGCTTGCATTCTGGTCTTCACCAAGTCAATTGGATACACGACAGTCGCACCAATACACCCAGCGATCGAACCCAAAAAGAAGGAATAAAGGGAGTCGACAATTGGCCATAATGAGAAGTTGTCAGTGGAGTCACCAAACTTGACACCCGAGGCATGTCTCGAGTCTGGGTGGTCGAAAATTGAATATAAGTTCGAAATGTTGTTGTTGTAGTTTGGATTCAAGAAAGAAATCAATTCCTTACGAGGAATGTTGTCGTTAGTCTTTTCATTAATTAAGTGGAACAATAAGTCAATTTCGGTGATGGAAACTGGCTTGAAATTGGAGGATTTCAACAAGTGATCGTTCAAGTGGTTATACAAATCTAACTTGTCAATCAAGATATCGTCCTTGTCCTTGGTGGTTGGAGGAGTGTTGGCAACAACTTCGTTGATCAAGTCAACCTTGTTCAAGGCATTGTATATGAACAAAAGGTTGGCCAAGGTGTAGTTGTCTTTCTTGTCATCGAAGAACAAGGTGACGTTGGACAAGTTGTTCTTTAATCTCGAAGACAACTTGTGGCTCAAGTTGGTCTTCAACAAGTCGACAAACTGTTCTTCGTTGACGTAACCTTTGTTTCCGGCCAAGATCTCAAAACTACCAATCAACTTGGTGACAGGCAAGTAATTGGTAAGTGTAACAAAATCGTCGTAACGTATGGTACCGTTAGGTTCAAAGAATCTTTGCAAGTAGGCCCAGTTCAACTTGACGGTCTTTTGCTGGTAACTTGGGTCAATGGACTTGTTGATGGTGTTGAGAATGTCGATGCATTTATCGTAGTTGAGGTTAGCGTTCAACGAGGACGAGTTGGAGAGGAACTGGTACAAGACCTTGAATTCACCATCAAGCGAGGTCAATGTTGAGATAAACTTGGTCCAGTCTTGTTCGGTCACGAAACCCTTGCGGTCGTGGTCGGCAATCAAGTACAAAAGACCCATTGATTCCCGAGGAAGATCAGACTCGAACGGAGCCAAAATATTGGTGAATTCCGTCAAAGTTAACGTCTTCTCATTGGTGGTAGAATCTACCGAGGCAAATTGGTCAAAGATTTCTTTGGCCTTAAATTCTGTAGCCATCGTGGAGGTATTGGTGAAGGAAATCTATCAGGTATGTTTTTCTTGGAGCGTATGAAAAATGTGAAAAATCGGCGACTTTCTTCGACGAGTCACAAGGTGAGCGAAAATATGCCGGTTCGGGAATTTGCGGCAGTTACTATTTGTGAGCCAAATAAAAAATCACACTAAACGGTCCTGCGGATGTTCGGTAGTTAGCTTTGTAGTAAGCAGAAACGATGCGAAGGAAAGGAGAGGAGAGGGGAAACCTGGTGTCGAAAAAAAATCGTTTCTGGGGTAAAGACGGAAGCGATTGCTTTATTATAATTGTTCGGGTGAATACTGAACGCAGGTTAATGGTTTTTTTTTTTTTGTTTTGAGTCACCAATCCGGGGAAGTCTATATCTATAAGTTTATAATCCAACAAGCAAGCAGAAAAAGAAACCGGGAATCGGAATATAACGGGTTTAAATAGGAGGACAGGTCAATCAAAAAAAAATAGTAGATCTTGAAAGATTTCAAAAAAAGGGCGCACTTATTTGTGATAATTGTATTAATATATATATATATAATCAACCGGTGTAAACGAAAGTCAGAGGTTCTCCACAAATTAGTTGATATTTATATATGCCGAAAAAATTTTTTTTGGTGTGAGTGGAAGTTTGGAGGTTGCAGATTTTAACGATTTTGATCGTGAACATAGCATGTTAATGAGAACACCAGTAGGTTACAGTTCCTACGTGTCTTAAAACCTATGAAAGTCAAGTAAAAAAAAAAACAAAAAAAACAACAACCACAACAACTACCAGGAATTTGGGTATGGGCAAGACATTTCCACTAATAATAAGACCTACATAGCATCCGGTCTCGGTAGTAACGCTACATTGATGACTTTCACTGTTTAGCGCGGAAACCGGGACGCGCGCCAAGTTCCATTTAGCCGAAATTCCCCATATGCAAGTCCCAAATCCGACCGTGGCTGATAAACTGTGCCAGTAGCGCGGGTCCCGTAACCGGCAATGTTACAAGAACAAGTGACCTATACTTTTTACCCAGATGCGCTTGTCCACTATTTGGTCGGATTTTTGTCCTGACTAACTTTCGATAATGAGGGGTACATCGTAGTCTCGAACGATTCGGCTTATTCCGGAGTTAGGTGCGTTTTGTTGTTGTTGTTGTGTCAATTCTACTTTTCCAGATACCTAATCAGTTCATATTGCTGGACCCCACACCTCATGATACTAACCAAACGACTTAATTTATCTCCGTGGTGAGCCACTGCGATCGCAAACTACGCACGGTGAGAATTTATCACGGGAAAATCATCATCATGTCGGTTTTTTTTCTCTTTTCTCCAAGTCGCGTGAGATCTTGGGTGAAAAAACTCACCACCACTAACCACGTTAAAACAATGGCTACCGGGGCACCAGGTACGTAACAGAAACATTTTACTTTTTTACAACTCAAACTAACAAAATCAGGCGGAAACTTTAGAACTTGGACACCAACTCCTCCCGAAAGAGGCTCTTTCCCATTGGACCACGATGGCGAATGCACCGAATACATGAACAAGTACTTGAAATGCATGAAGTTTACTGAAAACAAAAACGCTCCCAATTGCCGTATCTTGGCCAAAGACTACTTAAAGTGCCGCATGGACAACCAACTCATGGAACAGTCCGAATGGGACACGCTTGGATTGGTCAATCTACCGGGCGACAAGGAAACTGCCTCGAACACGAGGCAGACCCCGGCCAAAAGTGAAAAATCTTGAAAATCAAAACGAAGCTTTTTTGTAAGTATCATTAATCCCCATTCTGTAAATAATATATACACCAATTCATCTCTTAATTTAATCAGAACCGACTTTAATCGCTAGCTGGCTTATCTTTACCTCTGCCGTTGGACAAACCACCACGGCCACTTCCTCTAAAGTGGCCACGGCCTCTTTGTGACTTTGAAGAGCCCTTGGAAGCAGCTTTATTTTGAGATGCAGATTCAGATACAGGTGCAGGTACTGGAATAGCTCCTGGACCAGCAGTTTGAACTGACACGGGTTGTGGTGGATACTGAGGATAACCAACACCTGGAACCGGAAGAGGGCCCTGGAAAAACTGAGGTGGCAATGGAATACCTGGTACAATTGGAACCCCGTATGGATATGGTTGTCCGTAAGGTGCTGGAGGAGGAGGAGGATGTGGTTGTCCTTCGCTCATGACGTTGGAGTAGATATGGCCGTAGATCTGCTTGATTGCAGAGGCATTGACCGATTCATCATCCTTTCCTTCGGTCTTCTTCTCGCCTTCTTCAGCCTTGTTTTCCTTACTATCAGCATTCTTCTTCAACAAATTCAATAACTCGTTAGACTTCTTGGAGTTGGCCTGCTTTTCTTCAGCCAATTTCTTGCTCGTTTCCTCGGCCTTCTTCTTCTCAAGGATCTGAACCCGAGCAGCTCTTTCACTTTCACTCAACTTCTTTCTTCCCTTGGAAGCCTTGCTATGGTAGACAAACTTTCTGTCGGTTAAGTTCAAAACCAATGACGAATCAATAACCAAACCACGCTTAGTCTGCAACTTACCTCCCATGGTAGTACCATTGATCAATGGATGATCAAACACGACACCCAAAGAAGTCTTGTTAACAATGGTACTAATGCTAACGACAGTACCCTTGGACAAAATAGGGACCTTACCAAAGTCTTGGATATAAATGATACGGTCTCCCAACTCAAATCTTTGGTCACTCAACAACTGGTACGATTCTTGAGGGTTCAAGACAGCATCCTTTGGAACACCTTTAATATCCTTGTTGGAAACTGGGATTGGTTGCTGGATATAAGTTTCCATAAACTGCTCAATGGCCTGGAAACTAAACTTGGTCAACGATTCACTCTCCAAGGAAACTGGCTGCAATTCTTGCTTGACTTCTACAAGCCAAGCACGGATGGCCTTCAATTCATCCTTATTTGAAATACTCGTCAATTTAGGAATAGCCTTGCTGTCAACTCTGTTCAAGTTGGCAAACAATTTAGGAAACTTGTTTCTGTAAGTATTGATCAAATTGACAGCCAACGAGGAGTAGCCCCAAACTTTACCGTTACTAAGCTTCTTGGTGTATCCAAGAACCTTTTGTCTCCTTCCTTCAAATTTCAACTCCAAACCAATGTTTACTCTCTTGCTACCTCCATTGGAATCATCTTCGACCATGAATCCACTGGTAATCTTGGACAATAACAATGGATTCATCTTCAACTGTTTGCTGACATCAAAAGATGGATAATACTTGATTTCCTTCTGTTCCTTGGCAAATCTCACTTTACCAATAACTGGTTCATCAACAGACTGAATCTTGGAAATCTTGATACTCAATTTATCGTTACTGTTGTTGTAACCAACAACCTTGGCTGGGGCACCGTAACCCATATCACCCAAAAACACAACTTGCGAATCAACTGGGAACTCCTCGTCAATTGGCAATGGTGGTCTGGTAGCATATCTTTGATCCTTATTGATGACTTCCTTAACAATCATTTGAAGAGGATAAACTTCGATGTCCTTAGAAAAGGTCTTGACGTAGGCTCCCTTCGCGGTTCTAACCAACCCATTTACTGGCTGAACATGAACCAAAGTATTGACTTCTCCTAATTTGATACCCTTGGTCTTGTCATATGTCAGTCTCAAGCTGTTAACCTGCTGTCTATAGTCCTTTAAGTCTTCTGGACTCAGAGGACTGCCAACAACCTTTCTTTGTCCAGATTGTGTCTTGACGGATTCATAAACGGATTCACCATCGGTAACCCGAACAACCTTGGACTCTCTCAAGAATGGCCACTTGCTGTAAACCAATTTATTGACAAACTGCTCGCTAAACTGATGAACCGTCATATTGTCCCAAACATTTTCAACAGTTAAAATCATAGATTCAGACTTCGATGGATAGTTGAAGATCTTCACTTCGTTCAATTTCAACTCAAATTCAAATGGAATGGTCTGCAAAGTTGCAAAACTAGCCAACAAGTTCTTACCAGTCTTGGCACCTTCGATCAAACCAATCTTGTAGTCCTTAGGTTCAGGCAACTTAAAGACAACCTCGTGACATCTGTCATGTTCAAGATCGTGGAAAAAGCCTGGCAAAGGAGAAGGATAAACATAATCAGTCTGAGGGTTATGGATAAACAAAATTGGTTCACCCCAAGAGTTTCTCCTCTTTTCTTCTGGAGTAAGCTTTTCTTCGATTGGTTTCAAAGCAGCCAACAATTTGTTTTCGTCAACAAAATCTAATAAGACAACCGCTTCCCATGAAGCTGTCTTACCATTCATATCAATTTCAACCTCATGAGGATAAAATTTGATAATTGAAGATGTCTCTTCCGTCATCAATGGTCTGTAGACCATTGGCATCAACTTTCTAGATCTAGCTGGTAAAACAGCCATCAATTGCTCAAATGGCTTGAAAGGTTGGGATTTTTCAAAGGTCAAATCCTTACCTTCTTCAATC
Organism: Teunomyces panamensis; assembly: GCA_030564025.1. Lineage (NCBI taxonomy): Eukaryota > Fungi > Ascomycota > Pichiomycetes > Serinales > Debaryomycetaceae > Teunomyces > Teunomyces panamensis. The sequence continues at coordinate 239,056 of JAJMKY010000023.1, read as the reverse complement.
AAAGCGTCCAAACCAACAGCAATATCAGAAATTCTTGGTGAATAATGGTACTTGTAGTACCAGTTCCAAGATGCACAACCTTGATAGTAATAATACAAAACCCACTGCAACCCTTCAACATAATGCTTTGTCATTTCAGTTAATTGCTCCTTATCATCAATAGAGAAGTTCAACTTATCCTTATAGTACAGGTTCTTCCACTTCAAGAACTTGGAGTCGTAAATGTCCTTGGTGTTCTGCAAAATTTCTTCTGTTTCAACCAAGTTAGCGGATTGGTACTTCTTAACAACCTTTTTAAGGTCGTTGATACGTGCATGAAGCTCATCCTCAGTTTCATGAGGATTCAAACCATCAATGTCTAATCTTGCCTCGTAAGTATCCTTTGATTTGTAGTGCACAATAATTAAGCCCGTTTCCAAGGCAAATTGCTTGATAAATTCAAAGTGCTTCTCGACTTCATCCTTGGGTAATTCCAATGGAAGTAATTTGCCTTCCGCATCTAAACGTACCAATTCCTCAATTGGATTAACAGAATTTTCCATTAACCATGGCTTGATGAAACCAACCAATTTCTTCTGGTCCTTCAAGATCAAAAGTCTTCCAACTCTTTGTCTCTTCTTTTCACCAGTAATGGAGATATCGTCCAACCTCTTGTTGAACCATTCGACATCCACGTCTTGTCTTTCAAAATTCTCCAACTCGAATTCCGACAAGTATTGTAACCAGATACTCAAACGCTTCAAATTTATCTTACCACCCTCGTTAATATAGCCATCAGACTGTTGCAAGCATTGTTTGAAAGTGGCTATCAAAAGAGGGAAAGCACCCTTATTTATGAACAAATCGGGCAAGTTGGGTAAGAAATCGTTACCAATGACGTACATAATCAAGATAAAGTCATCCAAAACTCTATCGAAGTTGTACTCGAATGGTAATGCAATACTTAAATCCTGGAATTCCAAGGCGAGGTATTCCCGCAATAATGACAAATGCAACAAGTAAAAGTTTTGCTGATTCAAGTCATCTGACTTTTTGCCTCTGGAAGGTCCGAAGGTGACTTCTTCTCTCAATAAAGAGAAATGGGGATCGTGGCTAACTAACCCCAACATGATCAAATCGGCATCCAAACCGTAAACACACTGTCTGATGTTTGGGTCATAATCGTCTTGCGATCTCATAGTTCTAATGTAGTCCATGATCTTGTGTTCACCTTCACCAGGCACTTCGTGACCGGATAAGATAATCTGTATGTTGGCCCAATTCGAGTCCTCAGAGATCTTTTTATGGATAAAGTATTTCAAGTTGTCGGTCAACTTGGCCATAAACTCAGTACCAGGAGTAATGGAGTTGGAGTCAAACGGATCGTTCTTGGGGATTTCGTCACCGTTTTCGATAGCTTTACGCATGTTTTCTTCTGCTTCGTACGCAGTTCTGAATCTTCTAGCTCTCTGCTGGTTCATCTTGGCTCTAGGAGCAACACCATCGATAGCCATGTAAAAGACCTTGTTAGGCTTAATGATTTCAAACAAGTGTTCGATATAACTAAATATAGCGGCGTACATCTGGTCATCGGTCATACTGGAAAATGATCCGTCATTTGAATGGGTACAAGTATGCAAAATGGAATTCATATCCAAATACAAGTTGTCATACTCAGGTATCTGGTTTTCATCAATCAATTGTGAGATCAACGGCCATCTTTCTGAGATGAATTTGAAAAATTTTGGAATACCCATGCTGAAAGATGGAGTATGGATTCACTGATTCGTACTTTTTATAGTTTTCTTCTTTAGTATGGTAATAAAGATTTCTGTCTCACAGGTGAATATTCAATCACAGACCGTGTACTGATTAAATTTATGTAAGTACGTGCTGTTCCTAACTTTCAATAGTGGAATGAATTGTTTATCTCACCAACCATACTGTGTCCCAAAAACGTCCAGTTTCACCAGAAAATTTTATGCGTCTTTGTGTCATATTGGACAGGACACACATTTTACCTCCAAATATTACTAAATTGAAAAACGTTATATATTTTGGGTGCAAATATCAAATGAAAGAGAGGAAAAAAAAAGACTAGTCCTAAACTAAAAGGTCTTCAAACGACTACCTGAAACGTATCAAATATTAAACATAATTCCTATACAGAGAGAGGGAGAGAGTATGTGTGTTATGAAGAGAGAGACAATAGCACCTAACCAAATGAATGAAACAAAATATGGGATATTGACAACAAATAAGCAACAACTTCGACCTTAGAATAACAAATTTACCACACTTAGGGCATGATCTACCACCACTTCACTTGTAGTAATTGCTCCATTAACTAAATCTACCAAGGGAAAACCTTCAATATTCACCTTGGAGCTATGTTCATAGAGGCTTTTTAAACCTAGTGTCAGGAACAAGTCGTTGGCACCTATTTGAACGTAGCCTCTGAACTTATCAAAGTTTTCTGCACCAGAAGTATAATTAACATTGGGAGTTATATTGTACAACTGGTCAAGTTTATGGTTCAATTTGGTAAATTTGCTAGACCAAGTTTGTCGCGTTTCGTCAAAATAAGTACCAAGCGATTCACGATTAAAGATATTTGCAGCAGAAACCATAGTTGATTGAAATCGGGATAAACACGAAACAGCAGTGTTGTAATAAAGAGCTTCTAGTTGCTGCCAATTGCTGGACAAGGATTTTAGGAAATTCCTTCCAATAGAGCTGTAATCATTCCACATTAGTGATCCGAGTGATCTAACTTGATCCCAATACACCAGCGCTCTGGTTTGATAGCGATGTAAAAGCTCGAAACCGAAAGTATTTATATGCCTGAGAACCACAGCCGCTTGTCCACCCAACCTTTCAGTTCTATTGGTTAAGAAATGGGCGAATTTGTGAAGACTGATGACCTTTTTCTTTTTGGGGAAAAAGAAGTACAGACTTGTCTTTTCTTCATAGAAGAAGTCGACCCAGGATGGTTCCTTTGGTTTCGAATTCAAGAGAGTCACGGCGGCAACAATTAGTGCAGCTCCCAAAACCACCAGTACTGATGTAACGGTTGTTAAGGAGTAATTCTGAACCCGCGATTTTGGGGGTGGCGATCTCTTATCAAGTACAGGAACTTGTAATCTGAGGGTGGCACCCGTATCATCTGTCGAGGAATTGGGGTCTGGGGAAGAAGAGTTGGGTGTTTCTACCAGGTCGCTACTAGAAACGAGGATGATACTGGCGCTAGATTGAGGGGTTGGAGGTTTTGCAGTCAAAACGGGGCGTTCGAGCTTGATGGTTTCATCAAGAGCGGGAATTTCTGGATCAGCAATTGAGCTTCCCGAGTTTAGTTCATCATCGATGTCCGAGGAGGACGAAATGATCGACCAATCTTCTTCGGTGTGGGTATCCATTTTGAGGGGTGGCGTCTGATCTAAGTATAAAAATTTTAGAGAGACAAAGCACTAAAATCTAGGGCGGGAGGAATCTAAAGGGAAGTGCGGTAAGCTGAACGTGATCCACTCTTTGATTAAAATAAAATAAATTAAATTGTATTGATTTTCCAATTCAAAAATGTATGTATGGAACTGGATTATGGTAACAGCAACTGACTTGTGAGTGTATACAGCTTTACTTGTGGAGGAAGTTAATATAGAAAAATTTAAAACAAAAGTAGTATGATCTAAAGTCACGGAAGAAGGGGCAGGAAGAAGAGGAGGGGGGGCGGATGGTGGGGGGGTAAGGGATTTTGCGAGTGACTTATTACTTATCGTAAATTCTGCAGATAAATCGGGTGGGACTACAATCGTGCGCGCGTGCTCGAGCTGCGTATCAACGGGCAACATGAGCAGGTTACAGAAATGTCTCTACTGGATTGTTCTCTAATATTGTATATTATTTGGGTGGTTACAAAGGATCATCACTCCTAGTATAAGTAATAGTAAAAATTAACATAAACTTTGCAAACACCAAAATGCAAAATGCAAATACGCAAAACGTAAACGCAAATATACAAATGCCAACATTAAGGCGATATATTTTTCCGTTTCTTAGTGTTGGCTTTTCGGTTTGTATTGATTTCCGCCGAACTTGGCCCTGGTGCCTCAGTCGAATCCACAGTCGTAGTTGGTGTCATATCAGATGCTAGTTGATCACTTAGCACCTTGTTCTGTTGTTGTAGTCGTCCTCGGTCTGCAACTTCGTCTTCTAGGGACTGAATCCTATCATTCATCCGCATTAGACTCTTTTGCAATGATTGCGTGTAGATCACCAAGTCCTGGTAATTCTTCATAGTGACATATTGTGGATCCAATATAGGAACAGTAAGACCATCAAACACCCGCTGTTGTTGGTAGATATTGCTGGCTGGTGGTAAGGTGTTCGAGCTTTGGTCGTTGTTGCTGGTACTGTTGGCAGGAGGAAGTTGAAATAAGCTAAGTGATTTTTGCTGTGGTTGGCTCTGCAGTTGCTGTGGCAGCAGCTTTGTCAGTTGCTGTGTCGGTTGCTGGGTGGTGTTTATTAGAGGAGGCAATAAATTCGAAAAACCAACCTTCTGGTTATCTCCGTACAGTGAATCAAATCGATGGCTGGAGAGTATCAAGTTTGGTAGCCTACCTACCGTATCTGAACTCTTGCCAGTCAGACTATTGCTGTCTTGTTCGGATGATGTTTGGGTTATCAAAGATGGAGAGGAGGAAGAAGAAGGAGGAGGAATGATCAGCATCTTGGTGGTATGGGGGTGTCCAGCAAGCGGAGTTTCGTCGGATTGTCCTTCTCTGATCACACTGCATGCATTTGGACTTGTGTGGTGTCTCAACAATGCATCCGGACGAGCAAAGCCGCGGTGGCACTTGTCACAAGTGTAGGGCCTTTCGCCGGTATGGAGGATTTTATGTCGTTTCAAGTCGTGGATTCTGCGAAACTTCAACTGACATATGCTGCAAACATGTGGCTTGATCGAGTTGTGGATAAGTTCGTGTGATACCATGTTGTGTTTTCGGGTGAAACCCTGGCTACATATTTTGCAAAAGTATTTCTTTGGAAGGTGGTTAAGTTTGTTTGAATCAGAGCCGCTAGACTCCGGGGCGCCTGGATCTGAGCCTCCACTGCTTGGAGATGTGCCAGAACCCTCATTTGAGGTAGTTAGCTGCTCGCTGGAAGCGGTAGATTCGATTTCGCCACTGTTGCTTGAGTTCGTAATACTGTTTTTTTGGGTAACCATTTCCTAGTTTGGCTGCATCCACCTTGAAGTGGGATGGATATAATATAGTACCAGTATGGAGTAGTCCGCTTTGCCTATGTTATATCGAAATATATAATGTGAAGGGACTTTATGTGTGTATTCTCTTTCTTAAAAAAGTGGAAGAATTGATACGTTTTAGTTGGAGATTGCTGCTTTTGTTTGGTGCGTGATAGAAATCAATTCAGCAACGAATTTTATATTAGTAACTAGTTTTTTCTTTTTTTTTTATTATAAAAAACGAAAAAGAAAAGATGTGTATGCTACAAAAGTACACAAAAGAAAAGAAAATTAATATTTCGGTGAATCGCTTGTTGCTGTGCCTGATTCGCCTCTAAAAAGACGCAGGAAAATGTCCTTATGAGAAACACAAATTAACAAAATCAATAGCTCTCAAAGTTGCCGCCATCAGAACGACTATTTTCGGGAATCATCGTGAAGATAAAATCTTACTCTGGATGCATCATCCAAATGTCACCCAAAGATTTTTTTTCTAAAGAAATGTTTCCGGTCAAATAAAAAAATATCAAAGTCATCGACATGTTAGCTGCAAATCTTTGTAATGGCACGAAGTCTTTTTCTCCTTTAAACAACGCTTGAAAACCTTGAGGTGTTGCAGGTGGAACAAAACCATTGTTCCACGCATGCAAGCTGTTACCCAAGTGCAATGTATATGTCATCATCAGGCGAGGAACGATCTGGCACGGGAATCCGTGCATGGGGCATAGCAATCTTTGGTGGCGGTTTTGGTGGGATTTGTGTCCTTACCGATGTCAGAACAACAATAATCTAAAAAATAAATAACATAAAAAAAAAACAGGTACTAAAGCAATGTTACGAAATTGGTCTACAACAGTGTTTTCCCGACAACCAACACACCAAATTATAAGTTCTTCCGGGCCACAAGACATGCTAGATATACCCAGGCACAGAGTGTTTGTTTTCCCTTTAATCGGGGCGGTTGCAGATAATTTTCTGAAATTACATATATCCGTTTCATAGTAACAACACGCCTAGCGTTTCAATTATTTTTATGCACCTTATCTGTCGAAATTGTCCACAAACAAAATGAGCCAGTCAGAATATATATATCACCAGCCTCTTATATCTGTTGGTGACTGTATTATCTCGCCAATATAGCTTTGTTGCGTAATTGGTCAATTCATCTTTTTCTGATAACTGACAGCCAGTACCGTTCGGGCCATTCGGGGAGCCGTCCCTTGGAAACGAACTTTTTGAATGGATGCCAGTGTCTCAAAAGATTCTTCCTACTGAGGCAAAAAATATGTGGTTCTTAGATAGTTTCCACAGTTTATTACAATTCGCCTGAACATATTAAAAACCCGCTCCATAAACTCCCGCCCGTTCTGCAGATTGCGTTGGCAATTTTCTTGCTAAATTGTGGCGGTGCTTACTACCAATGTCGCACATGTGATGTCGCACATGTGATGTCGCAAATGTGATGTCGTGCAAAAGACCAAAGGTCATTTCTGCGACATTCGGACACCCAATAGAAAAACAAAAACGTGTGTCAACGATAACACGTTTTTACAATGGCTGGTATTCCATCGTCACTACACAATGATCTAGTGAAATTGCAAAAGCTAGAAAAAACAAATTAACTTCTCATCTACTAATTCCAGTACCTATTCTGAAAACATTAAATCTCTCTCTCTCAGTAAGTTTACGCTTAAATCTCTCCCCTCAGAACGGGCACCCGCTCACCGCGCACCAGAAATAGTTTATGAAGCCAAAGCCAGCTAATTATGACCAAAGAGAAATGTTGAGTTTTGTGTAATCCGGTAACCCGCACGCTATTACCACTCCAAAAAAAAACGTGAATTTATTTATCGGGAGCCTCCCACAAACAATTAATTGCCCCCTTTGTAAAACTACCTACAGACCATCAGCTGAAACAACAAATACCTCAGCGTTCAAGCTTAGAGACGCAGGTTTACCGTGACGATTTCTTTTCTTTGAAGTTCCTACTCGTTACTCAAGGAAAGCCCGCAAACACACAAAACCCCCCCAAAAGTAACACCCACCTTAGATTTTCGATAACATAAATTAATTCCAGTCCCTTACTAGAACCGGCAAGGAGGAATTTCAAAACAAACGATAGACAATACCCAGGCTTACTGTAACAGAGTGTTGACTATATCTATAGTCCTTCTATAACCCCATAAAAGCTCCTGCTTGATTTTTCACTTTATTGTGATAAATTAACAAAAAAAAAATCACTTCCCCCCTCTCCAACCTACCTCGTATCAATGTCGATAATTTCCAATAGAAAGAGGCCCAGAGGATTTAGTGAGACTTTCTCAAAGGTATCATCGAACGATTCCAAACCCAGTGACACATCCAAAGCCATGCATTTAGATTACGATCACGATATGAACGAAGCAAACATACCTTCGTCGTCTGTGGGTCATTCGTCTCCCCCGGCAAACGGTATGTTGTTCAAGCAAGATCTTTTAAATGGAAAACTGTTACACCTTTCGTCATCCAAGCACAACAAGGATATTTATTTGATTGATGACGATAATGAGGACGATGACGTGATATTTGAAGATAGCAACACCATGGAACCCGCGAACGAAGCCAACGAAGATGACGATGATGTAATTATCCTTGAAGAACGTGATATCTTTCCCAAAACCAGACGCAACAATTCCGATCCACTATTGATCGTCGACCACGACGCTGTTGCTGCTTACAACATGTTTAATGTTAACAACGAGACGTTTGAAATAGTGAATGGTTCTAATCCAGCAAAAAAACAGCGTACAAACTCTCTTCCACAGTTACCTCAGGTCAAATGCTTCTACAATAAATTGCCCAACAACTATGTTTTACAGACTCAGAAGCTTGGTGATATTCGGGCCAATGTGATACCCCATCAACTTAACCTCCCACCTTGTGATGATGAAAATGGCCACTACATCATCAAACCCAACGAAGGATTTGCCAACCGGTTTGTCATTCTCAAGCTCTTGGGTCAAGGTACGTTTGGAAAGGTTGTCAAGTGTTTGGACAAAGTCAACCGTGAACATGTTGCCATTAAGATTATTAGGAATATTCAAAAGTATCGGGATGCGGCCAAGATTGAATTGCGAGTCTTATCGACCTTGAAGAAGTTTGATAACGAAAACCTGAATCACTGTATCCACTTACGCGAATGCTTTGATTTCCGTGGCCATATCTGTATTGTAACCGACTTGTTAAAGATTTCGCTTTACGATTTCATGGAAAAGAATAAGTTTATCGCTTTTCCTGGCTCACATATACAAGCTTTTGGCAAGCAGTTGATAAGGTCAGTGACGTTTTTGCATGATTTGAATTTAATTCATACCGACTTGAAGCCGGAAAATATCTTGCTTCATGACGATACATTTTACAAGAAAGAGTTGAGGTCGTCTACTCTTATTTCTGCTTTTCTCAACTTGTCCTCGTCAGCATCAATGGCACCAAATAAGAAGAAGAAAAAGTTTGGTGATTACAGTGACCGAAAACTGCATGTGCCCAAGTTTCTGAAGATCTTACGGGATCCTCTCATTCAGATCATTGATTTTGGCAGTGCCATATTCAATGACGAGTATCACTCTTCTGTAGTGTCTACTAGACATTACCGAGCACCCGAGATTGTTTTGGGTGTTGGCTGGACTTTCCCTTGCGATTTATGGTCGGTGGGATGTATACTAGTCGAGTTGGTAATTGGTGAACCGTTATTCCGTACTCACGATAACTTGGAGCATTTGGCAATGATAGAGAAGGTGTGTGGGTACAAAATTGACAAACAGTTGATAAAAACGTCGAAAGATAAAGGTAATGAGTGTGGTCTACAATTTTTCACCGATGAGTATATCTCGATGTCGCCTGGCGATAATATCGATGATGATAATGATGATGATGACGATGATTTGATTATCGACGATGAATCGAGTCTTTCGAATTCGTTAACTCTCAAGTTCCCCACTCCTGATACTCCGCAGAAATTTATCGATAGTGTGGAACAACTTGAGAGGATTGATATATTTATTTGTCAACGGATTGGGCTCGATATCAACGTTGATTTCTCGTTACTGTACAACTACCAGAAAAACAAGGAACGGATCAACTTTGGGAATTTCACTTTTTGGTGGTTCTACATTGATTTATTGCGCAAATTGTTTGTGATTAATCCAGACGAGCGGATCACGGCCCAGGAGGCGCTTGAGCATCCGTGGTTCAACTTGGGAATCGAGGATGAAGGTACGACCTGAAATTTCTCTGCGCCTACAAGTTTTTTTTTCTTGATTTTTTTTTCAAAAAAAAAAAAGACTGATTAATTATGGATTGGTAAATTTTAATTCTTGCTGAGTGTTTTAATGTTCTAGGCCGATGCCTCTATAGTTTTCTTTTGTTTTAATTCATATATTACTCCGATGAGCTGTGATTCGTTGGTGATATTTCAATGTAACAAAAAGAGTAAAATAAAAAAAAATAATAAATTGGAGGAGCTCGCAACGGCTTTGATATGCAGGTCCGAAATTATTTGAGTAACAATAAAAATTTGTTGTTGACAGGTGCAGTTGGAGCTGCGCCAGGAGATGGACCTGAAACACCGTTGTCACACCACAACAGGGAAGTGTCACTGTGGTTACATAAAAGGAGTGGAGTGCGGTATTCAAGAAGTTATGTAAATTAGGCTATTAGGCTACGCGGAGCGGGTCCCCCGAGATTTCTGTGATGAAATTCCCGAGGATAAGATTTGTTAATGGACGATCCTTTAATAAAACCCCAATTAGGAGTTTTAATTAAGTGCGTATAAATTTGTCAGAGAAGGTAAAAAAGAAAAGAGGAAACTAAAAAATGGATGGCGAACATGTAAAAATAACGGATTCAAACCTCCAAAATCGTACGAAAAATCAACAGGTTTTTTTTCCTCTATTCAAATTGTCAGTAAGCATCGAGAGAAAAAAAATCATTGTGAAAGGAGAGAAAATTGATTCTTTTTTCTCACTGGTAGGCGAGCGATCGCTGATATTTGACTTAATTGGGCTAAAAAGTAGTATGATCCCCAGAACGTACAGCCCAAGTAAACAAACACCTCATAAAATTGTGATCTGATACATGACACTTTTTTTGTTTTTTTTAAAGATGCATGTATGTAATTCATAAAGCCAGAATAACCAACTTTGTTTCCGTAAACAGTAAATTAGGTACATCAGCCTAGATGAGCTTCACCTTTTTGGACCATGTCTTGATGCCTCAATTCCCCTGGTAACCGTAGCTGTAGTCCTGTATATTTTGCACTATATTTTCATCCCGAGGTCTAGATCATCCCGATCAGGAAATCTTTTGATGACCCATACCAAATTCGTCAAAGTAATAATATTCTTGGCCAGGACACGCCCGTGCCGTATAAAAAAATTTTTATTATTTATTATTTATTTTAATTTTTTTTTCCTTTTAGTGTAAATTTTGACTGTACATAACGAATAGCCGATTCTATATTAAAACACCCACAAATCCGCCGGATTTTATACGACACTACTAGTCGAGTCCAGTCATAACTGTTAACTATAGTCTTTCCTTACGAACACATTCCTTATTAATACTATTACAGAACGTAATATTTCCTTTTTTTTGTGACAAATAACCAACTCGATATTCCAATGAAGTCAGTCCTTTCTTTAATCGCCATTGCTTCATTTGCCACGGCCGTTCCTATCCAAGGCCACAAACATCATCAACATGCTGAAAAGAGAGATGCTGTCACCACCATCGTTTATGTTGACGTTAACGGTCAGACCATTTCTCCTTCTTCCACTGCTGCCACCACGGTAGCTTCGTCTAAGACGATTGTTTCTTCTGCCACTTCTCAGTCCACCTCCTCTGGCTCGTCTAACGGCGGTAAGGGTGGTGTCAACGGTGATTTGGCCGACTTTGCCAACCCATCTGTCAAGTTTGAAGACGGTGTCCACGACTGTGGTTCGGTTCCTACCGGCCAAGGTGTGGTTAACCTCGACTGGCTCTCGGGAATCAACGGAGGTTGGTCTTCGATTATGAACCTCGATGGCCAAACCTCGGCCGACTGTAAGGACGGTTTCTTTTGTTCTTATGCTTGTCAAGCTGGTATGTCCAAGACCCAGTGGCCACTGAATCAACCTGCCAGCGGTATTTCTGTTGGTGGTTTGCAGTGTAAGAACGGTAAGTTGTACAGATCCAACCCTAACCAGGATTACTTGTGTGAATGGGGTGCCCAAACCGCCACTTTCAAGTCTGAAATTGGCAAGGACGTTGCTATTTGTAGAACCGATTACCCTGGTTCTGAAAACATGAATGTTCCAACTTTGCTTCAAGCCGGTGGCTCCAAGCCAGTTTCTGTTGTTGACTCTGACTCATACTTCACCTGGAAGGGCGGTAAGACCTCTACTCAGTACTACGTCAACAACGCCGGTGTTTCTATTGCAAACGGATGTATCTGGGGCACTCCAGGTTCCGGTATCGGTAACTGGGCTCCAGTTGTTCTTGGTGCCGGTACTACTGGCGGTCTTACTTACTTGTCGTTGATTCCTAACCCTAACAATAAGGATGCACCAAACTACAACATCAAGATTGTTGGTACTTCTGGATCTAATGTTGTTGGCAGCTGTTCCTACGAAAATGGTCAATACAACGGCCACGGATCTGACGGATGTACTGTCACGGTGACTTCTGGTTCTGCTGAATTTGTCTTTTATTAAGACGACTAAGTTTATTTGTTTTTATTATTCTTATTATTAGCTTAGTTTCTTCGATTATCGTTTTTTCTGCTTCTGTTTTAATACCATGGCTTGTTTTTATTAGTATTGTTAACCAAACGCAATGTTGTAGCAGTAATGGAGAATTAATTCGTTGCCAGTGCCGAAATTGCCCGCGAGGTCGCGAAGAGGAGTTTGGGGATGGGGCACAAACGAGCTTTGGACATAGACGTAGAGCGGTCCTGAATGGCGGAGTTTTTTGGCAAGAAACAGTTTCATGGCCGCAATAGTATGGTCAGACAGAACCAGGTACGTTTTAGGTGTCACGGCCGGCGTGGCACCAACGGACTGGAACCGTACGGTGATCATGTCGTTAGAATAGAAAAGTCGTGTGGTGCGAGAAGGAAAATCGATTCTCAAAGTTGTTTTTTTTTGCTATAATTTAGCGAGACTGTTGCGCGTTAAATGTCAATTATAAAAATTGGAAAAAAAAAAAAATTGGTCTCTGTTAATTAATAAAGCTTCAAAATTATTCATGGTTTCTCGCTGTGGTTAAATTAATTCTGTTAGTTTAATTTCTGTCTCTTTTTGCCTTCCATTTTCTTCTTCTCCTTCCGTTCTCTATAAATAAATTCATAAATTACCTCCATTCAGAATTTCCAACTTTTCTTTTCTTACTTTTCCCACTGCTAATTTTCTAGGAACATTTTCTTTATCACTTATAGTAATTGCGAGTTTTTTTCTAGTATCATTTTCATCCTAAAACCCAAACCCAAAATGTCCGAAATCTTTGACAAAGTGCTCGAACTGCTCGAGTCCGGTGCAGCAGAAGCTCTTGAATCTCACGATTACCTTTCATATCTGCTGCTTCTTGACATTTGCTTTGGCGAACTCAAACGTTACCTGAACGAAGAAAAAGAACGCTTGCTCCAAGCCCTCATTGACGTATTAAACAAGAACCCCGAACTCACATACGAAATCGGATGGGATTTACCTCAAATCGTCATTCCTTATGTTGAACTGGACTACTTGTTTGACAAAAATCTCCGTGAGGCCCCGTGTATCTTTAGAATCGCCAAAATCTTTGAATGTCTCGCCAAACACGGCAATCCCAAGGAATTGCTCCTCAAATCATGTGAACTTATCACCCTGCTTAAACTTAAGGAAACAACCGTCTCAGAATACGACGCAGATCCCGACGCGTACAATATCCATCTCGGATTTTTCGACTTGAAACTCTACTTTATCTTTGAATTAATCGATAGTTGCTTGAAACGCATCACCACGCAGTACCCTTCACGCTTCCTTGCCATGGCCGTAACGTCCTTTGTCAATTGTGCTAAACTGAACGTGTCTTTCTCTGTCAATTTGGTGCAATTTATTCTCAAACGCGTGTTCAGTTTCGCCCGCAACTACAACTCACTTCCGCATCCGGAAAACACCTCCAAAGAAACCATCGAAGCCGAAAAACTGCTTGAACGTAAGCTATTAACGGCCTTTGTCACTCTGATCATCTATATCGAGGGCCTGGTCCAGGTATACGGCCTCACGGCCGACCATTTTGATTTTATACTGGGTCGCAACGACGACGATTCGTACACCGTTGCCTCGATGCCCATGGACAGGCTTTACCAGTTGGCTCTTTCCTTTGACATTGAACCAAGGCTGGTACTCAAAAAGTACATCGAAGAAGCCCACAAACTCGTGGAAATCTCAGTCCAAGACGAAGACGAAGCAAGTGCACAACTCTTTGAAAAACTCGTGGTTGACTACCAACAGAACATCGCCAGTATGTTGGTAAACTCCAGCCAGACAGCCATAAGTGATTCTGTATTGGGAACGGCGATTCTTGCATCGTATGCCGTGGCCAAATCGCGTGAATTTACCTACGAAGTCTCCATCCACGACGCCGTCTGCTTCGGTCTCCGGCTCCTCGTACCGGGAATGGTGTCTTCTGCGTACTGTAACTCTGCCAACAACGATATGGCGGTGTTCTGGATGTGGTACGCTTTACATCGGCTGAAACTGGCCGAGATCGAGCTTGCAAAAGTACCTTCGATGCAACTCCGTATCTACTTCCAGCTCTTATTGTGGATCGGAACGCTACCACTCAACCTTCCTCGCCGCTACTTCAACTACATGACCCTCACCTTGTTGACCAAAGTGTTGGCTTCTTCTCCAGAATCAGTATCGTACGCCTTTATTTGCGACTCGCTACACAACTGTCCTTACAACTCCGCCAAAGCGATCCTTGTCGGCGTCTTGAAGGAGTTATTGACCAAGTCCCGAGACTTGGCTGACGATTTCGCTGCGGTTTCGCTTGCACCGCCACTTCCGGGCCGTGACAAGCCTTCAGTAGCGAAATACTTGACATTAACGCCGCTGCGGTTCACTGACATCGCCGAATTGGCCGAAATGCTGGTGAAGGAAGCATTTGTCGATAACACAATCGACTCTTCACTTCTCAGCACCATGCTTGCGTTCTTGAACTTAATGGTTGTTCTCAAACACGACCCCAGCACCGACCAAAAGAAACTTGATGAAATTGTAACGTTGACAAGGACTGAAGTTGACAAAGTGAAACTGAGATTGAATACCCTGGAACCAAAGTCTGAGGCTAAAGAACCAAATAAACCAAAGATAAAAGATCCAGTTTCAGTTTCAGAGCCCGATGCTGCTTTTGAAATGAATGCTGCTGACATGATTCTCCTCACGCTCGACCGAATCACTCTGAATATATAAAGGAAACATCATCATTTTTTACTTCTTTGTCTTGATCTTCTTTTGACCGTTATTCAAACTCCGATCATCAACCAATGGTCCCCAATACACAAAGAACCCTTCCTTCGTTGAAATGATCTCTTCTTCCATCTGTAACTCTTCGTCGTCAATAAACGGATCTTCGTAGTCGTATTTACCAACTTTCCTGTTCATCTTCACCTCGTGGCGCCGTACCAACTGTTCTTCCGTCAACTCTTCTTCCTTCTTCTTATCATCGTCCTCCTTCTTCTTTTCCTCCTCTTCATCATCATCTTCTTCCATTCCATCATCGTCATCTTCAATCATGTCGTCCATGATATCAATTGCTGACCTTGCTTTGGGATGAATCGCCAGCCAGCCATACTTTTCTTCAGCAAGCCGAAGAACGTTGATAACCACTTCTGATTGGCCAGGACGTGGATTTTTGGGGTCAAGAAGCGGTACTTGAAGGGCAATAATGGGCGCCTCGCGTTTCTCGTCGTCTTCAAGTTCCACCACCGTGGCAGCAGGAAGCTTTACTTCGGGCGTTTTCGCCGCTTTTTCTGTCGTCAGGCCAGGATGTACTGGTTGCTTGACTGTTGTAGTAGTAGCAGCAGCAGCAGAGGTAGAAACAGAAGCAGCAGGTTCGGCTTCTGGACTCTTTTTACGTTTCTTTTCTTCTGGTTTTTTGGGTTCTTCTGGTTTCCGTTTCTTGTTTTCGGTCTTTTTGACGGGCCGTTTACGTTTTGCAGCGGTTATGGGGGCAGCAGCGACCGGTGCAGGTGTTGCTGGCGGTTCAGGCTCATCGTCGATGTTGATAATTGAATTAATGGACGTTTTGCTGAGATTGTTGGGGCCAGGACTCGAAGAAGGACCGGGACCTGGCGTTGGGGTGAGTTGGAAACTTGTTTGGAACTTCATCATGTGGTCACCAACGGCGAATTTGGGTGGTTGTTGTTGTTGTTGTTGTTGCTGCGGTACCGGATTTCCTCCTTGTGGCTTCGGTACGAGCATCGGTAACGGTGATGGTCTGATGGCAATGGGGTGTTTGCGGGATCCACTGCGTTTATTGTTGTTGTTGTTGTTGTTGTTGTTGTCGTCGTCAATGACAGTGACTGGATCGTCACGCAGCGGCAGTGTGATATCAATGGCCACAGAAGTCTGGTAACGCAGTACCAGGGTCTGAAGCTGGCTGGCAGGTGTGGCAGACCGAGACCGGACTTCCTGAGGGTCGTTATCAAGCAACAGCGAGATTGAGACGTTCTGAGACATGTCTTGCTTAAGTGAGAGAGCGCTGCTGATGTCTAGACAAAAGAATGGAGAAAGATTAAAACAAAATGCGACGTTTCGCAGCCAATAAGAAACGAGAAAACACCACGAAAAACCGTTCCCGTTTCTACAATTATTTCATGTCTCTTGTCTCTAAATCTACATTTTCTCTTTATCTACATCTTCTCTTTGTCTACATCTTCTCTTTGTCTACATCTTCTCTCTACATTTTCTTATTCTCTCTTTATCTTTTTCTCTTTATCCTTATGCTCTGTCCAACTGTATAACATTCGAATGGTATCCCAACTTGCTCAATGTCAAGCAAATGTCACTGCCGTAACCTTCAAGTGAATTCATCGTCAAGTCTCCGTTCCAGTAATCCGCATACACTTTACACATCGGCAATCCCATGCCCAACTTATACTCCGGTGGCCGTGTAATCAAATGTTCCAACGTCGACATTTTCGCCGTGGTCAGTGATTTCTTGTCAACTTCTGCAAGCGATGTCTGACTGAGCATCGGCGTCGATACCACCAGCGATCCCGCTGCCGTCACCTTTAAATTCGAATAGAGCTGGAGACCGGGAATCCGATGGAAATTGGCAAGCGATTGCCGTGCCAACGCCGGGTTCTTGCCAAACAGCCAGATATCGCTCAATTTATCGTGGGGTACACCGCCACCACGGTCCGAAATCCGGAATATCACCTGTTTTGCTGCATTGATTATAGTAATTTTGATGGGCGGAAGCTCCAGTTCGGTCCGGCCGTGGGTGGTGATGGTTGCTTCGATCGAGTTCCGCAAAATCTCACTCAACAAGTAGTGGAGATGCGGCACCATGAACGGGAAACTCGTTTCCAAATCGCCCTCTATTTCCAATTGCGGCATCACGTCTTGATGAGGAAAGCGTTCGGCCATTGACTGGCGCACAAGCCGTGCCACAATCTCAAAATGTTCTGCTGCATTGCATTGTTGGAAGATTTCTCCAATGTAGTCGGGAGGCTTGCTAGAATATGGCAGTTTCTTGTAGTTATCGCTGAGAGACAAGTGTTCTTCAACAATCACCCGCCGTGAGATCCGCAGCCGTAACATCGAGCTCATAAACTGATCCAATTCCAGTTGAGGAAGATTCTGCATGATCAGCACCTCTAATGCCCCCATCATCAAGTGTGAGAGGTTGAAAACATGGTCATCCAAAAGCGCCGAAAGCGTCGCACAGAACCGTTCGTTCTGGTCCAAACTGGTGATAGCAGGAATCTTACGGAAAGCATTAAACAGATGGTAATAACTCTCATAAATCTGGGCCAAATGGAAGTTGTTGACCACGCCAAACGGTAATGTTTGTAAGTCACGGATCCGCATTGCCAACCGGATCGGAAGCTCCATCCGGACAAAGTTGGCACTGTGTAAAATCTTTTGTTTGGTTAACGTCTTTCCGTACCCGGCCAATTGTCGGAGCGAAACCGGATGTGGGTCTTTTTTCAGGTATTCCATCAACACTTCGTTCTGATAAAAATGCTGCGGATTAAGAATGTTGGAATATGTGGGGAACGGGCCCAAATTCTTGAGATGTTTGGCAATTTCTTTCTTACTGATTCTCAGAAGAAAATCGTCATTGATGTAAGAATGCGACGTAATTGGTGTGGTCGAATTTCGCCTTATAATTCGAAACATTTGGCCAAAGGATTATTTGAGGTTTGATAACAACTTTTTCGATATCAAACGATCTTTAACCAAAAATCATGAGGTAAAATGAAGAAAAAAAAAAAAAAAAAAAAAAAAAGAATTAAAGAATTTGTTTGTATGCAGGTTTTTGTTATCAAGTTTATATGTAGTCTGTTTGGTTATCTGCAGGAAATCTGGAGATAACTTGCATAAGCCAGCCTTCGGATTTCCATCGCCATATCAATTAATTATCAAAAACAAACTACTTGAGGTGATCACAAAGTATCATGAACGTTACCAGTAACGCCTATTTCACATCACAGTACCTTGACAAACAGAAAAACAGTCCAAAGACGTACTACAGCGCTTCTCACGACTCGTTGCTCTACGATGACGAAGAGGACCCTTCCCTTTTTGTCTCAGAACTCGTTGAACGCCCGTCTATTTTACACAAAAAACTGCTGTTGTCAACATTAGGAACAGCTCCGAGTCCAGCACAAATGGAAATGACCGCCAGATCAAGCCCGGGATCACGACAAAGTTTGTCACTCGATGAGATCGATGATCCGGACTATTTGCAGCAGGAAATCACCCCAGCAGAACTCAATTTCGTTCAGCAGCAGCAGGCACGGCCGTACCGTGCAGTGAGACGTGAGCCTTATCGTTCAGAGCCCCAGAAACCGATGCTTAAAGTCAAACAAGTTCCCAAACGGCTGTACGATGACTATTACATTTCACAAAAGAAACGGTACGACGATTCGCCTTACAAGCCCAAAATGTACACCCACAAAACGTTTAGAGACGTTTTCCAAGATAAGAACGAGAATCTCGACAAGTATAATCCAATGGAGTTTGTTTTTGACGAGAAACCTGTGGTTACAAATATCAAAAAGGCGTTCAAGACGATCCAGACAAAAATGGGCCACAACGATTATCGCAACTACGATTACTACAACCATAAACTGCTGCCCAAAAAAAATGTGGTTACCGAAGTGTTTGTGACTAAAGAAAGCGACGATGATGATTATGACGATGAATTCGACGAACAAATATTTGAACAAACACCAACAACAGGAACAGAAAAGAAGAACAAGAAATTCAAGTCGATCTTCAAAAAAAAGATGAAACGGGCCAAAAAGAGACTTGGAAAGGATTTTATTGAAAACGCCGAGCTTCAGTACGAACTCATGGACCAGGAGAAATTGGTCAAAGAAGAAGCACATGTTCCAATTGCGGAAGAAAACCCGGTGGAATCGGTCCATGAAGCAACCCAATCACTCCCTTCAACCAATACTGTAGCTGCTGCTGCTGCTGCCGCTGCCACGTCCTCTGAAGCATTGGTACCGAGTGGAGGTGCTGATCAGAATCCTGATTTTCATCCTCTTTGGAACTATTTCTTGTCGTGGGTGGTGTATTCGCCTCCACCATCGCCTCCAGTGGAAGAAGTTGTTGAAGAATCGCCCAAATCAAAGCTTTTTTCGTTTGTGAATCGTGAACCCGAACCAGTTACGCTGTCTGTCAAGCAACAAGAGGCAGCAGTTGTGGTCAAGAAGAAAAAGAACCTCAATTTGAAGCTGATGAAAAAGAATTACGGCATGATTGTATCGAAATGGAACGCTCCGGTACGAGATCTCTTTGGAAACCCAACGACTCAACAGGAGTACGTTGCTTCAATGAGAAGCAGAAGATCAAATTATCCCATGGAAGACGGCGAAAGCCAGGAATTTGTGCTAGAAATCGACGATGACGATACCAGTGAAATCACCACCGAGTTATATTATAATCCGATCTCGAAACAACTCGAAGCAACGCCGCCTACTTCTTTTTCTTCCCTCGAAACAGGCCATGAACTACTGGCCCTGCTGTACCAAGAACAACTGGGTCTTCTGTACCAGTCACGGCTGATGTTCGATACCTCAGGTACGCCATCCACCATCATCTCCAATATCAATGCTCTTATCAAGAATATTAAGTTGATGCGGATCATATTTGCTCCTATCGACGTCATTGCTGAGGCGTTTCCGAATCTCCAGACATTGGTGATTTTGATCGAGTTGGTGATCTTCATGTGGATGCTTTATGAACTCAGTCTCTTGATCGATGCGTTGTGTATGATGGTAAAGGCAGTATGTGCTCCAATGATAGCAATGGGCCGGTTTATGAACAGAATAATGTAACAGTTTATACGAAAACAATTAATGAAATATATATTACATACGTTTATTACTACTACTGATCTTCAAATTATTGTACAGATGGTGGGCGATGTCTTTAGACTATTGCTGCGTAGGCTTTCTCACCCGGTGCTTGACACTACCGTTGACTCGGATTCCCTTGATAGTGACTCCTGTCTGCTCCACAGGAAACTTTCTCGGTCTTCCACGCTTATCCTTCTTCTGAAGCAATTCCTTGACAGCATCATCTTCCAAGTTTCTCAAATAAGTGGGCTGGTCATAGAGCTTCAGAATAATCGGGTTGCTAACATCGATAGCAGCACCGCCGGTTCTCCGGTTTGCCATGTTGTTGAACGTGTTGCCTTGCAACATCTGCGACGAAAGCGACTCCTTGAGCATCTTGTTGAGCTGCTTGAAGTTGGGGTGCCCGGAATCAATGTACTCGTTGGTAGTTGGATCAAGAATCAACTTTCTTGGACGACCGCGTTTCTTCTTCTGATCCAGCGGCTGCACCTGCTGCTGTAACTGAAGTAGTTGATTCAGCAGTTGCTCCTCCTCGGAAAGTGCTTGTTTTCGGTTTCTTCTTTGCTTAACCTTCTTCTCCAGCTTCTCTACTTCCTGGATCTGCTCAAACTGTTGCTGCTTCTTTTGCAGCGTTTGTTGTTGCTGCTGCTGCTGATTTTGCAGTATTTGTGGCGCAGCTTGTTGCTGCTGCTGCGGTGTCTGTTGTGGTGTCTGTTGCGTTTGAGCTTGCGGTGGCTGCTGCTGAAACTGTTGCTGCTGGAGCTGTTGGTACTGCTGCTGTTGCTGCTGTTGACGCTGAGTAAGCTGCTGGGCACGAGCCTGAGCTTGAACCTGTTGGTACTGCTGCATCTGCTGCTGCTGCTGCATCTGTTGTTGTTGGATCTGTTGTTGCTGCATCTGTTGCTGCAATTGCTGCTGCTGAAACTGCTGTTGTTGTTGCTGGAAGTGCTGTTGCAACTGGAACTGTTGTGGATCGATCTGCTGGTCCAGCATTTTAGGCGACGACATTTGCATCGACTGGTGTTGCTGTGTGGGAGACTGTTGGTACTGGTTCATCAAGTGCAGCTGGAATTGTTGCTGCTGAGCCTGTTGTTGTTGCAGTTGTTGTTGTTGTTGTTGTTGCTGCTGCTGCTGCTGCTGCTGCTGCTGCTGGACCGAAAGGTGATGGAGCTGGTGACCCTGTGGGGGATGAGGAAGTGAGACAGACGATGCGGCGTTGACCGAGGAGTGTAAGACGCCGTGGGCATTCATGGACGTACCTGCGTTGGAGGAGATGTTTCCTGTGGTAGGACCTGGGCTTTGTAATGTACGGTTGAAGTAAGGACCACTCTGGTGTATACGTGAGTTGTTGGAAGCCTGGCCAGGAGGTGGAATGACCTTGGATCTGTCCAACAACATTGGGTTTGCGGTAGCGGTGTTTCCCGGGGCGATAGTGTTGTTTGAAGTGTTATTCTGCGGTGTGGGGGTCGCGTTCGCGTTGTTGCTTGATGTATTGCCGTAGGCTGGATAGGGAAGATACATCCTTTTGTTTTTTTTTTTTGATATAAAATTTTTTTTTTGGAATAGTTAGAATACCTGGAGAGGTGGTGTGAAATTAGAGCCGGGTCTGCGGGAACTGGTGACTAAAAGGAAGTGCTGAGAAAGGTTCTTCGAGGTGGGGTACTAAAAGGATTGGATCAGGATCTAACGCTTTTTTATTTTAGTAGAAGAACGATAACCAAAAAAGCTGCTAGTGTTTTTTTTTTGTTTTAATTTTTATTATTTTTAACCGAACAAACAAAAAAAAAACCTCACAGAAAGATGGAGGGGACAACTCAATTTTTAATCGCCAAACACAAAAAAAATAACGGGGGCGGAAACTCTGTGATTTTTAGCAAAGGGGAAGGACAAAAAAAAAAAAAAACAACAAACGGGTCCAAATCAAATGTAACTTCGGATATGGCTTGCTGGCGCGTTTGGAAACAAAGGAAGTATGGCGAGTCTTTTTATTTTTGAGGGGGGGGTAAAAACAAGTCTGTTTCGTGTCTGTATTGTATTTTGTATACAAAATGCTTGTTTTGTACGATTGCTATCTTCTGGCCAAAAGATTCTGTATGTCGTTTAGCGTTTACGCTGACGATAGGTCAAAATACTAAAAAATGTAGTAAAAAAAAAAAGTCATTTTTTTTTTCGATTCGATTTCTACAGTGTGCGACTCGTGATCCATGCAGGAAGAAAAATTGATGTTAATGAAAACTATTTTATATTAACATCAGGACCGCAGTAATTAGTGTATTTATCTATACAGAGATGATGGATAATTTATTGGAAGGAATGTAGTCCAATAAAGCATCCTGGAACAGTTCTACAAACTGTTTGGAGTCGCTCAACTTGGCATTGTACTTGATCTTGAACTGGACATCAACAGTACCTTCAGATTGGATCGCAACAGGTGCCGATGGCTTGCTCAAGCCCAACAACTCATCAAACAGGTCAGCAGCAACAGTACCGGTCTTGGAAGCGTTGCTGAACTTGTAGTCTACTCCGTAGATCTCAAAACGTGACTCGGTAGCTGCAGGAGCAAGCAATTCGTCAAAAACATCGCCTGAAGTCCAGCCAGAGGCCGAAGGACCAGTAGCGTACTGGGGATACTTGCTGGCATAAGCATCTCTGGTAGCAGCAGCAACAGCCTGCTCAAATACGTGTTGGAAAGTATCTTTTGTGATTTCTGGGCCCAATTCGGACGAGAACTTGACCGTCAAGATGTTTTGTGGAGGTGGAGGTGGAGCAGCAGCTTTGGTAACGTCTTCAGGTTTCTTTTCTTGAGGAGCAGCCAATTGGATGTTGGACAAATCCAATTTTTCGTATGACTTGACGAACTTGACGATACTTTCAACAGCTTCTGACTGGATATCTCCAAGGTATGCCAACACGTCACCCTTCAACAATCTGCCGTTGGGACCGGACGCAGGGATCTTTGCCACAGCATCTTCATAACTGATGTGGCGTTGATGTAATAACAATTCGACTGCTGGTGTTAACTTCTGTTTAGGATTAGCTGGCGAAAACACAGAAGAAGAAGAAGAAGAAGAAGAAGAAGAAGTAGAAACCTTTTTTGGTTCTGGCTTGGACTCCTGCTTTGGTTCTGGCTTTGGTTCTTCTTTCTTTGGTGGAACCGTTTCATTAACTTCGGGTTTCTGCAACGAAGCCAAGTCGTCGCCCTGTTCGGCGAGGAATGCAATTGGTTTACCGACTGGCACGCCCGTGGCACCGTCAGCAACCAAAATTTCCCATAAAACACCGTCGTCCTGTGCCTCCACATCAATTGTGGCTTTGTCTGTCTCGACTTCGAGCAAAACGTCTCCGGCGCTGAAGCTTTCACCTGCCTTGTACTTCCAGGCAACGATTCCTCCTTCGGTCATCGTGGGCGACATGGCCGGCATGTTGTATACCGAGGCTGCTCTGGCAACGCTGGAGGTGTGGAAAGGCTTGTAGAGTGCTCTGGGCACATTTCTCAACACAGAAGCAGCTCTAATCATGGCTAGTTGGTGATATGAGTAGAGGATTAGATGAGTATATACCCGGACTAACAAGGCCGAGCACCGGGCGCGACATTTCCGTTTGTCGCGACATTCTCAACAAATTAAAAAAAAAAATTTTTTTTCAGACACTTTTTCTTTCTCACGACATTTCCGACTTTTTTGACTTTCTCAGACATTATTTCAATTAGTTTTTCCGAAAGGTCGCGCGCCGTTTCCGAATTTGCACGCGATTGTCGCCGGGCACGAGACTGGGGAAAAAAAGGAAGATGATTGCGTTTTCAAAAACGGTTTATAAAACGCACACCAAATAACTTAATAAAAACGCACTCCAAATAACTTAATAAAAACAGAAAGAAAGATAACTGCTCCCGGTGTTCTTTGCCACGTTTTTCAGATCCACAAACCATACCTTCCATGGATCTCCAGCGAATACTAGCGACCCTAAAAACGTACCTGCGATTCGTGGGTCCTGGCCTCATGGTCAGTGTTGCCTACATGGATCCTGGCAATTATTCCACCGCAGTGGCTGCCGGCCTGGCGTATAAATACCATCTCCTTTTCCTGATCTTGCTTTCCAACTGTCTTGCCATTTTTCTCCAGATCCTAGCAGCCAAGTTAGGCGCAGTAACAGGCTTGGACTTGGCCGCCAACTGCAGAGCCAACTTGTCCCGCAAAACAAACATAATCATCTACATTCTTACAGAAATCGCCATCATTGCCACCGATTTGGCTGAAGTGGTGGGGACAGCCATTGCTCTCAACATTTTGTTCAAATTACCTTTGTTTGTCGGCGTTATTCTCACAGTTATCGACGTGCTTATCGTCTTGATGGCTTATCGCCCCAAGGGCCCGCTCCTCTTTATCCGTATCTTTGAACTGTTTGTCCTGTTATTGGTGGTGGCCACCGTCATCTGTTTTGCCATCGAGTTGTACCAGGTCAGCCACGATTCAACCATCAAGTTTTCTACTCTCGAAGTCTTGCGTGGCTTCTTGCCCAACGAAAAAGTTGTTGATATGTCGGAAAGAAAGGGCGGAAACGGTCTCTTTCTCAGCTTGGCCATCTTGGGCGCCACAGTGATGCCCCATTCACTCTACCTCGGTCTGGGTTTGGTCCAATCACGTCTCAAAGACTTTGATCTCAAACACGGCTATTATACTCCACAACTTCCATCACAAATCATCAATGAAGAAACATCTTCTAACACTGTCCCACGCATTGAAAAGGTACTGGAAGACGAAGACGATTACCGTCCGTCAGTACATGCCATCAACAACACGATGTCATATACGATCCTGGAGCTCGTGATTTCGCTCTTTACAGTAGCGTTATTCGTCAACTCTGCGATCTTAATTGTGGCCGGAGCCACCCTCAACACCGGCACCAAGAACACACGCGACCATGACGATTCTGGTTCGGGATCTGACTCCGATTCCGATACTGACGACTACGAGAACGCCGACTTGTTCACCATCTACCACTTACTTTCGAAACACCTTTCGCCCACGGCAGGGTTCGTGTTTGCATTAGCACTCTTATGCTCAGGCCAAAGTGCAGGTGTGGTGTGTACGTTGGCTGGCCAGATGGTTTCGGAAGGCTTCTTATCATGGAGTTTTCCGCCGGTGGTGAGACGGTTGGTGACTCGTGGACTTGCGATTGCACCGTGTCTCTTGGTGGTGTCGCTTGCTGGCCGTGAAGGGCTCGCCAAGATTTTAAATGCAAGTCAGGTTGTGTTGTCGGTGCTTTTGCCGGTAGTTAGTGCGCCGTTGATTTGGTTTACGTGCTCAAAAGACATTATGCGAGTGCCGCTCTTTGTCCGTGACGCCGACGAGATCGATTTTGCCATAAATTCCGTGCCGTTTTCCAATGCCAATGTCAATGTCAATGTCAATGTCAATGCCAAACGGTTCCACAGCACCGAACCAGCCATCAGACTCCAGGATTTACGAAACTCACATCCTTGTGCTGGCTGGGATGATGATGATGATAACCAGGAAGAACAGAACCGACTTATTGATCCACAAGATCGTACCTCCGACTTTGACTACAACCAACATTTACAGGCACAAGCTCAGACTCAGACTCCATCTACCGAAGTGTACCGTGTCAAGGGGTACAAGGACTTTAGCAATGGGCCAATCACCACGTTTCTTGCGGTGTTGGTCTGGGGATTCATCACCACCTTGAATCTCTACTTGATAATTAGCATGTTGTTGGGCTACGAAGTTCCACTATAAATTCCTCACACATTTTTCTTCTTTCTATATTCCTTTGCTCCTTCTTTTTCTATTTGCATAAGACACATTCCGTTTATTAAAATTCGTTTTTTTTGATTTGATTTGATCTGATCTAATTAAGCGTCGTAAGTAGTGGCAGAAATGTTACCACCCTTACCGGTCCAGTTGATGTGGATCCATTCGTCCTTCTTCAACAACTCGTTTTCTTCACCTGGCAAGACCTTGAAGGTGTGGGCACCAAAGTAGTCTCTTTGGGCTTGCAACAAGTTGGCTGGCAACTTTTCAGATCTGTAACCGTCGTAGAAAGACAAAGCAGTGCTGAAAGCTGGAGCTGGAATACCGTATTCCACAGCCTTGGCAATGGTGGATCTCCAGCCTTGTTGAGCCTTGGTGATGGCCTTGTTGAAGAATGGGTGGAACAACAAGTTTTCCAATTCTGGGTTTTCTCTGTAAGCAGCAGTGATTTCACCCAAGAAAACAGATCTGATGATACAACCACCTCTCCACATCAAAGCGATAGCGGCGTTGTTGAGGTTCCAGCCGTATTCCTTGGCAGCTTCTCTGATCAACATGAAACCTTGGGCGTAAGAGATAATCTTAGAGGCGTACAAGGCCTGTTCCAAGTCGTCAACAAACTTGGTTCTGTCGGTGATTGGAGAGGCTTCAGAAACTTCAGGACCGGCCAACAAGGTGGAGGCTCTGGTTCTTTCGTCCTTCAAGGCAGACAAACATCTGGCAAAGACAGCTTCACCAATCAAGGTGACTGGCATACCCAAGTCCAAGGCGTTGATGGCAGTCCACTTACCGGTACCCTTTTGACCAGCAGTGTCCAAGATCTTTTCCAACAAAGGCTTGCCGTCGGTCTTGTCGTTGTAGTACAAAATGTCTCTGGTGATTTCAATCAAGAAAGAGTCCAAGACACCGGTGTTCCACTTGGCGAAAACGTCACCGATTTCCTTGTTGGTGAACTTACCGACTCTCTTCAAGAGATCGTAGGCTTCACAGATCAATTGCATGTCACCGTATTCGATACCGTTATGGACCATCTTGACGTAATGACCAGCACCGGCATCACCGACCCAGTCACAACATGGTTCACCGTCAGACTTGGCAGAGATGGCTTGGAAGATTTCCTTGATGTGTGGCCAAGCTTCCTTGTTACCACCTGGCATCAAGGAAGGACCGTAACGGGCACCTTCTTCACCACCAGAAACACCGGAGCCGACAAACAAGATACCTTGCTTTTCCAATTCCTCGTAACGACGGTTGGAGTCTGGGAAGTGAGAGTTACCACCGTCAATGATGATGTCTCCCTTTTCCAAGTGTGGCAACAATTGTTCGATGAAGGCGTCAACTGGCTTACCGGCCTTAACCAACAAGATAATTCTTCTTGGTCTCTTCAAGTTGGCAACCAACTCTTCGATAGATCTAGCACCAATGATGGATTTGCCCTTGGCTTCGTTTTCCAAGAACTCGTCCACCTTGGCCACGGTTCTGTTGTAGGCAACAACAGTGTAGCCGTGGTCAGCAGCGTTCAAGATCAAGTTTTGGCCCATGACGGCCAAACCAATTAAACCGATATCACCACTGGCGGCGTTAGTAGGAGTCAAATGGTTTTGGATAGCCGAGAGCCGACGACGGAGGTTAGTCAATCGCAGACACACAATCCGGAAACATTACTACTTACGTAGGAGCAGACATTTGTTAAACTAAAATTTTAGGTATGAGGATTCCTCGCGAGATTTTTGTAACAATTTTTTGGGTGGGTGATTGTTGGTGTTTTATATACCAATTTGCACAACGTTGGGGGAGATTCGTTGGAAGAAATGCGCGGGGGGGCAAAAATAAGAAGTGTGGCTGTGTGCAGTCGCTTAATAATCGACGCGAAACCGCTTCCAGTTTCCGGCGAGTGTTAGTGATGTAAGACTTTTATGGTGAGACAACGTTACGGTGTCAAATGAAGAAGATAAAGATCATGAGGCTTCTGCTGCTGCTGCTTATCTCATCCATTTTGGACATTCTGAAACGATCAGTTATTCCTACATCAAATATATAATGATCTTGTACCTTGTAGTTAGCTAGGTTTGATAGAGAGCGGACACGGGTGTGCACACAATTCCCTCACCACTGTCGTCCGAATCGGATCCTACCTTCGACTCCGATCAAAGGTCCAGCCCTTTGTCCGAAAAAATCGCCAGCAATCAATAATAATTTTTTTCCGCCCTCGATTTTTTTCGTTTTGGCAGGCTTGCATTACTGCAAATATCTCGTACCGCAGCCTGGTAATCGGAAGGTCCGAAATCTTTCTGGTTTTTCTTTTTTTTGACAATGGAAGTCACCTGACTTCCGAGACGGAATCGATGTTTTTTTTTTTGGCGGGTTGCAAAAAAAGTGAGCTCAGGTCACGTGCTATGAGTTGATACCAGATGTTTTTGCAGTCATTTATAACGGCGGATTGCAACTAAAAATTGATTCTCTCAACACCCTCAAAAGATGCCTATTCCTACTCCCCATGGCGGCAAGTTGAATGACTTGGTTATCCGTGATGCTTCCATCAAATCCCAATTACTTGAAGAAGTAGGCTCCCTCCCTTCTCTCACGTTGACTGAAAGACAATTGTGTGACTTGGAACTCATTCTCAACGGTGGATTCTCTCCTCTCACAGGTTTCTTGAATCAACAAGACTACGAATCGGTGGTTTCCGATATGAGATTAACTTCGGTCACCGGTTCCAACGGTAAGGGCTTGTTGTGGCCCATTCCTATCACCTTAGACGTCAACGAATCCCAGGCCCAAAAGCTTGCTGTGGGCAACAGAATCCTGCTACGTGATTTGAGAGACGAGACTCCCCTCGCAATCTTGACCCTCGAGTCGATCTACAAGCCTGACAAACAGACAGAAGCCACCAAGGTGTTCAGAGGCGACCCAGAACACCCAGCAGTCAAGTACTTGGTGAACACTGCTGGCGAATACTACCTTGGAGGCTCGCTCCAAGGCTTGAACTACCCCAAGCACTACGATTACCCTCAATTCAGAAAGTCTCCTACTGAGTTGAGAGCCGAGTTTGAAAACTTGCAGTGGACCGACAAGAACATCGTTGCATTCCAAACTAGAAACCCAATGCACCGTGCCCATCGTGAGTTGACCATCAGAGCTGCAAAAGACATTGGTGAAAATGGCCATATCTTGATCCATCCAGTGGTCGGATTGACCAAACCGGGTGATATCGACCACCATACACGTGTCAAGGTTTACCAGCAAATCTTGAAAAAGTTTCCTGAAGGCTTAGCCACGCTCTCATTGTTGCCATTGGCAATGAGAATGGGTGGAGACCGTGAAGCCT
Organism: Teunomyces panamensis; assembly: GCA_030564025.1. Classification (NCBI taxonomy): domain Eukaryota; kingdom Fungi; phylum Ascomycota; class Pichiomycetes; order Serinales; family Debaryomycetaceae; genus Teunomyces; species Teunomyces panamensis. Next base: position 210,143 of record JAJMKY010000023.1, on the reverse strand, counting down.
TGTGGCATGCGTTGATCAGAACCAACTACGGTGTTGACCACTTTATCGTTGGCAGAGACCATGCTGGTCCTGGGAAAAACTCTGCTGGGGTCGATTTCTATGGCCCATACGATGCCCAGGAGTTGTTGGAATCGGTTAAGGACGAGTTGCCCATCAAGATCGTGCCATTCAGAATGGTCACCTACTTGCCAGATGAAGACAGATACGCTCCAATCGATACCATTGACCTCAAAACCGTAAAAACCGCCAACATTTCCGGTACCGAGTTACGTAACCGCTTAAAGACTGGTGAGGAGATTCCTGAATGGTTCTCCTATCCTGAGGTGGTGAAGATTTTGCGTGAGAGCAATCCTCCTAGAATCAAGCAAGGTTTTGCCATTGTCATCGATACTACCACTTCAGCAGGTGAGCACTTGACTTTTGCCTTGCAGAGTACATTAAACCAGTTTGCCGGTGGCCGTCGTATCACCAAGTTGAGCACAACGCACCAGGACTCGTTCATTGTCGATGAATTGGTCAAGGCCGGTTCCGGTGTCATTGTTCCTACCACTTCGCAAGCCTATATTGACGAAGTTGTTGGAGTTGTTGGCCAGGGCAACTCTCTTGTGGCTTCTAACAAAGCCAAGGATGGCCAATTGGCATTGCAACTGGATTTGAAGGCCGTGATTGACCAAATTGTCGCTCACTTGAACGAAAACGGCTTCTACTGAGACTTTTATATATATAAATATTTATATTCGTAGCCTTCGAGAGAAATTTCGGTGCGTGTGTTTTTAATTCACCATTGATCATTAAATAAATAAATAAATAAATCGTACATCATGCCATGATATAATGGTAACAGGAACAAGAGTCTTTCTCTAGTTCCTTTTCATCATTTTTTTTCTCTTTTGTCTTTTGTTTTTTGTTATTAGGAGTTGGAAATTGCTGTAGCACGATGCTTCAATGCTTCTGCACATCCCATGGCAATAGGCCACACGGGAGCATCGGCCAAAATCCGCATTCCCAAGTAAAGCGACTTGATAGCAAGTTTGTTGTCAATAATATGCTGGTTGATCTGCGACAGAACTTTCTTATCTTCACGCTGGTGGATCAATTTCCGGATCTTGTCTCCGTTATCGTCGTCGTTCACAGAGTTGAATACACCGTTGGCCTGCTTAGTTAAAAGTTCCGTATACGACGACTTGAGAACGGGACTTAACACTTTTTCCACCTTGATCACAACATCTTCACACTGAAGCCACTGGACCAAGTCAGCATCACTCACTGCACCTTGTTTTGCTCGATTCTCTACCATCACCAAGTAATTGGAAAAAATAAGTACCGAAGCAGATAAACTGAGAACAAGGAATACAGGACTCCGCAACGACGTCCGCTTGACATCGTAGTTGATGCTCTCAATGTTTGATACCCAAAGCTGGATTATATCAATACATGGTGCCAAACTCAGGCGACAGCTCTCATGATTAGGTTCCTGTTTACGTAACAAGTCAATCTCTTTATTCATCTCACTCCAGTTCTTGGCAATAATAGCAGCAAATATAGGATTCAAATTGATATTGAGCTTGATTTTAAGAAGCGAATACAACGGCAAGATCAACTTGAGCTCGTGGCGCAGCTTCAACAAATGACGATTACTCGAATTGATGACCAAGACTCCCTTGGCCAGAATAAATTTGTGTTCCCATACTTGCAATAATTTCTCTAAACGTGGTTTGTGCTCAAGTTTCCACGTCAAATAGTTAAATCCATTCATTTCAACCACATGAGACTGTGTTTGTTCGTGAAGGTACATCAAGAGCGCAAGATAGTTGTTCCACGAAAGCTGACGATAATCAGAACCTATATCCAATTGGTTGATCAAGGTTTCCATTGATTCCCCATTGCTCAATGAGGTCAAGGATTCGTTTGAGGATAACTTTGCAAGCCATTCCAGTGACGTTTCGCATCTCCACAATGACTCAAGGGAGCTGTGGTTCCCGCTTTGCAACATGCTCGAGTTTAAAAACGCAGGTAAGCCAACCAAGGTTGAGCTAAACGTCTGTAACATATAAAACACATGTAAGGTACGGATCCGAGATTGGGCCATGATGAAATAGTCAAAGTTATTTTGTACAATTTTCTGGTTCTTGTGGTTCTGCATCACGCTGGGTGGCGGAACCAAGAACTGTTCCAACGGAGTGTTGAAGTTGGTTGACTTAATTAATCCAATCATCGATTTCATTTGTCTGGACGTAACGTCCAACATGTTTGGTTCGTTCAAAAACATCGAAATGAAGATATGTAACGCCAAGCACTGATGGGCCATAAGTGGAACCTTTTTGAATTGTAATTTATCCAACCTGATTTCCTTTTCAAAAAAGTTTTGAATATGGAATTTTGACAAGTTGAAAAGAAGCAACGTATTGGAGTCATGGTATGCATAAAGTGCACCAATCGACGCCATCGATAACAAAAGAGGAATATTTTCAAAGTTGTCCACCATCGGGTTCTTTAATGAAGGAAGATGAATAAATGGAAAGTATTTGTTGAACTCCAATTCGTACAACCGCATGTAATTGTTCAAGTCATCGATAGGAGGGAACTGAACGTCGGCCACATTACTCAACAAGATGATTCTGTTGCGCAATTCTTCACTGATGAAATTGAATTGACCACCATTAAGTACCGAATTATCAAACGCAAACTCAAAGTACTCATCTTCTTTGGTGTTGGTGGGATGAAAGTGTTGGTTCATTTGCTTGACAAGATCAATTTGTCTCGATCTAAACAACGAAGAAATCTCATCAATTTGTTCCGGCTTGGACGAAGGTAAAGTCACCTGTCCATTAGCCAATTTGGGAGATGCTCTCAAAGATGGAGTTTCAATAAAACCAACTTGATGCGAGGCATTTGGCAAGTTAGTCTCGTACGGCGTATTGATGATTTCCTTCAACCAATCGTCATCACTCGTCATATTCAACGCCATTGCATTGGCATTGATACTACTAAACAGCTTGGGAGTGCCACTGGTCTCATTTTCAACGTGAGTTTCCAATTTTGGCTTTTTTGTTGGTGGCTGTTTGTTAATTTTGCCTCTTTCAATTGCTTGTGAGTTCAATTTAAACGACTCATTCTTGTTAAAGAAATTATGCATGGAATTGGGATCATTGGGAGGCTTGACACCAAACTCTAAAGGCGTGGTACCCTTGAAATGATGTGGGTGGCTGGGGTTCATGAACTGATGGCTAGCGGGGACACTGTTTTGGACTGCATTCTTGTTGCTTGTCATGTTCTCGAAGAAAAACTGTTGTAAATTCTTGAGTGATTTTTGTTTAGCAGCAAGTTCGTTTTCCTTACCTATGTTGAGATCCAAACTTTCAATATTGTTCCAATCAATCATCGCCAAAGAGTTGAGGTCCAACGACGACAACGTGACGTTTTTCGCCGTTAAGTCGTCGGAACCATCCAAGTGTGGAGTGGTATATTCGGCTTGAGATGGTGGATGTTCGTAATTGATGCTTTGTTGTTGGATATTCATCGCTTCCTTCAAGTTTGTGTACGATGTCGACGATGTGGCTGAAAAAGACGCATGACGTCCAAACTGATTCAAGACATTGCTGAAAAAGATCAGACCTGGGCCAGCTTTCATGTTTTGATCGTACATATGTGGAGGAATATGTTTTGGAACCGAAACCGAGGCCAGTTTTCGTGGAGAATCATTATCTGGCGATTGGTATATAGGGTTGTTTTGCGGAGCATACTTCGACGGAGTTTCGTTAGAAGGTGCTGGAGATTGTAAGTTTCCTGGCGAGTTATGGTTGTAGCTATTTTGATTCGAAGATTGTGAGTTGTTGCTGTTGTTGTTGCTGTTGTTGTTGTTGTTGAAAAGAGCAGTGCGGAATTGAGGAATGCTGCTGAAGTCGTTGGATTTTGGAGGAGAGTAAAGCTGGGACGGTTGTTTGTCGTCCTCTTTAAGAGGTTGTGGATAACCTTGCGGCAACGGACACACGGCTTCGGTGTTGTTGTTTAATACGATTATGAATTCGTTGTTGTCGTTTTCCTTGGAGGAGCCCCTTCTCATGATATTTGGGATGGACGAGTGGAGTTTCTGTTGGTGTCTTAAAACCAAGTCACGTCTTGCAAAGCAACGGCCGCAGGCAGCACATTGGAATGGTTTTTCGTTGGTGTGTGAACGTTCATGGCGCTTCAAGTGTTCGAGCCGAGCAAACGCCCGCGTGCAGACCTGGCAGACATGTGGACGTGGTTTGTCTGTCTTGATCTGTTGTGATTTTCTGGGAATGGGTTGAGTTCCTGTGATGCTGGTGGGTGTGCCTGAGTCGACGACGCTGAAGTTGGTGGGCGTCAGGGCGTTCGACTCCGGCGACTTATCCGAAACGCTCATCAAAATATCTTACAACAGGGTTTTTCTTTGGTAATTCGTGATAAAGATACAGACCGGATCTTAGGCGGAAGGCACTAATAATTTTAATAGTATTCGCCTTGTGTGTGGGGTGTGTGTGTGTGTTGGACAATCCGTTTTGGTTCCGTTCTTTTTCCGAAACTATGGGGACAAAAATTTTTGGGCTGATTATTTTTTTTTTTTATTCGGCACATTCCTGCGTAGAGGATGTCGTCTTCCAATACGAACGCTCGGAGTTCTCCAGAAACATATTTCCGTGTGGAGCACGCAATTTTCTCTGTCGAGGGGGAAGGTTGCTTATTTGATCTGCAGGGCTTAATTGACACCATATCCAGACCAGAAAGAAAGGAAACGATTGATCATAATTATTATTATGCTGGTTTTTTTGGTCTCGGTTGCAAGTCTTGTGTTTTACGATCGCTCAATTAAAGTCAAATCCCTTTTACTTTGTTGGACATGGTTCGGAGCTTATCTCCAATACTTTTTTTCTGGCCTGCTGTCACTGGTGACTTGGAGGAGGTTTTTTTCTTTTTTGTCCTTTTTTTCGATGACTCTTGCCGCCCCTCCCTTGTTTGTTCAACATTCGCCTCGCTTCATGATGCCGTACATATTTTTTACCCTGGCCCCTGGCTCTAACGTTGCACTGTACCTTGGGAAGCTTATATACAATTTTGTACGCATCCGAGGTTCTTGCAGCTCCACACGCTCTCCTCCCTGTAAAAGGAACGTTCCCCGTAACCAAAGGATGAACGTGAATTGCGAAACCCCCAATTACACCACACGAAATAATCACAGTCTACACCTAGATAGCGGGATTTTTATCGCCATTTCTCCTTCAAACTTTCTCCCGGTACCCCTTGGAATTGGAGCTAGAAAGTCCCCAATTCAACACCAGTATTTCATCTGCGAGATTATCTGCGCATATTGCCCATTGTATTGCATTTTATTGTATTTGGTTTAGTAGCACTGTAGACATATTCTGTCTTGCGGCAAGTATAAACCAGTATCATCTTCAACTTTGGTATCCCCTTGACCAATTTAAACCAAACAACTCTCCAATCGCTCTGTATGAATGAAATTTTCGGTTTGGTATAACTTCTCCCAGCTATGATCGTCTGTTAGATTCGTGGGAAGCAGTGCGTAACATAACATCGCCTTAGATATCCTATTCCTATCAGTAATAGGTTTTATAGAAACCTTTCTCTATGCTCGGTAATCATATATTCCCTACGACAAGGATTAATAAGCTAGCAGGGCTAGTAAATTAATAGCTAATAAAAACAAGCCACAGAATTTTAGGTTCAGAGAACTTCACTCTATGTCTGCAACTTTTTTAACATGGATGATACTGGTGAGTTTTCGCACCAGAGGTTGACAGTTCTAGATAACCGCAACAAGACTACCTTAGGGGCCCTTCTGTACCGAAATATTACTTTTTTAGGTACGCTTACAGCCATTGTGCAATTAAACCAAACGCCGTCCAAGATATAGGCGTTATTCTTTCTGGTTATTCATGAAGTTGCTATGCTTGAATACCTTAATCCCCTTCCTAATAATTCGGCAAGTAAATACTTCGAAAGTTAAAGGCGATCAGGAATTTGTGAGTATATGTATCTATGTTAGAATGTAGATCAAATGTAACTGAAAAGTTCTATTACGTCTTTTTGCCTGTTTGGAAAGGCCCAATGTTGGGTTACTTTATTATTTGGAGCCAGTATTATTCCGTGCTATGTTTTGCAACTTGAACCTTCAACCATCAGTTGCAGCCCATCCACGCAAAATAAATTCCAGGAAACGTTGCCTCCTTTGTGTGGACATATTTTGTCCTTGATTTTCTTTGCGTTGTTATATGTGAGTTTCTAGCAATATATTTGTATTATCTTACTCTACCCATTAAAATAAAAAGGAAGTTGTTTTGGTTATCCTAACATTTCCAATGGGTTTATATTTTTCACAATACCTAAATATGTCACTAGCAAGCGCCGTGGCGCAGTGGAAGCGCGCAGGGCTCATAACCCTGATGTCCCCGGATCGAAACCGGGCGGCGCTAGTTTCTTTTTTTTATCTTTGATAGATTTAGCGGCAAGGATGTTTTCCCATCCAACTGTATATGATGTACAATGTATAGTTATTAATTAAGAAAAAGGTGTAAAATTTACTTATTATAATATTAATTGGGTATTAAGGTGTTTAATTTTTACTTGAATAATATTAATCCTTGTTTCTTTATGAGAAAATTGCTTGTAGTTTCGATTGTTATAAACTTTTGCAACTATTTATAATTTCTAAAATAATTACTATCTCAAGAAGAAAATACTGTCGATGTCAATCAAATCCAACTTCTTCTTTGTTGGAATGACAGTGGGTCATAAAATACTAATATAACTAGAGCATTTTAGCAATCAAATTGATCTATTGTAGGCCCTTTTTTGAATTGAGCCAAGCTCGTCAAATTTTTCTAGTGTGACGATATCCCCTGATCTGCGAAAAATTAGCATCCAGAAAACACAGAGGAAAAGAGGTAACCAAAAGGACAATGGCAACATTATCAGTCGTAGCCTTGTTGGTTGTGGGTCTTATTGGCACCGCTGTTATCCTTATTGCGTTATTGCAGTGTTTCATCCTGTCAAGAGACGACTATACCTTGTTAACAGACGATGTGGACCATAACCACGAAGTTCCCCGCGAGTTTTTGAATGACGAGGAAACCTTGCTCCACTTGGCAGAAACCTACGATTTCACCAGCCTATCACCCGAGGAACAGGAAGCTTACCTTAAAGGCCAAGAGTTCACCAAGACAAACCCCCCTAACTTCCACAATACTAGAGGTAAATCATATACCGTCGAAGATACAAAGCTTATCAAGGACTTTGGCGTCACTGCGTTCCAATTTGAACAGGAACTGGACGTCTTGGACGCCAGATTTATTGTGGCCGATAAGACCGAATTGAACTTCCATAACAATGATACTCCATATTCAACAGCAACGGCAGTTTTGAACTTTGCCTTACCAGTCAAGAACAGACTTTATTCTGATACCATTTACTTTGAAACCAAAGTATTTGAATTTTCAAACACCAACAACCCCAATGGCCACTTCTCAATAGGTTTGGTCACTAAGCCATACCCAAGTGCATTTAGATTACCTGGTTATAATAGTTTCTCGATTGGTTACGAATCGACAGGTAACTTAAAGATCAATAAACCGTTCCCTACTCCTTTACAGCAACACAATGGAGAGCATAGTGAGTTTAATGCTTTAGTTTTGCCTCCGTTACAACAATCTGATGTGGTTGGTTTCGGTTACGTGTTAACTACTGGAACGATTTTTATCACCAGAAACGGTAAAAAATGCATGGACGTTTTAAAGGGCTGCTTTGTTGATTTATACCCGGCCGTTGGCTGTTTCCTGACTAACGCCAAATTCCAGGTCAACTTGGGACAGCTGGGTTTTGTATGGATTGAAGCAAACGTCCGTAAGTACGGATTTGTATCTACCAGTGACTATAAGAAGATTAAGGGCGAGCGTGGATTAGCAGCTTTGCCCAAATACGATCAAGTGTTGGATAATAAGGTTGGAGATCAAATATTGGACAAGGGAGAGGAGTTACCTCCTCGGTACCCAGAAGAGGAACTAGACTTCTTTGGTAGAGCGAGTAACGATTTGGTTCATGTGGGCTCATCTTCTAAGCAACGAAGGGAAGAAAAACAGGAACAGATTGACGAAGATGAGGAAAAGATCGAGAAGGAACCAAAAGAACCTTCGCAAAGTTCCAGTGATATTACCAACGAGTCAGATGAGATTATTAATTTAAGAGAGAGAATCTATGAGCAGAAGGTTCTGGACACCACAGAGACCCTGTTAATCAACGAAACGGTCGAAGTACTCCAGACTCCCGAAGTTGTTCAACAAGAAGATGAAAGTGTCCCACCAGATGTGGAACACAAAGGGGTTGAAACCGAGCACGAATCTGAGCAAATAAACGAAGAAGGCAATGAAGAAGTACCACAACAAGAAGAGGAAGATACTGACTCCAAGACAAACTCACCAGATCCTGATGGAAAATCGAATACCTCTGGAAACAAAAATAAGAAGAAGAAGAAAAAGGGCAACAAGAAGAAAAAAGGAGGTAAGAAGAAATAGCATTGGGTAGACTTTTGATTATTGTTTTAATACAATGAAGTGTAATCGTATAATTAATCGCTTTGTATTTATATATATGTTAAGACTCCAAAAAAAAGATATTTTATGAGAGTAAGATCAAAAAAATTAAATGGGGCGAGCTGGGAATTGAACCCAGGGCCTCTCGCATGCTTGAAGTAATCAATTTCTTTCGAAATTGTCGCCCAAAGCGAGAATCATACCACTAGACCACACGCCCGATTACGGATTATTTTAAAAATATAATTGTACAATAAATGATTTTACTAACATTTATATGGGAGTATATATCTATGGTTATTCGTCTTTTGAGAATTCTGAATGTAATTGATACCGAGTTGGAATTCGTATCTGTGGAAGCAACCACATTTTTTTGATGTACCAACCTCCGTATATCTTCTAGATCTGACATTGAAATTCCAGATCTCGGAGAATTGTTACAACAAAGATCTCTACGCTTAGATATGTACATCAGCTTTGGGTGGTACTGTTTAATTCTTCCATGCATAGTAAATAGCAACAGATTAAACGTGTTCCTCGACAATCAGACAGGTATGACACGTCTAATTCCTCGGGCTCTGGTAAGCATGTGGCCAAAAAGGATTCTCTACTAGCATTGAGAAAATAAATGTTTCAGGTTTAAGGTTATTTATTTTTGTGTCATAATAAGGCGATAAGTTACATGTACCAGACTTCCGAGATTAGTACGGTGCAAGCCGCCTGTTTCCTATCTCGGCCACACCCACTTTGTCTCGTATGACATCTTAGCTGATTTTCTAGCAGACTGATGATAATTCGCTCAAGGTTCGTATTGATAAAAAATAAACAGAATTTGTGTACAGACTTGTGGGGCAGTTAGTGCAGTTATTTGGTGGCTTTCAGGGATTTACATTTAACCTAGCGACCGCGTATCATTCATATTAATTGTTAACACTTACCAAATAGACATATATAATCGCTTCTAGAAGTAAAGTTCTTCTTTTATCGAAGACTTCTTATTAAGATCTGTTTCATAATTAGCCGCATCTACGATAATCTAGTACTTTTGAGCCATCAATTTTAAATTCCCCGGCACCCTCCCCGTCCTCCTAAGCATGAGAACAAGACGAAGAATCAACTCACCTGTCTTTTTGATATTATTCTTTTTAACTCTAATTATCATTTTCCTGTTTGGTTACAGGTCAGTCGGTAATGATCTTAAACAGTTGGTGATTCTGGATAATACCGGAAAACCACAGGGCTGGCCCAAAAAACCCACCAATGATATACCATCACCACCATCACAAATAGAAACAAACCCGTCAGAACAAATAAAACCCACTAACATATCACAAAACTCGAGTCCATTGGTAATTAAGATTGAGAAAGAGATAACTAAGAGCTTTACAGAGTACTTCAAGTCCCTCTTATCAGGTCATTCCAGTGTTGAATCCATCGAGAATGTATTTGATCAATCGGGAACTGCTCATAAGTTGTATCTAGAAATTAGATCTTCTTATCTCAGAGAAAACCCACAGATGGTCAATAAGTCAGCAGTGATATCACTTTTTAACGAACTACACTTTCCTAAGGTTCATATCGATGGTAGGTTGGATAAAATAATTGAAGAAAATCTTAATAAGAGTAATTGGCTCAAAGTCGTGATAAGCACACTCCTTGAGCACACACCAACTGTTGAAGGAATTACTGATGAAGAAAAGGGTAAACCCATTCAAGGTGTACCGTACAGAGACGTTCAAACCCCACCAATATCGCAGAAATATCTTGCCAAGGGTCGCACAAACATTTCAAACGAGAAATTTATTGAATTGCAGTCAAAACATGATAAGTTAGTGAATTTAATCAAAAAGTTGGAAAATCCCCCCAAAGAATTTAATAAAGGTGATGGGATTGTAATTGGAGGTGGAGGAGTTTACTTTGGCACTGCTCTTGTTACCATTGCCCACTTGAGAGAGATGGGTTCTAAATTACCAATTGAATTAATTATTAACACCGAAGAAGAGTATGATAAACAAATTTGTGAAGAGTTATTACCCAAAAAATTTCATGCAAAATGCATTGTCATTGAAAGAGAAATAGGGAAAGAGTTACTAGAAATGACCAATTTATCGAGCTTTCAATTAAAAGCGTTTGGGTTATTGTTTTCTTCCTTTGATAACATCATTAGTCTCGATGCTGATAACAAAGCAATAAAAAACGTAGACGATTTAATATCGTCCGTGCCTTTTAAATCCACTGGATTTGTATTATGGCCAGATTTATGGCACAAAGGCACTTCTCCAATTTACTATGATATTGCAAGATTTAAAGCTGGCGAACCTGTTCGTCGCGAAGGACTCGCAAATGATGCTTCATGGGATGATTACATCAAGAGTGATTATGTTGAAGATGTTGCATTGCATGATCTTAAGGGAATTCCCCAGGCAATCTCTGCTGAGACAGGCCAGATGGTATTCTCCAAGCGTAGCCATTTCAAGAGTTATTTGTTAGCTCTATACTACAACTTAAATGGACCGGAATTCTACTACTGGTTACTCTACCAAGGTGTTCCTGGAGAAGGCGATAGAGAAACATTTGTTCCAGCATTAGAATTATTCAATGAAACTTACCATATAGTGAACCATGGAGCAACACTAGTTGGTTATTTGAATGATAATAACAACGCATTTGAGGAAACTACAATTGTTCAATATGACCCCAAACAAAATGTTAAGTTTTTCCAAGAGTGGAGTAAATGGTTAGAGAAAACTAAGGATTTGGACTCTCGCCTTTGGCCATTCCAGTCAGGGATTTTTACTCAAACTCTTTTAAATGAATTTGTATTGGAAAAAAGTGGCGAACCGCATGTGGATACAATGCTAAACTATCCAAAGCCTGACGTAATGTTTTTGCATATGCATCATCCTAAGGTTAATCCTATACTCAATGCGAAAGAAGGGGTATATGGTATTTACAGCCGAAGAAACCTTGGGCCACCTGGAGCCTACCCTTCTTTGGGAACCACTGATTGGGAATTAAAAATCCATTCTATTTCCAGATGGATAGCATGTAAAGGTATAACGAGTGAGCACTTCTGGACAAACATAGCCCAGGTGGATCAGAAAGAGGTTTGTAAGAAAGTCAACAAATATATCGATTTTTTGAAACAAGATACCCAGGATCCTTCCGCTGAAGAACTACAAAATTTGCACTAATCTAGAGTTTTATATGAATTAATCTATAATTATGCTTCTTCGTCACTAGAAGCAGTTTCTTCTCAACTTTCAGTATCAGATTCTTCGTCATCCTCTTCACTATCACTTTCACTATCCTCATCATTACCACTTTCATCACCATCCTCATCACCATCAATATCAGCAGCGATTTCTTCAATGTGAATGTTATATCCTTGGCTGTTAAAGAAATCACTCAAATCATCTGTGCTATCAGGTGGTAAACTAGTGAAGATAACCGACTTCTCGGAATCAAAAATTGGTTGGAAGTATTTCTTTAAGGCATAAATGATATCCTGTTCTGTCAACTGGTTCAATTTCTGTAAAAAGAACGTGATGTATTTAGGCCCTCTCTTCTTGAAAATGTTATCGCCGATCTTGCCATTTGCAGCATCATAGCTGTTGTCTTCGCTGTTGGCTAACTCATTCACAATAGCAGCAACTGAATTTTGGATACTGATAACGTCAATCTTCAGCTTTCCATTTGCATAGTCGTCAACAATCGATTTAGCAACAGTCCAAGCTTGCTTAGGATCAGCACCACGGTAAATTGTATAGGACAAATACCCTGTTTCAATATTACGTCTGATACTTGCTCCATAGGCCAAACCGGTACCTCTGATACCCCTCCAAAATGGACCTTCAACCGCAGTAAGATATTCTGAAGCAAGAGCAATCTTGAAGATATCCTCGTCCAAGTAGTTAGTAGGAATTGGAGTGGAAGCTACTAGATGAGTTGATTCAGCAGCAGGACAAACAATAAGGAAAGCATCTTTCGAGCATCTTTTACCAACTTCAGATTTAAATTGATAAGAACGAGGTAATTTAGCAAATGGTTCAGGAGTATATTCAAATTTCCCTAATTGTTCCTTTTCCAGGGCCATACATTTGTCTGTAAACAACTTCCATGAAGAAACTGGGTTTTCAACGTTTTGAACGTTTCCTAGAACAAAAACCTTTAAGTTGTCCAATTTGAACAATTGACGTTTCAATCTATCCAAATCGTCCTTAATCTTTTGAAATCCACCTTCGTTGATTTGTTCTAGCAATGTCTTGTAAAAGGATTCCGTCTGAACTGCATCTTGAGCCTTTCTCAAGGAAGTTGACTCAAACAAGTTACGGTATTGAGATGAGTACATCATCAATTCGTTATTTCTCTTTTTATCAGGTAATGAGTTGATTATCTTTTCAATCATAATCTTCACTCTGGACTCCTCAAATACGGAATATTTCATTACTCTAAGCAACCAATTAATTGCATCGGAGTACTTTTTCGTTTCAAACTTAACCTTGATGTTGATTAACTCCAAAAATTGGTTTTCGTATCCATTATCCAAGTGAAATTCGATCAAATCGTTATTGAGCTGAGTTATAACTTCATTGTACGGGATATACTTTTCGTCATTTGGAAGCTGAATAGATAAAGAAAACAATTCTTCGATAATTGACATGTATCCCAATAACTCAGAATCTATTTTCGTAGAATCCATGACTAAACTAATGGTTGTGAATTGGGATTCAAATTCTTCAAAGTGTAAGAATAACGGCAAATCAGCGACAGAATCAGCTGTTAACTTCTTGCTAAGTTGGTCATCCTCAACATAATGACTCTTTGTCAAGTCGACTATGCCTTCTGTATGTCCAGCCTTGTATGAATTGGTATTAATAAAGGCAATCTTGGATGGATCTGGTCTATCAAATTGAGTCAATAATTCATCCGGAATAGGAGTATCATTCTTCTTCTGAGCAGCATCCAATTTGTCCTGTAATTTCTTCAAACCATCCTTATTGTACTTTTGCTTAATTTCCTTTACAAGATCTTTGTTTTTCTTCTTTTGAAGCACATTCAATTTTGCTGAAGGCTTGCCGAGAAGTGTGGCTGACTTGTTATCAATCAATTGTTCTTTGATTAACGCACACCATTGATCAGCAGTCCATGTCAAAAGAATGTCGTGCTCCTTAAGGTCCTTACTCCATTTCTTAAGATCTGAACCATCAGGGTTACCATATATGAACTCAGAAATTGCAATATTTGAAAAGTAAGATGCTGACTTTTCAGTACTGGAAATGAATTTCAATCTTTGCTGCGTAATAACTTCTCTCAAGTACGTCAAGTCAAGTTTCTCTGGATTACTTTGTTCGAAGATTAATTCTTTCAACTTAGTATCTAATTCGTTTAATTTCTCAGTTGGTACCCCGTTTGCATTGAAATTGATTGTAGTTCTAAAGTAGTCGTCAGTGGTATAATCAATATCTGTAGCATATGGATTGTCAATTTCAATAAGGTGCTTGTTGAAAATGGAGATTGGACTGTCTGTGAAGTATGATCCCAAGATATCTAACGCAACATTCTCTAATATCTTGTCCGATTCAGGACCAATCCAAGAAATCAATAATTCACCCATTGATTCATCGTTATCAGGGAATTCAATTTCTTTGACAATGGTTTCCTTTAATGGTCCGTCCTTTTTAGAATCCACAAATGGTCTTGGGAGAGGGGTTTCTGGTAATGGTGCCAATTCGTCGTCAAATTTCGACATGATATCGATCAATTCAGTTTCATCTACTGAACCTGTCAAGATAACACATAAATTATCTTGTCTGTACATGGAAGCATGAAAGTTTTTGATATCTTCGTTAGTTAAATGGCGTAACTCAGACATAAGACCTCCAGTTTCCGAAGAGTATCCCGATGTCTTTGCGTATAACGTTCTCTGCATGTTTAAAAATGTGATAAACCAGGATTGTGATTCAATTCCTTGCATTTCACTGAAAACCACACCCTTTTCCTTACCTTTGCCATCGATATGGTAGACCTCGGTTAAGCAGGCTTCGTCAGTGAGGGTTGGGTGAAAAAGATGATCCAAATAGATTGGAAGAAGAGTTTTGAAACCGTCCCATCCAGCTGTGGTTAAGGTATAAACGGTTTGGTCGACAGATGTCCAAGCATTAGTTGACGAATAGAGACGGTTTCCCAAGTTGTCTAACAAACCTTTGTATGGGTACTTTTTCGAGCCCATAAACACCAAGTGTTCCAAGGTGTGGGGACAACCAGAGTCGTTCTCAATCTCTGTGGCAACTGCAAAGTAACCATTAACGATGGGAGAAGGTTGGTTAATGTACGTAAGTTGTAAACCTGTTCTTGAAGATCTCCATTTGGTGATGTAAGATGGCGCGTAGTCGACGTTAAACGACGTTTGCTTGACGAAATGGGTTACCATCCTTTTCGCTATGTAGGTAAAACTGGAAATGGGCCTAATATTAGAGAGGTTCCACGGGAAGAATCCGTTTGCTGTCTGGAAAGAAAGGAAAGTGGGTTTTGGGTTTTTCTGCACCTGTCGATGGGAATTCTGTTTAGGCAAAACGACTTTTTCTCTCTGCACTGCGAAATCTGGTTGCGGCAGACATCACCAATAAGGTAGAAATAAAGATAAGCTACAGCTCCATATTCCCGAAACAATAACAACTGTGTATTTTAGGTACACATGAAATAGCATTGTAGAAACAAGCCATCTGTGTATTCTTACATATAATGTGGGTTAGGCCAGAACCCCACTTCACCTTGTGAGAGAGGTTATGGACTCCATCCACTTTCGGTGGAGGGACAAAGAGTGGAGGGACCCGGTCCCCACCGTAAGTCTTACCATAAAAGAGGCACCAAAAGACCGGAGTTTTCTTGGGGAATTACTCACATATATTACCAATTGCTCTGCTCCAGAAACATGCCATCACAATCCGTCACACCAGGTATTTATACCCCAATTGTTACATTTTACAAGGAAGATGGCTATACACTCGATTTAGAAACCCAAGTAGCACACGCAAAGTATTTGCAGAGCAACGGAATTGTTGGCTTAGTAGCATTGGGGAGTACCGGAGAAAATTCTTTACTTTCAAGACAAGAAAGAGTCGATATTATTTCCACTCTTCACCGTGAAATTCCGAATTTTCCAATTATTGCTGGTGTGGCTCAGCATAATCTTTTGGATACCCTTGATGACATAGCGACCTATAAAAAGGCAGGTGCAACCTCTGCCATGGTACTTCCTTCAAGTTACTACGGTACTTCAATCTCACAACAAGGAATTTATGACTGGCTTGAAGAAGTCGCAGACAAGTCAGTTTTGCCAATCTTAATCTATATTTTCCCTGGTGTTTGCAACGGCCTCTTTGTCCTTCCAGAAACGGTTAGAAAACTTTCTAAGCACCCAAATATTATTGGTTGCAAGTCCACTCATGGAGAAGTACAACAGTATGCCCGAATTGGGCTCGATAAGGAAGTTGAAAGCAACAATTTTTCATTATTCTCAGGGTTTGGCCAACTTCTCCTCCCATTATACTCGGTAAATGGAAGAGGTGTCATAGATGCTCTTTCTGGGGCATTCCCAAAAACTTTTGTAGCATTGTTCAAGGCATTGGAAGCAGGAGACCAGGAAAAGGCAAGAGAATTACAATTTATTGCCACAGAAGCTGAAGAGTTGGCTGCAAAGGGTGGACTTTTGAGCATTAAAAGAGCCATTCGTGATAATCTTGGTTTTGGAAAGTCTATTGTCGGAAGAAAGCCATTGAACTACGCCATTACTGATGAAGTTTGGAAATCTGACTACCAAAACTTTTACGATTTGATAAAGAAAGCCGAAGATGCATTATAGTTATCCTTGAAAAGAATATACGACATTTCCGATTGACTTTCGACGGACAAATTAGTGATGGAGTAAATGTGTTTTTAGCCAGAATTTCCTAATTTATGAAATAGAGAAAGCTTTACCATTAAGGCACAATTCACCAAGAATAGATGGTGATTCAAGTACAGCCACAAAATTTTCAATGGGATATAAAACTGGCTACCAACGTTTCAACATTATATTTCTTGAAAAGACTTGGATTTTGCAGCCGCTACTTAAATCATCTATTAACAAATGTTATCAAATTATAAGAATTCAGCTCGGCAACACAACTATAACAATACTAAACCCATTTAAGTAAATCTAAAGATATGTTTATATAATTTTGTTTTGAATATTCCAAATGAATCGGTGATCTCATCGCTGCACCGAATGAATCAATTACAAAAAGAAACCAAAAAACTATCAATACTCTAAATACATTAGAATAACAAATAATGAAATCACACAACAACAGACATTTCAACCTAATTGGAAATGAAACTTTTCCTTTTTCAGGTAATTGGGAATTCCGTTAAGGCACAAAATCTTATACGACATCGTAAAACTTACGGAGAGACATTGAATAAATATAAAGAGCATCTTAACCCCAACTTTTTCTTTTTCTGAAAACACAAACTATGCTTTCGAAATTTAGGAGGGTACTTTGGGGAAAAGTACCGGCGAACCTGACCGAAGCCAGACTCTTGGTCAAGTTAGATTGGTTTATTTTGTCATATTCATGTTTAATTTATTGGATCAACTATATGGACAGAACCAACCTTGGCAATGCGTATGTCTCAGGAATGAAAGATGATCTTGGTATGAAAGGAAATGATTTTAATCTTATCAATACGTGTTTTAATATTGGCTACATTGTTGCATTGATACCCCATAATTTAATTCTTTTGAAAGTACGACCCCGATACTGGATAACTTTCTGCTCTCTTTCTTGGGGAGTCTTGACGCTTTCGATGTACAAAGTTTCTTCGTATAAACAGCTTTGCGTTATTCGTTTTTTTGTGGCGATGTTTGAGGCAGTTACATTCAGTGGAACTCATCTTATATTGGGAAGTTTCTACGATGAGGAACTACTTCCCTTTCGTACAGCTATTTTCACGAGTTCGGGATTAGTTGGATCAATTATTTCCTCCACGTTACAGGCTGCGATCTATAAAAACATGGATGGGTATATTGGAATCAGAGGATGGCGTTGGTTATTTATCATCGACTTCCTTATCACAATCCCCGTGGTGATTTACGGGTTTCTTTTCTTCCCCGACATGCCGCAAGTCAGCAAACCATTTTGGATGACAAAGGAAGAACGTGAGATTGCTATCCGAAAGGCACACAAGCCTCGCCAGAACAAGTTTAACTGGTCAGTTTTCAAGCGGATTCTTGGCCGCTGGCATTGGTACCTCTTTTCTTTGCTCTGGGTCTTGGGAGGAGAGAACGAATCGTTCTCTTCAAACTCGTTATTTGCTATTTGGTTAACGTACTTCAAGTACTCGGTGGCAGATAGAAACCATATTCCCATGGGTGTATATGGCGTTGGTATCGTGGCAACATTGCTTCTGGCAGTATACATAAGTTTTAGTGGAGGAAAGTATCACTGGCGAGCAGGAATCGTGGTTGCATGTTGTATGATTATTTCTGCTGTACTTTTGGTACTGAACCCATTACAGGACCGTATTGTGTTTGTGGCTCACTATATCAGTGGAATAGCGTATGCCGGGCAGACTATCTTCTTTGCTTGGGCAAATGTTGTTTGTAAAGACGACTTACAGGAACGTGCGGTAGTTCTTGCGTCGATGAATATGTTTAGCAATGCCGTCAACGCATGGTGGTCGTTGCTATTCTATGCTGCCTCTGACGTACCAAAGTTCAGCAAGGGGTGCTGGGCCATGCTTGCCACGGCATTACTGAGTATAATTGTTGTTTGTGCTATTCGTTACGTACAGTTACACGAAGAATCGACATATACGATCGATTCCGAGTCTCCCGAGGAGTACGTTGCTAAAGAATCAAAGACCAGATTCATTTAATATCCAGTTCTGCATCTTCGAACATCTTGAATATATTCTTCACATCATTCTTCATGCTGATGGTTAATTCCACCAAGGCTTCGTCCGCGTGGTTGTACATCACACAATTGGCAAACATAAGCATAATGTCTCTTTCTAGCTGCTTGATCAGCGAATATGGTGGAGGATCGCTTTTCAGCTTTACACTCTTTAGTATACTCTTAAGATCCTTTGGCTCGTAGATAACATCGTAGTAATCCACTGCATCCTTCTTACTGACTGCTTGAAGAAATGGTGAAGAGTAGCGATGAGCTTGGATACTATTGATAAGGTTGACTCCAATGTTCTGGAACCGTTTGTACTGTGCTCCGGCCGCTGGTGACCGTGACCTCTTTCGTGGTGTGACAGCAGAGGAACCTTCATCATCTTCAGAGTCAGGCACCGGTGAAGACCTGGATGGAGTTTCTTCCTCAGCTGGTTTAGACTCGTTTTCAGAAACCTTTTCTTCTTCTGCTTCTTCTTCTGCTTCTTCTTCTCCTTCTTCGTTATCCTCATCTTCATTGTCTTCCTCTTCTTCCTCTTCTTCATTTTCTTCCTCTTCTTCAGCATCCTTCTCTTTTTGCACTTTCTCCTTCTCTTCTTCCACTTCCACCATTGCATCTTCCGCTTTTTCTTTTTCGTCTACTTCTTCTTCCACTATTTCCTCATTTTCCTTCTCTTCCAATTCCTGTTGCTTGTTTTCCACACGCTCAGGTTTCTCAGATATTTCTTGGCTGGCCTTGGGTTCATCGTCTTCAGACTTGTCTTCCGGTTCTATCAGAGTTTCGGTTTCTAATGGTTCCAAAGTTTCTTCACCAACGGTATCTGGTTTTGTAGTTTCCGACTCTTTCTCAACTTCCATGGCATCCTGTGCTGGTTCGGTGATTTCATCTTGCGGAGATGTTTCTGTTTCTGGTACAGGCTGTTCAGCCTGGTCTTTGGTGTCGGCCTTCTGTGATGTGATGGTCTCAAGAAGATCTGTATCATGTTGGTATATGGTTTTGATATCATTGACTTGTTTGACAAGCAACGAAGCGTAGCTCCAAGTAGCGTCGAATATTATGGTTTTGATGGTGCTGTAGTTCTGTGGCGTGACATCAAACACGATCTGGTCATCCTGGACCGTCACAAACTTGTGGAACTCCGACTTGGTAATCACCAGGATCAATGTGGGTTTGTCGATGGTGTGGTTTTTTGGGACGCTTTGGTTGAATCTGTTTTTGTATTGGTTCACCACCGTCTGTAGCTGATTGACAAAGGAATCGAGCAGAACGTGAGGTCGTGCCGACGACTTGAGCAGCTTAAGTGTTTTGTTGACCGTTGCAGCTATAAAAAGGAGCGTAAGTTCGGTATTTATTTGGTCCATTAATGTTGATAGTCGCTTAGCACTGAAAGTCAAAAAAAGATTTAACTAAAAAGCAGAATTCAAGAAATAATAGAAATTTAAATCAACAGTTAAACGCTGCCGAAATATACAGAAATTCAATAGAAAATCAAAGTTTCCTTGAATCCTACAATTTGTAACTTAATGTCATAACATCTATTGATATTCTCTTTCTTTTTTTGATATAAATATGTACAGATCGTCTCTACAGGAATTTTGTGTTTTGGGTGGGATGGTTGGGGAATTTTTGTTTAATGTTTAACGCTTAACGTTTTGCATCAACAAAGCGTTTTGTTCCTGGAATCTCTGACCAACACGTTCACTGTGTTTCAAGAACTTCTCGGAACACTTGGCAATACAAGTGCTTTCCTTTGTAGTCAAACTGGCGGAAGTGAAATCGTTGACACAATCGTCGAAACATCTCGAGACCAAGTTCGAGTACAAGTTCATGAAATCCTTCATTTGCTTTTGTTCAACAATTTGTTGAAACTCTTGTTGTTCCTTGAAGTTTAACTGGTCCATCTTTTCTTGCTATCTGTTTGCTATTAAGGTCAAAAAAATCTCACCGTGGCGACTCTAAAAAGAAAGACTTTTTTCAATGTCATTGCGATTATGTAATGGCTATATACAGTTTTTTTTTAAAAATTATCTTTGGCTCCACCAAAATTTCAGCATGCACACGACTCAAATACTCTGGGGAAAGGAATGATATCTTTCACGTTTTCCATGGCCGTCAAGTAGGCCACAAGCCGTTCAAAACCCATTCCGAAACCTCCATGTGGAAGAGTACCATTTTCCCGTGTTGAAAGATACCATTGCATCGCTTCAACATTCATTTCTCTCGCTCTCATCTCGTCGATCAAGACATCGTACCGATGTTCTCTAAGCGATCCTCCCACTAACTCGCCGACCTCAGGAAGAATAAGATCGTAGCACTCTACAGTGGGTCTCTGTGGATCGAAATCGGTAGGCTTTTTCATGTAAAACGGCTTTTCGGAAAGCGGATAGTCAGTAATGAATACTGGCGACTTGAAATACGTGCCTGCCAACCACTTCTCATGCGGAGTCTGGATCGAATCACCCCATTGAAGTCTTCCCTTCAGTTTTCCACGGTTCTTGACAGTATTGATCAACTCAATGGCTTCAGTATAAGTAATAGATGGCCATTTTTCGGCAGTTAGTATCGTATCCCACCTCTCAGTCATAAGCTGGACATCAGCAGCAGAGTAGCGTGATTTGAGCAAGTCGGTTCCTGCCTGGCCATCTCTCAAAGCGCGGGTCACATATCGCACCATTTCTTCAGTGAAATCAGTCAACTGATCAAGACGATCAACGTACGAAATTTCGGCCTCAAGCATCCAGAACTCACTTAAATGGCGATTGGTGTTGGATTTCTCGGCCCGGAAACATGGAGTAAGGGACCAGGCACGGTTTAACAGCTGTGAAATCGTTTCCAAGTGCAATTGTGTAGATACAGTCAAGAACGCTTCCTGGCCATAAAAGTGTCCTTCATCGCCAGCTTCAATTCTAAACTGTTCCCCTGAACCTTCACAGTCTGAACTTGTAACCACTGGTGTTGCTACTTTAGTGAAATCTTGAGAGTTGAAGAATTCGTAGAATTTTCCTTCAACAAACGAACGGGTTCGCAAAACCGACGATAACGTCGAAGTACGGTGTCTGAGAGTAGGAAAGTTTCGTAAGTATTGAAGTGTCATGTTCTTTTTCTGGATTGGGTACAGTTCTGGCACGTCACCCCATCGTGGAAGATGGTGATTGGGGTTTTTGGGGTCGAAAACCAACTCGAAATCCTGGGTTCCCTTTTGCAGAGGTTGCCATTGGCCTTGGACTGAGATGCTTTGGCCGACTTTGAGCCCGAGAGCAGTATAGGCCGGCGCTAATGGATCGGTAACGACCACGGACAACGGTTGGTGGGTGGTACCATCTGAAACGTCAATAAACCCGGCATTTCGCAGCTGTCGGATCGATTTTATGTGCCCATCAACTTGAAGAGTAGAATGAGCAGCCGGTGGATTGGCCAAGATCTCTCTAATGGTCGGTTTTAGTGCCAAACCACGCCTAAAAACCAACATCTTTTTACTATATAGAATAGAAAAAAAGAACAAAATGCGATTTTTTTGAGACTGGTCTGGTTTTGGTTATCTCTAATGCACTCACACCACAGCCATAGCGGTGATTACGTATCGCATGCCGTCGACAAACTTGATGATATCGTTGCCAAAGCATATGAAAAGGGATTTACGGTATTTTGTCTTACCGAACACATGCCACGACTCCATGATAAGTACTTGTACCCCGAAGAAATCGACAAACAGTACACGGCTGTTGATTTGGCAACAATATTCCAACAATACCTTGACCACGCGTGTCGTATCAAGCAGCAATATCTTGGCAAGATGGAAGTGTTGGTTGGGTTTGAGGTGGAAGGCATCGATACTGAACATATCAAGAATGCCTTAATAATTAAGCAGGATCCACGTATTGATATGATGGTGGGCTCCGTTCATTACGTGAACCTGATCCCGATCGACTTCTCGTCCGAACTATGGTTACAGGCACGTCAGAGTGTTGAGGGAAACACCTCAAGAGCGCTTTATCAGGCATATTTTGAGCTCCAGTACGAGGTGATAACCACACTCCAACCATCAGTTGTGGGCCATTTTGATTTGATCCGACTCTTTGAACCTCAGGAAACCGACCCCACAACGGGAAAACATTCTTTGGAACTTGTTCTTGAACAAGATTGGCCGGAGATC
This sequence comes from Teunomyces panamensis, assembly GCA_030564025.1. Taxonomy (NCBI): domain Eukaryota; kingdom Fungi; phylum Ascomycota; class Pichiomycetes; order Serinales; family Debaryomycetaceae; genus Teunomyces; species Teunomyces panamensis. The sequence continues at coordinate 187,482 of JAJMKY010000023.1, read as the reverse complement.
TGGCAATTAATCCTTCGAAACATAAAATACGTGGTGAGTTACGGAGGACTCTTTGAACTCAACCTGGCGGCGATCCGTAAGGGCTGGAACACGCCATACCCACAACCAGACATTGCCCATGCCATCAGAGATGCGGGAGGCCGGTTCTGTCTCTCTGACGATTCACATGGACTTGCTCAGATCGGGCTCAATTTCGCAAAAACCTGGCATTACGTCAAGCAATTGGGTCTACAAAGCATTTACCGCTTGGGTTCCCAGGATGGAACCACGGTTGTTTTTGAAGAAAGCGTTATGCAATTGGATACCAGCCAGTTCTGGCAAAAATAGATAACTTATACATATACATAAATGGATAAGACTAGTAAGATCTACCAAACATACAGTAGTTGATGGCCTTTCTGTCACATCTGACACACTTTTGATCTGGCTTCAAGACTGGTTGTTCGTCAGGAATACACAACGACTTGGCACCCATAGAAGGAGCCTTTTCATCAACTTCCTCATCCTCACCGTCGTCCTTCTTGGCCGATGAGTCCTTGATATCGTCCTCACACTCTGGAACTCCACACCATGGCGAGATGATGACGTTTTTGGCGTTCAAGGTAGGAACAAAGTCCTTCCAGTCTTCCACAACCACACGGTGCGAGTCAAAGTCGGCCTTAGCCTTTTCCAAAAGACCAAGTTGCATTTCTTCCAAGATTTCTGCGACTCTGGTCTCCAAATCAACCAACCTTACGGTGTACTTAGCACCGTTGTCACGTCTCACGGCAGTCACTTGTTCTTGGGCTAAGTCCTTAGGGCCAAACTCCAAACGCACTGGCGTACCCTTCAATTCCCAGTCAGCAAACTTCCATCCGGAAGTGTAGATGTCACGGTAGTCACCGGTGACTCTGACACCAACAGCCTTCAATCTCTGCTCGATATCTTCGGCACCTTGGTTGATAGTCTTTCTCTGTTCGTCGGTCGACTTGTTGGTCAAACCAACAGGAATAACTACAACTTGGGTCTGGGCCACCCGTGGAGGCAACACCAAACCCTTGTTATCGGAGTGGGTCATCACCATGACACCAATGACACGAGTGGACAAACCCCACGAGTTCTGGTAGGCAAACACCCGTGGTTTGTCGGCACCTTCGGGGTTTTCCACCGAAATGTTGAACATCTTGGAGAAGTTCTGGCCCAAATGGTGCGAAGTGGCACCCTGGATACCACGGCCGGTAGCAGCAATGAATCCTTCGACCGTCGTGGTGTAGTCACCACCGGCAAACTTTTCGTTTTCGGTCTTCTTACCCTTGACCACAGGAACAGCCAACAATTCTTCGTAAATACCTTTATACCAGTCCAAGATCTGGTTGACTTCAGTGGCAGCACCTTCCTTGGTCAAGTGGGCGGTGTGGCCTTCTTGCCACAAGAACTCACGGGTTCTCAAGAATGGTTGAGGATGCTTGAATTCCCATCTAACCACAGAGTTCCATTGGTTCAATTTCAATGGCAAGTCTCTGTGAGATCTGATCCATTTGGCATAGTATGGATACATGACGGTTTCAGAAGTAGGTCTGATGGCAATGTGTTCGTCCAACTCAGACGAACCGGCACGGGTGACCCATGCAACTTCGGGAGCAAACCCTTCAATATGGTCCTTTTCCTTCTCCAAGACCTTCAGAGAAACAAACATGGGGAAGTACGAGTTCAGAACACCCAACTTCTTGATACGGATGTTGAACCAGTCCTGGATTGTTTCCCATACAAAGTAGGAGTTTGGTCTCAAGATATAACAACCAGAAACGTCATAGTAGTCCAACATTTCACCTTTGGTGACGATTTGCGAGTACCACGATGAGAAATCCTTGGTCTTGTCCACAGTAATACCAATCAATTTGGCATCTTCCAACTTGGCAGCGTCCTTTTCCTTCTTCAAGGCGTCCTTCTTGGAGCCAGCAGCAACAGGAGCAGAAGGAGCAGCGACAACTGCAGAAAAGTCCACGGAAACCACTTCAATTCCGGTCGAATTCAAGTAATCCACAATGGTCTTTGCTGGAAGAGCAGCCTTGGCCGAATCGGTAGCCAATTCAATCACCAAATCGTCGTTGGCGTTAGCGATGTTGGCATCAATCACGATCTTGATTTTACCGGCCAAATCTTTGTTCAAGTTGGCAATAGAGAATTCCTTAGCGGTGGTGGCAAAGAATTCCTGAACCAAGTCGTCCTTGGCCAATCTTGGTTCCTTGACACCGGCAGCCTGAGCAATGGCTGGAGATGGAGTTTGAGTCGTTTGTAACGCAAACACAATCACGGGGACAGGAGTGGCCGTTTTGGCGGTTTTTGGTTTGAAAACCAAAGTTTTGGTGGCAGCAGCGGTTTCTGCAGTCACGGTTGCCAAAGACAACGCAGCGAGAGATTGTTCCAAGGCCATAGTTAGCACGATTTTCGTAGATGACTCAAGTATAGTGAAAAAATTACTAGGTAATATATCGATTTCTGGTGTAACCTGCAAAAATGACACTTCGACAATTTTTATTTTAGCAGTAAGGCGCGCGGCCTCCAACACTTACAAAAGCTGCTTGCCTCAATTTACAAACATGATGTGTCACAGCGCGAGTTTGTCACCTCGCGAGATTTTTTTCTCCTTTTTTTACAGGTTAAGGTTTCATCAGACTGAAAATTACGAATCTCCAAAAATGCGTAAATCACAGTCTCAATCTATATATGTATAATTTTTTCACCGGAGATTGGAACTCACGTACGTTCCAATAATCATCAAAAAACATGTCAGTATACGTTAACGAGACTGCTGGAGTGGACGGTACTGAAAGAGGCACTGAATCTGCTCCATTCAAAACCCCTGCTTATGCATTGTTTGCTCAGCCAGAAGCCAAAGTGCTTGTGTACAAGCAAGTCGAAGACTCGCAAGAATTCGCTTACACCGAGATCTCTGCTTCGGCATTGAAGAAAGCCAAGAAGGCTGCTGAAGGCTTGAAGAAGAAGGCTGAAAAACAAGCTGTTTTGGAAGAACAACAAAAGAAGAAGGCCGCTGAGAACGCCGAAAAGTTGGCCGCGTTGGACTTGATCAAGATCGAAGAAGACAAGTCCTTGCCAGAAGCCAAGAAGATCAAGTTGCAAAAGGTCCAGGAAAACTTAGACACCAGAGTATTGGTCCAGGGTTGGGTCCACCGTTTGAGACTCCAAAAGGGTTTGGCTTTCATCACCTTGAGAGACGGTACTGGATTCATCCAGGCTGTTTTGACCGGCGACTTGGCCAAGGCCAGAATCACCCAGGAATTGACCTTGGAATCCTCCGTGAGAATTAAGGGTGTTATTAACAAGTTACCTGAAGGTAAGACCGCTCCAGGTGGCGTCGAATTGAAGGCCGATTACTACGAAGTGATTGGTTTGGCTCCAGGTGGAGACGATGCTTTCACCAACAAGGTCCAGGAAAACGCCGACCCATCGTTGTTGTTGGATCTGCGTCACTTGACTTTGAGAGGTGAGAGTTTGTCTGCCGTGATGAAGGTCAGAAGCAGCTTGTTGAAGGCCGTGAGAAGATTCTACGAAGAAGAAACCCTCATGGAAGTCAACCCTCCATGTATGGTGCAGAGTCAAGTCGAAGGTGGCTCCACTTTGTTCAAGTTGGACTACTATGGCCAAGAAGCTTACTTGACCCAATCTTCCCAATTGTACTTGGAAACATGTTTGCCAGCTTTGGGTGACGTTTTCTGTGTCCAGGAATCTTTCCGTGCTGAAAAGTCACACACCAGAAGACACTTATCTGAATACACTCACATCGAAGCCGAAATGGCATACATAGAGTTCGACGACTTGTTGATTCACATGGAACGTCTTATCACCAAGGTGGTTCAGTACGTTCTTGAAGACCCAGTTGCTGGTCCACTTGTGAAGCAATTGAACCCTAACTTTGTTGCTCCAGAAGGTCCATTCATGCGTATGCCATACGTTGATGCCTTGGAATGGTTGAACGAACACGGCATTCCTAACGAAGACGGTGAAAAGTTCAAGTTCGGTGACGATATTGCTGAAGCCGCTGAACGTAAGATGACCGATATCATTGGACGTCCTATCTTGTTGATTCGTTTCCCAGTCGAAATCAAGTCGTTCTACATGAAGAAGTGTGATGACGACAAGAGAGTCACTGAATCCGTTGACTGTTTGATTCCAAACGTCGGTGAAATTATCGGTGGTTCTATGAGAATTGAAGATTACGATGAGTTGATTGCTGCTCTTAAGAGAGAAGGTTTGAACTTGGATACTTACACTTACTTTACTGACGTGAGAAAGTACGGTACCGTTCCACACGGTGGTTACGGTTTGGGTACTGAAAGAATCTTAGCTTGGTTGTGTGACAGATTCACTGTCAGAGACTGTTCCTTATATCCTAGATTCACTGGTAGATGTATGCCATAGAGTAAGATAACTAATATTTATGACTAATTTGCACCCAAAAATAAAATGATATATAAAAAAAAAAAGGAATAAAAAGAGAAAAGGGCGTGCACTTACCGCCCAAATTGGGTAATAGATAAATTTTTTTTGCTAGCCGCGGTGATGAATCATACCTCTCCACTATAAAAAGGGTACCAAATTTTCCACTTTTCCCATACCTTTTCATCAAATAAATACACATTTTCCTAAATGTCACAACAGCCAGCTGAAAACAAGTTATGGGGAGGTAGATTCACCGGAGCCACTGACCCATTGATGGACTTATACAATGCCTCTTTGCCTTACGATAAGATTATGTACGAAGCCGATTTGACAGGTACCAAAGTATATACCGAAGGACTTAACAAGATAGGGTTGATTACTGACGAAGAATTGCTGGAAATCCACCGTGGATTGGACGAAATAAAGAAGGAATGGCAATCGGGATCGTTTGTGGAAAAACCAGGCGACGAAGATATCCACACTGCTAACGAAAGAAGATTGGGAGAAATTATTGGCAAGCACATTGCCGGTAAGGTTCACACTGGTAGATCCAGAAATGACCAAGTTGCTACAGACATGAGAATCTTTGTCCGTGAGAACTTGAGATTGTTGCTTGAGCACTTGGCGGCGTTCATCAAGGCAATCATTAACCGGGCTGAATCGGAAATCGATGTCTTGATGCCTGGATACACCCATTTGCAAAGAGCCCAGCCAATCAGATGGTCTCACTGGTTATCTTCATATGCCACTTACTTCACTGAAGATTATAAGAGATTACAAGATATTTTACACAGAGTTAACCAATCCCCATTGGGTGCTGGAGCCTTGGCGGGCCACCCATACGGAATCGACAGACAACACTTAGCTACTGGATTGGGATTTGAATCTATTATTGGAAACTCATTAACTGCAGTCAGTGATCGTGATTTCGTAGTTGAGACTTTGTTCTGGTCGACGTTATTTATGAACCATATTTCTCGGTTCTCGGAAGATTTGATTATCTACTCCACAGCCGAGTTTGGGTTCGTGCAATTGGCTGATGCATACTCGACTGGTTCGTCGTTGATGCCACAGAAGAAGAACCCCGACTCCTTAGAGTTGTTGAGAGGAAAGTCTGGCCGTGTTTTTGGCTCGTTGCTGGGTTTCTTAATGTCCATCAAGTCCATTCCTTCTACGTACAACAAGGACATGCAGGAAGACAAAGAACCACTTTTTGATGCATTGAAGACAGTAGAACACTCGGTGTTGATTGCAACCGGAGTTATTTCCACATTGAAGATCAACAAGGAAAAGATGGAAGGAGCCTTGACGATGGATATGTTGGCTACCGACTTGGCCGACTACTTGGTTAGAAAAGGAGTACCATTTAGAGAAACCCATCATATTTCTGGAGAATGTGTTAGAGCTGCTGAGGAGTTGAAGTTATCTGGTATTGACCAACTTCTGTTTAAGCAATTCAAGGAAATTGATTCTCGTTTCAACGAAGACGTTAAGGACGTGTTTGACTTTGAAGTAAGTGTGGAAAGAAGAACTGCCATTGGTGGTACTGCCAAGTCTGCTGTCCGTCAACAGCTTGCATCATTACTTTCCCAATTATAATTATAGGATAAATTTGTATTGTTAACAGAAGTAAAATTACAATTTATAAGTAGATAAAAATAACCACCCTCCCCAAAAAAATAGAGCACTTCTCTATTCTTCTCCCAAAAACCGAAAACAAACCAAAACCACCCAAAAACGTTAAAAAGCTGCAAACAATATTAAATCCTTGTTTTCATTTATGCCATAATGCTTTCCCAATCACTGCCTTGAGTGTGCGGCGACGAGGCTTTGGTGTAAGCTCGTCGGCTTCACTGCCTGTGGGTGTAGGAGATTCGGATTCGGGCTCCGTGTCTGATATGTGAAAATTTTCTGGGTATTTGTTACAAATATCATGGGAAACCGGTGAAACGGGCAGCACAAAGGCTTCATGATAAAAGTTGAGAATATCTTCAAGAGGAGCAGAAATTTCATCGTCAGAATCATGACCCGATAATATCAAGTCAAATGTCGAGTCGCTTTGCTGGGCATGATATTGTATTGGTGGTTTCTGAAGCAAGTTCTCGTCAGAACAGCCAGGTTTTTGCAAATGGGAAATCTGACTAAGTCTGCGCTCAAATTCCGAAGATGCCATGGTGATTCTGTCCAAATCTATGAACGAGCTGTGGAGTGTAGATGTGGTGGTTTCTGTGGATAGTGGAGGCATACTGTGCCGGTACTCGTGTGAGTGAACTTTTTTTAGCGAGTCCAAGTCAATCGAAGTGAATCTTCTGTGAGCCGTAGATGGTGGAGGCTGTGAGACCCTGCGGGGAAGTGTGTAGCTGTAGTCTAGCATACTGTTTGACGAATGCTATTTTTTTTTTGCAGCAATTAGGAATAAAGTATTTTGGAGGGAATTTAACCTATTGTATTACCGGCCATTAGCCTGTAGTTGTAACTTCAAACCAGGTAAATTCCAAGACTTTAAGTACCGTTTTGGTTCGATATAAAATGTTGTGAACCCTGATAAATGGTGGTTTTACCGCATTGTTCCGCACATCATCAGGGTTTCTTGGGCGAGCGCGCAGGGAACTGTAGCGAGATGCAATAAGGCCCCATCTTTGCTGTGGCTATCTAGTACTGCGGTGGGGGTGCAAGCTTCCCCTTACAGCAAGTCGTCATGCAAAACCTAAAAAATCGGCTAAGTTTGTAACTCCAAAATGGCTTTCAACATACACTTACGTAGATTGGCATTGCTCGACTTTCTCTCTTTAAACATCACATGTTTATTATATACTCCACCCCCCTCGCCGATACTTCACCATATTAGGAACAAACCAGTCCCCATTTCAGGTTCATCACAAGGTGCTGGTATGTATGACAATCTAGATTAATCGTTTTTCTACTTAAAATATTTTTTTTCTATGCATGAAGGGACCAACTCGGCCTTTGTTCCCGTTTCTGTCTAGAATTCTAAACATTTTTTTGCTATTTTTTTCGTATAGTTGCTGTCGCACGATGTGATTTTGCAACGGTTTTGCAACAATCCTCATACACACACACACACACACACACATATATATATATATATTTAAGAATTAGCAAACATAGTCCCCAAAAAGTCTCTAACTGTTCTTTCTGGTATGTCACTCCACTCAGAAGTTTCTGAATTATTGCTTGCTCTTTCTACCAACTCTCCCACGCTTTTTGAACAGGCGCAACATCTTGCAAGCAGTATTATGAGCACAATACTCGCGGAAGATATTACTACATTGCTTCAGTCAGACAATTTTGAAAGGATAGCAACCTATGATAGTCTTGAATCGGACACTTTGGAAGTTGATTTATACCTCGGTAACCAAACTTCGTCCCGTGTTCCGAATATCTTCAAATTTTTCAACAAGCTCCACGCATTGGTATCCAAGTCTGAACCAACATGCTCTTATGATGAAGAGCTAACTAAGCTTTTAAACCCAACTACATCGAGCGCACTCGAACTCTTGCTTCCGAAATATCCGGAGTTCTACCTGAAATATGGCTCCAAACACTTCTCTTTGGTCAAGTATACTGATCCAAGAACGGCGTTTGATTTTATTCTAGAATTGTTAAATCACGGCTCAAACCTTGATTTTTTCGATTACAACGCGATCTCGTCAACGCTCTTGATTGCGTTAAAAACCATCAATAATCTAAAGCATCTGAAATTACAATTGTTCACTCTCTTTAACCAAACCCGATCTTCAGTCTCATTATCGGTAGTGTGCTCTTATTTAAACTATTTGATTGCATGCAACTTGATGAAAAGCCTCGATTCAAGTATTGTTCTAGCAGATGTTATTTCAAATCAGTTTGATCATTTCAAATTACCACCAATGCCACTTCCAAACGAATTCCTTGATGATGGCCCATATTCCCACAAACAAAGCTACAACCATCTCTTATTTGCAATGATTGAAAACCTAAATCTATTGATAACTATCATCAAAGATGAAGTGTGTACAGTTGAACCACCAACAAACTCTAAAATCATTCTTGCTTTAGTGGAAAACATATTTGCATCAACAATCACCACCCTCATTTTTGCTGAGAAATACAACGGCAGTGATTACTCCAAATGTCTAATTAGCAACCAGGTTTATCAAGTCATGCGTGTCTTGCTACATCCAGAATTCTGTGTTGATGTCAATCATTCGTTGGTTTGGATCAGTTTATTCAACTTTTCAAACGATATATGCTACACTGATTTACGGTATGTTCCGCTTTTCAAGCACCTCTTTGACGAGTTGGCCCAGAACAGTTCATACAGCATTGTCCAGAGCGGTTTTGAGTTTTTCACCACGACATTTAATCCTACTAAAGTGTCAACTGGTTACATTGAGGTCAGCATCGATGATTTTAAAATAATATACCAAAATTCTTCTGAAAATCATAAATCGGACCAACGTCAAGCAACCAAAACGGCCCATGCTTCCAATTCAGCTCGGCAAAAAAGTATTCACGTCGATGATTTTGTCTAAATTCTCTCTCCATTTTTTTAGCTGCAAAAAAAAACTAAAAAAGGTAAGTTGATTTTTTTTGGTAATATGTCACGTGATGCATCTGAAAATTATTTGTAGCTCATCAGCACTGCGAAGAGATGCCCCATTGAAATAGACTCGTTTATCAAATGGTGTTGAAATCGACTTCCGCGGGTAATGTTTCGGTGTACCAGGTTTCTGGTACGAACGTGTCACGTTCTTTGCCAGACTGGATTGCCAAAAAGAGAAAGCGGGCGTTGAAGAACGATATTGAATACCAGAACAGAATCGAGTTAATCCAAGATTTCGAGTTTAGTGAAGCCTCCAACAGAATCAAGGTGAGTCCCGATGGCCAGTTTGCCATGGCCACCGGTACTTACAAGCCTCAAATACATGTATACGATTTTGCAAACTTATCGTTGAAATTTGATAGGCACACTGACTGTGAAAATGTCGACTTTATAATATTATCTAATGACTGGACTAAGTCGATCCACTTACAGAACGATAGATCTATTGAATTCCAAACCAAGGGTGGTATACATTACAAGAGTAGAATTCCCAAGTTTGGTAGAAGCATGGTGTACAATCCCGCCAACTGTGACTTGATAGTAGGTGCATCAGGGAACGAATTGTACCGGTTAAACTTGGACCAAGGGAGATTCCTTAACCCCTATGTGTTGGATACTAACGAAGGTGTCAATTCTGTCAACATCAATCCCGTTCATGGCTTGATTGCTGCTGGGTTGGAAGACGGAACGGTTGAGTTCTGGGATCCTAGAAGTAGACACAGAGCTGCTAAGCTCTTTGTCTCCGAACAGCTTGAAGAATCATCCCAAATCACCGCCACTGCCTTCAGAAATGACGGTTTGAACTTTGCATGTGGTACTTCTAGTGGTAAATCATTGATTTATGACTTGAGAACGTCGGTACCTTCGATAGTCAAAGACCAAGGTTATGGTTTTGAAATCAAAAAGATTATCTGGTTGGATGAAAACGAACAAGATTCGGACAAGATTTTGACTACTGACAAGAGAATCGCTAAGATTTGGGACAGAAACGACGGAAAGCCATTTGCATCGATGGAACCTAGTGTTGATATCAACGATGTCGAGTACATCAAGAACTCAGGAATGTTTTTCATGGCCAATGAAGGTATTCCTATGCATACTTTCTACATTCCTAACTTGGGACCGGCACCTAAATGGTGTTCATTCTTGGACAATGTCACCGAAGAATTGGAAGAAAAGCCAAGCGACACAGTTTACTCCAATTACAGATTTATCACCCGGGACGAAGTCACCAAGTTGAATGTGACCCACTTGATTGGTTCGAAGGTGTTACGTTCTTATATGCATGGTTTCTTTATCGATACCGAGTTGTACGATAAGGTTAACTTGATTGCCAATCCTAACTCGTACCGTGACCAGAGAGAACGTGAGATCAAGAAGAAGATCGAGAAGGAAAGAGAATCGAGAATCAGAGGGACTGGTGCCATCACCAACACCAAGATCAAGGTCAACAAGGAATTGGCTAGCAAATTACAAGACAAGCAAGGTACATCTACTGCTGAAAGCGTCATTAACGATGAGCGTTTCAAGGAAATGTTCGAGAACCCCGAATTCGCTGTGGATGAACAGTCTCACGAATATAAACAACTTAATCCGGTTCAGTCTACCAAGGATGTTACAGGTACTAGATCGCGTGCATTGACTGCTGCAGAAGAGTCTGATGAAGAGAGACTTAACGGAAACAAGTTGAATTCCGACTCTGATTCTGGCCTGGACGAAGAACTGGAAGAGGAACTGGAAGAAGAAGAGGATGAAGCTGCCGCTGAGGAGGACAAGAAGCGTGTTAAGAAGGAGATGGAAAGATTGCGTCGTAAGAAACAAGAGCAGGAAGACTCCAAGCGTTTCATGAACGAGATGAAGGTATTGGCTGAAGAAGGACCTAAGCAGAAGGTAACCGAAACCTTTGGTTCACAAGTGAAGAAGATCAATAAGATCAGCAAGAACACCAAGAAGGATGACTCGAGATTGCGTCGTCATGCTCGTGGTGAAGCAGAATTGACGTTTGTTCCTAAGAAGGAAAAGAAGAAGGTTCAGTTCAGACGCGACGACGACAATAATAACAATGAAGAAGATTCTGAACCTGCCAAAAACAACGGGAGAACCAAGCAACGGTTCCAAGGTAGAAGAACAGCTTCCAAGAACTCCTTCAGAGGCATGTAGGTATATAAATAGAGAGATAAAGATTATAAGCTTGGTGTGCGCCTGTATATTAATGATAAAAAAATGCTTAATTCTATTTTATTTTTGTTGACGTCGGTGCTACATTATACCTATGTCGTTGTGGCAGCAATGGTGTTAAATGTTGTGAACAACTCATGGAACGACAGAAGGCATTGGAAAATGTACGATGAACACCTGCTAATGGCAGATGAGGCTCGTGATGGCAATATATGTGAGTATGGGCTGGTGCCTTCTATCTGAAAAATGGTCTGTATAATGGAGGGGGGAAAATACATTGTATAGTCGTCAGCTTTTGCAACTACCATAATTTTTTCACCTACTCATGAAAGGAAATTATCAGTTGAACATCTTTAACCTTTACGAAATTCACTTGAATAAAAGCTCGATTATTGCTTATAACACAATTATCTTGTATTGTGTTATTCAATCTATATACTCCTAATCTCGCCCAAACAACCAAACGGGCGCCCCCCCCCCCCCAATCACTTCCACTACCGTAGAAGGCACGATTGTGTGCACTACTTGTGTATTACATAAACACTTAGGTAAGCTACTTAGTTACAATCTTACCAATTTTTGAATCGTTAGGTTTCTTCCATCGTATCTTGGTAGAAATCTGTAAATGTCACGAAATAAAGAGAAAGCGCAATCGTCGTTAAATCGATACCATGCTTTTAAGAATAAGGAAGCTGGTGTTTTAGAGAATAACCCAAATCTCAGACCAAAATATATCCAATCGGTGGAATCGATACCACAAGCTGAAAAATGGAGATCAGTGGTGATGGGTGAAATCTCCGTTAAATTGACTCGGATTCAGGACCCTACGATCAATGACTATCTTATACGAGATCTCAATGACTCCTTGAATAAATTATTTAATGAGAAACGGGCCTGGGAACATCATATAAAGGCTCTCGGTGGGAATGACTATATTAATTTTGGAACCAGCATGAATGTAGGTGCCGTGATAGCAAATGACAGCTCCAAAGCCAAGGGATACCGGTACTATGGTCGTGCTAGGGATTTGCCCGATGTCAAGAAATTGCTTGAGAAACAAGCATCTGCTCAAGAAAAACCGCCTGAATCTAAGACGATCGAGAAGGTAGATTTATCGTACTATGGATTCTACGACGAAATAGGCACCACAACCAGAATCGAAGACGACCAGTTGATAAACATGGTAGCTGAACGTCTAGGAGAAACAGTGATATCACCACCACCGGCATCTATAGACCTGGATGTTCATGACGATCCATTATTGGAGTACGAAAAGAGAATAAGTACCAAACGAATCATGGAAATGAAACGACGGTATGACAAGGTGGATCTTGAGGAACCGATCATTGACTTTGAGAAAGCAGCACCTTCCGATGAAGAAGTCCAGAAGTGGATGGTTGATATAAAGAAACGAGAATTAATGACAAAATTGGGGTTATAGAAAGACATGAAATAAATTACGCATTACATAGTATATTTTAATTAGACGTTAGGGATTGCTAGTTCCAGGGCCACGGTGATTGTTACTCCGTTGTTTCTGTATTTCTCTTCAATCTCTTCCAATTTATCAGGATAAACCAGTCTGCTACAGTCCCGTAGCACGTAAGTCTTATAGCCATGGTTTGCTGAATCGATAGCGGAGTTTAAAACACAGAAATCGTACGCCAAACCAACAAAAACGACGTCAGTAATTTCATGTTGCTTCAAGAACTCATGTATTTCCGTATGGTGAATTCCCCACGTATCCTGGAAACACAGGTAATACTCGCGATCCTGAAGATATCCCTTCTTGATCACCGTCTTGGGTATTGCGGACAATTGGTCAAAGACGGCTGCAAACAGTGGCTCCAAGTTGGCTCCAGGCGTGTCCTGAACACAATGGTCGGGCCACACTGTGTCACATTGTGAGTTTGCATTGCCAGTCAATGGGTTTACTTCGCCTAAAGGATGGCTAAATTCGAATTGTGTGTATGGAGGAAGCTCGTGCTGGCTAGCAAAAGATGTGTGATCCACAGGATGCCAGTCCTTGGTGGCAATCACCGCTGACCAATTGTATCTGGGATCAGTGATGAGTTGATTGATACTTTCGACAATGCTGTCACCTCCTGGCACAGCAAGAGAGCCGCCTGGAGGCAAAAAGTCGTACTGGAGATCAACTACCACAAGCGCTGCCTTCATTGTTCTGCTGGTTTTGTTTGAGGAACAAATCTTGATGATCTGAACTCCTGGATTTGAGATCTACACAGGCAAATCTATTAGTCACGCAGTAACGACAAATCCGGTCAACTCCCGTGGAATTTTACCTATTAGTGTTTTACCTACTATTGTAATTTCAAACCCTAAGTACCATACGGTTACCAAAGCTACTGATTTATAAACATATATGTAGTGACACCCTAAGCAACCATAGAAATCCGATATAGTGTAACGGCTAGCACGGTTCGCTTTCACCGAGCAGACCCGGGTTCAACTCCCGGTATCGGAGCTAATTTTTTTTGCTCTTTCTCCTTTTGTACTTTTATCATGATGCCACCCTTAGTTGCCCCCTAACAAGCATAACCCCTTAATTATTATTACTATTATTATTATTACTCTCTCTCTCATATATACCTAGCAACTAACCTGCACAGCCTGCTCTTTGTACAAAATTCTATTATTTTTGGACACCTCCTGCCAGATAACCATTGCCGTTAATCGATCTCCTTTGTCACAGCCCGAATCCAAGCCCTTCGTGAACTTTCTCAACTTAAGACCTCTTCTAGCATCGTGACCATAGTAGACCACACTTGCATTCTCAAGCGATTTCTCCTTCTGCAACTTGTTGAAATACTTTGACCAAGAAAGTGCGTTAGCTTCATCAGGATCGTCGGTTGTTTCGTTGTAGTATGGACCGGTGTATGATCTCATTTCCAAGTTTTCTACCGGATTCTGATGTTCTAAATCAACATCCCATCTCAAGCCAGCATGGACCGCATATCCAGGAGCAGATTTGGGTGTGCCGTTGATTGTCCATCTATGCACGGGCATTTGGCCCAATCCCTTGATGACAGAACACTGGTTAATATACTGAACATGGTGTGGTTCGAGTTTGCGGGACAATAGCCATTCAGGATCATCATTGAACTTCGCTTTGATGCTTATGTCTCTAGATTCGGTGTAGTTATCAAAAGATGGGAAATGCAAGTTATGGAATTTGGCGTAGTTCTGAAGCACGTAGTATTCGTGGTTACCCAAGATACAATCGATATCGTTCTCAATCAAGTAATTCAAGACCTTGAACGAATCTGGACCTTTGGTGATAAAGTCTCCAAGCACTAAGAGATGATCGTTCTTGGTATCGAACTTGATCTTCTTGAGCAATTTCTTGAACTCATCATAATGGCCATGGATATCTCCAACAAGAACCAATCTCTCAATTGACTTTCTGGAAGTTTCGGTTTCTAGTTCTGGTTCAAATTGTATCCCTTCAAGATCTTCTTGGTCGTCATAGCTCAAGTGTAATTGGCGTGCTCTGGCGTAAGTCAATGGCTCAAACTTTACGTTCAAGCTCGAGATACGGGGAATGGAATGTAATTCGGTAGCATGTGGAATAAAATAAGATGGAAGGAAAATGGTAAAGAAGTACAAGCACCCCAATCCTAGAAGGGTAGCCACACTTATCAAGGTCTTCTTTGCCGTGGGGCTCAAGACGAATTCTTCGTCCTCAAACCCGTTCTCCACATCTCCTTGTTTAAGTGGTGTTCTTTCACTCATAGCCAGAAAGAAAAATATTAAAGTCGCTATCCACTTCTCTGCCTTGCAACCGTTCCTAGTGGCATTGATGCAGAGGGTATAACCATCTATAAATATAGAGCCATCACGTACTGTACATAATAAACTACAATAAGCGAGACACGTGCAACCGTAACAGTGTCAAACAAAACAAGGAAAAATAATAATAATCATAATCATTATTGGGTCATAATAATTTAATATTTAGGTTAAAGTTTCCCGAACCCGGTTTAACCACCACCAGCACCTTCAGGTCGTTCGGTTTCCTTTTGGATAACAAGTTTTTTACTTAATAATTCTCTGAGTTCATCTCCAATTTCGATGAAATCGCTTTTGGTGATACTCGTCTGGGTAGAGTAAAGGTCACGATTCTGGCTCTTTAAACTATTTTCGCGGTCAATAATATCAATCATTCTCTTGAACTTGAGGAAAAGTAATTCGCTGCGAACCAAGAGCGGATTTAAAGTTAACTTCATTGACAAGTCGTTCATGTACTTCAATACCTCATCAAACTTTTGCAAATTTTGCACAATAATTCGCTCATTGTTACTCAAAATTGCAAGGGCAAAGAATAAATGGTACTGACTCGAATAATAGTCGGTCCATAAAATCTCCCACAAGCGAGACACTTGGTCCCACTCTAATTCGCGTTTGAACCACACCAAAAGCATTCTGAAGAAAAAGAACAAATCGTTGGACTCACATTTCTCCAAGTGCTTGTACAAGTTAGGAAGCATAAACTGTAATAACTTATTCAACGTAGTCATCTGCTTCATCATGCCCGATTGGTCCCGGACAAAGTTTCTTTCCATCCGGTCCATGAACTTTGTAAAGGCCCAGAAAGCCAATGGTTCATCCTGAAGTTTAACATACAAGGGAGACAACAAATCAGTCATCCCCTGGATATACCCCAACCTCTCGTTATACTCATTAAAAGTAATCAAAATCTCCCTCATCTTATACAAATGAGGATTGGTGATGTTGGAAATATTAAACTCATCATCCTCACCTTCGCTTTCATCTGGAGTTTCAGGCGAAGATTCTCGGATACTTGGAGGAACGTTACTTCCAATTGCCGTCACGGTGATATTCTTTCTCTTCCGGTTCTGGAAAAGCGGGATTTGACGGTCAGTTCTATTGATATCCTTTTCGATTCTGTGCTTTTGATCAACCCAGAATTCAGAAGCCCGTTTTTCGTCATCATTGATCCATTTCAACTTCAATTCCTCGTATGCAGTGGTGTAGCTTGCCTTGAGAGCCTCACGTTCTTCCCGTGATGAGTTCCACGGATACACATCTAACAAGAACAACCAAGCTTCTCCACGAATCGATTCATTTAATCCACCGTGGAAAATTCTGTTTTTCACTTCATCCACAGTAAGCGAGAGACGGCCACTGTAGTCAAAGAACGATTGCCATTCTTCCTTCGAAATTTCCTTCCGTCTCGACGTCTTTGAAACTTCTTCTTCGGTAAGTAATTCGTTCGAGCCCAACTCCCGATTAATCTTATTGTATATCTCGTCATCCAACATAAACTGCTTCTGACTCTCTTCAGCTTCTTCTTTCACCTGCTGAGCCCATTTGGCTAAGTACACCCGTGCACTGTCAAAGTCGTCCCCAATTTTTTGTACTTCAGGCTTGCTGATGATCTGTTTGATAGTCAATGGTGCATGTTCCTCCACAATATCTAACACTTGGTTCTTTGTGCGAGCACCAAACGATGCTACGGTTTCTAGAACCTTCCATTTGGCAGTTGCAAGCAATTTGCTAATCTCTGGTAATTTGAATGGTTCCAGCAGTTTACTCGCTTTATTTTGTTTCTCCTTATATGGAGCAAAGTTTCTTAAATCTGCTAAATCAGGATTGACAATGTATACTGACGGTTCGAGAGTTGATTTCTCAACGTTAATGAAAGTTTGAAGAGCATTCATAAAATCCAGTCCACCCCAGTAAACCTCTCCGTTATCACCAAACGGTTCAAAATTCTGGTTTCTTTTCCGTTGGTTTTTGATGGTCAGTGCCGATTCGTTATCGTGGAAGAAAAGGATGGGGAATTTTTCGCCATCCTTGGAATTGATAACAATTGAACCGTACCAGAAACCACTCGAAGGTCTTCGGACCTGAATTGAGTATATGTACGATACGGGAGCACTGAATGCGTAACCTGAAAGCACGGAAACTGGTGGTTTTGGAACAATTCTTCGAGTAAATCCCGACTTAGAAGTGCCACGAGAACCTTGTTGTAATGAGTCCAAGTCGATATGCGTATCATCTAAGTCAGCAGCATTGTAAATCTTCAATTCTTCTTTGGAGAGCTGGTTTTCTGGTGTAAATGAGATGGAAATATCTTTGTTGGTGGAGTTTGGTCCTATCGAAAGCGTTAAGTAACCGGGAATATTATCCTTTTTGGCAGTCGTAGGATGAAGATATACCTTTGATTTAACATAGAGAAGCTCCACCTCGCTCGAAAGAAGCGGTCTGGCCATTATTTCTTGCGTTGAGATAAGTGAAAGGAGCAAGCAAATTTAGACCATTTAGAGAGGGTGACCCTTTTTTTTCTGCCTCACTCTCACTCTACTTTTCGTCGCAAATAATGGAACCATATTTCTTATAATCTTATTACATACATTTCAAAAAAAATAAGGCCGAAAAGCATGTCTATTTTGTTTATATTTACTATTATACAATAACCAGTCTAGAGATACAACGATCCCGCCGAAACAATATCTCTATGGACCAATTCCATGGCCTTTTCCATTTTTTCTTCCAACGCACCGTTTCCAATGGTTTTCGCAGCCACCACCAATTGACGGATCAATTCTTCCAATCTCTTGAACATCCGAATCAACGATCCTTCGTACACATCGGTCATCTTACAGATTTGGGTGAATGTGGCGCCTTTACACCACGCAAACGTGACTTCCATCAATTCGGGACGGAACGATTCCACGTACTCCTTCTCGACGATCTCGATCTTACATTCCTTGAACACCTTGGCGATCTTGTTGGCCATATCTTGCATCGACTTCAATGGCTCTGCCAACTCTGGCTTGAGTCTTGGGGTCTCCTTGGCCCGTTCTTGGAACACAAAACACGACAATAATGCAGCACACTGCTCGCTCGATAAGTCGTTGAACGTACCGTTAAAGATCAATTCCGTAAGCAACAATTCGTCTCCCGTACTGATTTCACACGCAACTCTACCCTTCAACTCAATTATGTCGTCCTGGGTAGTGAACCCCAATCTTCTCAACACTCTCTTTCTGTGTCTCAAGTCATCCAACTGGATAACAGCTTGTGCTTCCAATATCTTTTCCTTCAACTTCTTGATTTCATCCTCAACAGCAACCTTTGAAGCATACTGGTCATACAATTCGGTCAACCGCACCGAGTTGTGCAAGTCATTCGCAGCTAACTTCGATTCCAACACGTTAATCTTACGCAACAACAACTTGAACTCGTCGTCATCGATCTTCATGCTTTCAACTGGATCCATCAATGGAATTCCGTCAGGCAATCTTCTGGGCAAGTCCTTCATAGTCTTCAACAAGGTCTTTTTGGCACCCGAACTCTTCAAGTCCTCAGGAACTCTCAATCTAACACTACTGATACTTTGGATCGAATCAAGAGTTATAGGAATGTACTCTGCACGAGACTTTTCACCTTCCTTTGAAGGTCTGATTCCCTCAGGTAATATGGGGTTAAATGGCTTAATCAAGTTAACTGGCGAATCGACAAACATGGTGTACACAAAGACCGTAACAATAAACGACTCGTGTGCCGTGAATGTCTGAGTAGGACTTCTCTTGTTAACTCTCTTGGTGAAAGAAGTCACCATACCCCAGCCATAATCATGGTCACCAACCTTAATCTTGACTACTCTTCCCAGCTGCAAGAATGGGGTGATATGGCCAGGATGTGTGATGACTTGTCTGACATCTTCACGGTAAGTATCCAACTGTTTTTTCAACTCGTAGTATTCCTTGACGTTGGTCTCATCTTCGACCTGAATGCTGTTCTGTTTGAGGGTCAATTCCTGCAACGACTTCTCCATCACTGGAACCGAAGCAGAGTTCTGGAATTGGTAGAACGAGCTCTCCAACATAAACTCGGGCGAAATCCCTTCAACTCTCATCAAGTTCAAGATCATATTGTATCCCAAATGGAAGGCTGAGTCCAATCTATCAGCTTGACCTTTAACCATTCCCTTGGCAACCTGTGGTTCCATCTTTTCATCGATCATCATAATGACAATACCACGGTCATCCAACCCACGACGACCAGCTCTACCTGACATCTGGATATATTCACCTCCAGAAACCCATCTGAACCCCTTACCGTCCCATTTACGAACAGATGTGAACACAACAGTCTTGGCAGGCATATTCAACCCAATAGAAAACGTCTCGGTGGCAAATAAAACCTTGAGCAAACCTTCTTGGAACAAGATTTCAATGATTTCCTTCAAGATAGGCAACAAACCAGAATGGTGAATACCGATCCCTCTTCTCAACAATGGCAAGATGTTCTTGATCTGTGGTAATTCCTTGTCGGCTTCCGGTAACAAACTAACGGCATTATGGAAGATTTTGGTCAATGCTTGTCTTTCATCGTCGGTGTTGAAGTCTAACTTTGACATTTTCAAAGCCAACGACTCACAATCTCTCTTGGAGAAAGAGAAAACAATCACCGGATTGTATCTTTTCATATAAATCATCTTGACAATTTTGTAGATATCGGATTTACCGTCCTTGTTGCCTCCCTTGTAGGTCTGACCCTTTTTACCCTTGGACTTGTCACCACTAGAAGGATCATCTCCGGTAATGTCACTGATAGAAGCCATTGCTTTCTGGAAGTTTTCTTCTCTGAATGTTCCCTTTTCATCCACCACCAAGTGAATACCGTCACCAGCAGCAGGGAAAAGGTAATGCTGCAATGGCGTAGGACGGAAATCGGTATAGACAACATGGCATGGCTGGTCATGGATCTTGACAATCCATTCGGCAAACTCCATTGCGTTGGGGATGGTTGCTGAAAGGAACACGTAGTGGACCTTATCTGGAAGCAAAATGATGGTTTCTTCCCAAACAACCCCACGGCTCTTGTCTCTCATATAATGGACTTCATCGAAAATGACCCATGCCACTTCTCTCATCACCTCCGAACCTCTGTACAACATACTTCTTAAAATTTCGGTCGTCATCACCAAACACCCGGCATCAGGGTTAATAGTAACATCACCAGTCATCAATCCGACATCACCAAACTCAGCAAGCAACTCTCTATACTTCTGGTTACTTAACGCTTTGATAGGAGATGTATAGATCACTCTCTGTTTGTCTCTCAACGACTGGGCAATCGCATATTCAGCAACAACCGTCTTACCGGCCGAAGTATGCGCCGAAACCAACACCGATTCGTTTCTATCAATACACGAAATCGACGTATCCTGGAACGGATCCAACGTAAACGGATATGTTCTGGCATCGTTGACTCTCTGGTGCTTTCCAATCGGTATATATGGGTAATCGGCAGGGACAGCGACTTGGTGTCTGACCTGATGCTTCAACTTCAATTGTCCCTCGGGTTTGGCTGCTGCTGATGCCGCAAGTAAACCGTCTGAAGCCGCCACTTCTCTCAGAGCCTCAATTTCCACCGAGTCAAACACAATCGGCTTGATTTCGGCCTTCTTGGTATCTTTCTTCTTGGTGGCATCGCTGGCATCGTCTTCGGCGGGCCGTTTCTTGTTTTCTTCTGCTTTTTTTTCAACAACAGTTTTTACTGGCACTACTTCATTCACCTCCTCTATAACTGGAGGTGGAGCCGCTACTGGAGCCTCGTTGAATACGTCAAATAAATCGTCGGCATCCATCATTGTAGATCTTTTGTATGAAGAGATGAGCTTGCATTTTCTTTTTTGGTGCAAGCTAAAGAAAAAAAAAAGTCTCCTGTACATAATATCTTGCGTTTATATGCATGTTTAGTTGCAAAAAAAAAATTCTATTCTATTCCTACTTACATGGGTGATTTATTTTCAATTTTGATGGCTATTAGGATGTAGGAAATGCTAATCTTTCCTGGTTCTGGAGTGTCTTGAGAGTCTGCCATTTCTCACGGTCGTATTCACCAATCACGGCGCTCGGAACTGAACTGACTCGCGACTGCGACTGCAACGAGCTCGGGGCGGTTTCGACCTCCCAGGAATCAATTGCTTCCTGTTGCTGCGGCGGAGCCACCACCGGACTGAACAACGGCATGCTCTTGGAAATTGGGGGTCCGTTTTTCTTGATCGACACTTTTCTCGACACCAGCGCTGAATGCACCGACAGACTGTGATGGTGCTGCGATTTGTTGGTGAGAAACGACTTGATCGACTTCCGGGGAGAACCCGATCTCGAGGAAACAAGCGATGAAATCGAGATCTGGTTTGACACCACCGACAGTGTATGCTTATGATGGCCAAGGTCGTAGGTATCCATGCTGTTTCTCTGTAACGATCTGCGCTTGAAAACGCTGCTGATACGTCGAGGACTCTCTTGAAGGAACTTCTTGATAGGTGAGGAGCTGGTACTGTTTGGTTCTGGTGGCGGTGGTGGTGTCCGGCTAATCATGAGTGGCTCTTCTATATGGAAGTTTAAGTATTCCGGAATAAGTTCGTGAGATGTTTGGGAATACTTTTCTGAGGCACTTGTTGTGCCCGAGTTCTGGCTGATGTTTCGGAATGTATGCAATGAAGGGGCGCTAAATGAACGATTCAGCATGTTGAATGATGGCCGGCGAGGGTGACTGCTGGGCACAACTTTACCAGTAGTGCTGTGGATATCACTCAAATCGTCTATGTGATCCAGTCTTTCTTTGCTTGACGGTAACAATAGAAACAGATCGGTGATATCCGCCTGGCTGTTTTCAATCAACTCGAGGGTATGGCTGCTGACTAACCGATTGATTCCTGCAATGTTAAGGTTAATCCCGGACCGTTTCCTCAGTTCTTCGTACACTTCGTAGTTTGAATCCCAGTCTTGAAGAGTAATGCTATTGATTCGAGGATTAGAAACTGCACGCCGTTGGTGCATCCAGCTATTGGCATTAGGAGGTGCTGACTTCGGAATCTGTTCCAATCCTTGGAGAGCCTTGCTATAATCTTCGTCGGCTGCTTCTGGTTCCTGATAATAGTTGGCGTGACCAGTATTCTTCTTGAATCTGTAAGAATATCCTTGATCAAAGTCTTCGAAATGATCTTCAGTAGAAGAAGAAAACTCGTTTTGATGGTATGGTAAGTTTTCAGCACTATCTACTCTTATGGGACGGTTTGCATCGTGAGTTGGTTTTGGCGTGGGTGTTCGTTGCTTGGGCATTATAAGGGTATCTTGGGACCCATCAAACATTTCTTGCTGGCGTTTCGTGATCATGATTGGACTTTCTCCCTTTTTCAACACTGGAGGTAAGAGAGACTCGTTGACGTTGGATAGAAATACTCTTTCGTCATTAATTGATTTCCATCTTTGCTCCTTTCGTTGTTTTCCAATCCAGCTGGTAGACTTTGATCTCCGTACAGTATCTTGGCCATCTTCCTCTACCGCAAGGGTCATTTTGTCCAAGGTATTGTTAGAAGGATACGAAGATTCGAGCAACGAGACTCTTCTATCGGAGTCTTGGGCTTCGTCGGTTCCAGTAGAAGTCTTGGGTTCGATTTGATGGATCTTGGAGCTGGTAGGTTTATTGAAAGACGATTTCAGTTCAACAAACTTATCTGGGTCAGGAGATTTGATCATATATGATGAAGAAGTTCGTAAGAAACTGGGTATGCTATGTGCGTAGCGCAATTCGTGCTCGCTTCGGTATGTTGATGGTTTGTTGAAGATGCTAAGTTTTCTCTGTTTGGGAGGTGTGAGTTCTTTAGGCTCCACAATTGTCTGGAGATTTGGAGTGGAATCCATCCAGTTTTGAGTTGTATAGCTAACATACTCTTTTTCAAGGGAATTCGTTATGTAGTAAGCCAACTCGGTTGTTTCCTGACTTGAGAGTTTGAGGTTAGCCGGAGGCTGTGCTGGTTGAGTACCGATCAAGGTCTGTTCCGAACCCTTTTTCACCACTATTTGGGTTTCTGATTGCAGATGGAGAGAGGATGTTGTGTTGTCGAGGTTTTCTGACTCTTGATCGCCTTCGAATTCTTGTATGGAGAAGATGTACGACACTATGTGGAGAACCAACGTGATAGTGATGAAAATGACGTTGATTATGAAGAGAACGGGTAGCACCACTTGCCAGCGTATGTAATTATGGTGGATTTCGGAAACCACAAGGAAGATTCCGCCTGCAATGTAGTAACAGGATGCGATTGATTGGAGGATGATAGGTAGGAGCTGTTTGCGATGGGTGGACAAGATTGAGATAATTCCATGGATAATCACGGTAAATGCAAGAAGAATGCCTCCAATTCCAAACACCAAAAGGGCCGAATGTCGCCCTGATTTGTGTAATATCAACCCCAACACTGCGGAAAATAAGCTGAGAGCTACTATGACGGTGTTGAGGAAGATTTCTAGTAGCTCATTGAACATGGGAAGAAAAGGAGAGCAAAAGGGAGAGCACAGGGAAAAAGAAAAGTCGGTTCCCAAACCAGTCTTTTTCAATATATTTCTTCTTTACCGGCAAGAGAACTTTTTAGATTATATTAATTATTATAGTGTACGCCTCTTGGGATGTGTTTTATTCAAGTTACCTATGGTTGTGAAAAGCGTGTTGACATTTTGCCGCATTCGGCAAGTGTTGCGACTCGCTCATCCCCCAAAAAGTAATCGGAATCAGTTTCCCCGATCGCACTCAAATAACGTGATTCCGAGCCTTCGGCCTTTTTCTGACCCCTCTCTCCCCTACAATTACTTTCGATAGGCGACGGGTGGCATTCTCGGAACCAACAATTTTTTTAATGAATACTTTACATTACTTTTGGTGATAAATCTGGACCTGCAACACGTACAACTGGAGTTGCGGCCCATTATTTTTCCTGTTTACATTTTCAGAAAGAAGAATAATTTCGGCTATTTTCAACCAGTTGCTGGCATATTTTTCCTGGGAGGAGGGGACGAGAGAAAGAGGTGGCTGTTTTTTCTCTTATACATATGAAATTCGACATTATTTTTGAATAAACAAGCATATCCCCAAATAAAGAAAGGAGACGGTATTTTTGAATACTTTCAAATCAATTGATATAACTACAAACCATAGATTCTGCTTCTTATTGCCAAAACAACAATTGGGGGTATAACCCACTTTCATTCGGATTTAAACTGTGCTTTGTAACAATAATTACAAAAAACAAATAAAAAAAGAATTTGGACGTGTCCAAAAAAAATAAAAAATAAAACAAAAAGCTTTCAACTATGCGACATAAATATCCGTGCCGCAACAATATAGAATTACCCGATCCTTTCAACCAATATCACAACTGCAACAATAAACAATTATCTTGCATCCAAACGAGCCCTATTGATGTTCAAATACTCGTCAAAATGGAATTGATAGATACACTGAAATATTTCACAAATCAGTTCTTTTTCACTGTTGCCAAATTCTCCTGTTGTACACTAAATAAAATACCCCCTTACAGAATCTTTACTACCAGCAGCAGTCGGTTTGATGCATTATTAAATAGATCCATACGCTGCTAAATTGATTTAGTTCACTTCGCCCTGTTCACCAAACCAGGATCAGGAATTGGCAAGTATAACCCCACCAAAATGGTCCGTTTAGATGAACACATGTGTTTCAGCAGGCAGGCAAGTTGAGGTGATGTCTCGCATAAGTGAGGCAGTACTGCCGGTTTTAATTGCATGGTATATTAAACTCATTAGTTCTAACTAATCTCGAGCTTGTTCTGGCAACAAACCTTTTCAGTAAATGGTTTTGTGGTCTAGTTGGTTATGGCATCTGCTTAACACGCAGAACGTCCCCAGTTCGATCCTGGGCAAAATCATTTTTTTTCAATTCATATTTTATGAAGAAATTGGTTGCGTAATACAACCTGATTTCCTCTTTACAAGTGAGTTCCTTCTATCCGGATCCCATTAGCTAAAGGAAAATCATGTATTGTCTTTAATCGTACAATAAATACGTTGCAGATAGGAAAAAAAAGGAAAAAAAGTATAGAATGCGGAGAACTTAACTACTTTGCATGTCCTTAATATCTTTTTCCAACTGTTCAAGCGTTTTCTGTTGCAGTTCAAGTCTTTCTCTGATTTTTTTCAATTGTATGGCTTCTTTTTGCTTCACATAAACGTTTTCGTAAGCCCGTTCTCTTTCGTTAAATGAATTTGTAGAGGTTGTCGGTGGTTGGCTGCGAACTACTGAGGCCAAAGAAAAGCTTCTTACCGTCTTCAAATTTCTAATCATGATTAAATCTTCTGTGAAAGAGAAAGTGGGGACTTCCACCTAGTATTTATACTTCTTGAAACTGATCACGACTCCTTTTTTAATTAAAATAGGAACATTTTTATTCACATAACTAGTAAATTACTTGCAAAAAAACCTTAAAAGGCAAAATCGCCCGAGACCCATCTGTTAACCATATCTAACGAGTTCTCTGGCTGGTCAAATGGAACCATGTGACCACCGTCATACACTCTCAAGAATGTAAAGTGCTTCCAGTTCTTGACTTCACCAGCAACATGCTTACCAACGGTCCACTTTCTGATTGGTTGAGAAGCAAACTGTTCATGACCATACCATGGCAAACGGTCAGCCCAGGCTTGGTTACCCAACCAGTTACAGATAAAGTCCTTGTCACCAGCGTAAATCAAAACTGGCAAGTCTTGTTCCAACAATTCAATAACAGCCTTATAGTAAGTTGGCTTCATCCAGTCACCAGTCAACAAGAAGTTTCTGTTGATGTCAAAGTTACAGGATTCGTACTGTTCAACTTCAACTCCCAAAGCAGCCTTGACAAAGTCCTGGTTCAAGTAATCATCAACATAGTGCAATTCCAGGTAACACAAGGAATCACCTTCACAGTCCTTACGAATATCGTACACGTTCTTACCAGTACGTTGGTATGGACCCATTTGGGCGTTGTTACAGTAGATCGAGGCTGGAACACACGACCAGACAGAGCTGGATTCGTAACAGCTTTCAATCAAGGAAAGACACCTTGGAAGACTGTTTTGCATCGATTGACATTCTTCTGGTTCCAAAACGGCTGGAGCACCGCCTTCACCACAAGCCATTGGTTCATAGTATTCGTATTGGGTCAATGGCTCGGTCAAACCGTTACCAATCAACACAGAAGTCAAGTTGAAGGAACGGTCTTCGTGGCTCAAGATTTCCTTAGCAAACACTGGAATGTAGTGGCCGGCATACGATTCACCAGAGATGTGGAATGGCAACTTGCTGTATTCAGGGAATTGCTTAAAGAACAATTCCAAGAAGGCGTAGACATCCTGACCGGCATTGACGGTGTTGGAGACGGAGCCCGAGGAGTATGAGTAACCGACATTGACTGGTTGGTCCAAGAAGATAACAGAAGCATTGTTGTTCCAGGAGTAAGGGTTGTGGATAGGTTTCAAGTCTGGACCGATGGAGCTAGGACCCAATTCAAAGAACAAACCAGTCAAAGAAGAGCAACCTGGTCCACCATTCAACCAGAGGATGATTGGGTCGTTTTTGGGGTCGTTTCTGGATTCAAAGAACCAAAAGAAAAAGTGTTTGTCTTCTTCTTCAACGTCCAAGTAACCAGAGTATTGCTTGACAGTGTCGATACCCAAATCCTTAGGGGTGCTCTTGATTCTTAACTTGTGGTCTGGAACCTTGGTGTCGGAAACGTAAAAGTCAAAGGTCTTTTTGGCGAACTTCTTGGGTAAGGATTTGAAGTTAAGGGAGGCAATGGTTTCAGGGAAATCCAACATCATTTGGGACCACAACAGTTTAGTTTCTGCTGGAATTGATTCCAATGGTTCATTCAAGTACTTGGCAATGGCACCAATGACGTTATTTCTGCCGGAGTCCAACTTGTCGGCAATTTTGGCGACTGGGTCATTTAAGGATAACTTGAGCGTCTGTTGGACGAGGTCGAAGGGGTTGGGAATGGAAAGAGCGTTGGTACTTCCGAGAGCCGAAGCAATCGCAAGAGCAGCGGTGAACGATAACTTCATTTCTAACTTTATATAAAGAAAAGAAGAAAGAGAAGTAAACTAAACAGAAAACGAAGGGTTACAGTTGGGGGCAAAATGATAGTGGCTAATTCTGCGACACAAAAGCTGTAATCAGTTTTGAAGGGTGACCGAAAACGGATAGCGAGCAACCCAAACGGGCGACAGAGCCATTTGGCGGCACGGATCGAGCGACATGTCGCCAAAAAAAGAAAATGTCGCACATATTTTCCCTGGTTTCTATCAAAAAAAGTTGCAGTTGCAAATTTATTATAAAGGTAATATGGAGGCCCGATTTTCGGTATTTGACACGCGGATCCGGACACTTGGGACCGGAATCACTGGTTCTACGCTGTTGTACCGTACACGGGCCACGCCACATCACTTTTATGTTGTCAAAACTTATCATTCGCGGGAGAAACACGAGTCTCGCGCAGAGTACCACGACCGTGTGCTTCATGAACACACGATTCTCACACAAATCGACCACCACAACGTTATCAAAGCGTACAAACACGAGATTTCGTTTACTGGTGCCACAGTACGGCTTTATTTGGAGGCAGGAGCCGCTACGGTGACACTGGTGGTGCGTCACCTCGGCATAATCGACCGCGACACCTCGTTTGGGCTCTGGCGCCAGTGCTGCGCTGGCGTGGCACATATCCATCGCCAGCGGATCTGCCACCGCGATCTTAAGCCCGATAACTTAGTTGTGACCGCTGCAGGCGTGCTTAAGATCATCGACTGGGACGTCGCTCGGTTAGTATCGGACGACGAGCACGTGATCGGGCTTGTGGGGTCAGAAAGTTACCATGCACCGGAAATGGTGCTGCAGTTGCGGTATGATGGAATGGCAGCAGATGTGTGGTCATTGGGGATCGTGGCACATTTTATGGCCAGTGGCAGGGTGCCGTGGAAAACTGCCCGGACCGGAGATCAAAAGTATGGAGCGTATGTCGCGGCATGGGAGGAGTATCGAGACGATAATGTCGCGATGGCGATGATGCCGTTTTCGGCGCTTCCCTCGTCAAGCGTGAGTCTAGTGCGATCGATTCTTGAACCCAATCCGAAACTCCGGGCGCCAATCACGCTGTTTGGAGACGATTTGTGGTTCCAGAGCTTATCGGAGTCACCGATTTCCCCCGCAAAAAACCCTTGGCTTGACTTCGGTTCCTGACTCGTGGTTGACTCCGTGACTCACTCACTACAAAGCCCGGAAACAGTTTGTGCTTATATAACGGATCGAAAAGCCCGCGATTTTCTTGGGGCACAGTCATCGTGAAAAAGTTCCTTTCTTCTAACAACCAACATTCTCTTCCCCCCAGCAATGCTTGCCCTTCGCTCCTTGAGAAGCCAATCACAGAGAATTCCAGCTCTTGCCAGAACATATGCACTTTCTGCCAAAGCCCAGGCCTTGATTTCCCAGCCGGTGCTGGAAGTCGACCCTGAAATGGCGTCGATCTTGAACCAGGAAAAACGCCGTCAAAAGACGTCTATCACGTTGATTCCATCGGAAAACTTCACTTCAAAGGCCGTAATGGATTTGTTGGGCTCTGAAATGCAAAACAAGTACTCAGAAGGTTACCCTGGCGAAAGATACTACGGTGGTAACGAAATCATCGACAAGGCCGAACTGTTGTGTCAAAAACGGGCACTTGAGGCGTTTGCCTTGGACCCAGCCGAATGGGGTGTCAATGTCCAGCCATTGAGTGGTGCTCCAGCCAACTTGTATGCCTATTCTGCTGTTTTGAACGTCGGTGACCGGATTATGGGCTTGGACTTGCCCCACGGAGGCCACTTATCCCACGGGTACCAGACGCCATCCACCAAGATCTCGTACATCTCAAAGTACTTCCAGACAATGCCATACCGTTTGAATGAAGAAACTGGCTTGATTGACTACGATACATTGGAAGCCAACGCTCTTCTTTTCCGTCCCAAGATCATTGTTGCCGGTGCGCTGGCCTACTCGCGGGTCATTGACTACAAGAGAATGCGTTCTATTGCCGACAAGGTCGGTGCCTACCTTTTGTCTGACATGGCTCACATTTCCGGGTTGGTTTCTGCCGGTGTCACTGACTCGCCGTTCCCATACTCCGATATCGTCACCACCACCACCCACAAATCGTTGAGAGGCCCTCGTGGTGCCATGATCTTTTTCAGAAAGGGAGTGAGAAAGACTCTCAAGAGTGGTAAGCAGATCCCATACGAGTTGGAAAGCAAGATCAACTTCAGTGTGTTCCCAGCCCACCAAGGTGGTCCTCACAACCATACGATTTCGGCGTTGGCCGTGGCATTGAAGCAGACCTCGTACCCTGAATACAAGGAGTACCAGCAGGAAGTAATTTTGAACGCCAGACTGTTTGCTGATGCGCTTAAGTCGCGTGGATTTGACTTGGTTTCGGGCGGAACTGACACCCACTTGATTTTGGTTGATTTGCGTTCGAAGAAGATTGATGGTGCTCGTGTAGAAGCTGCTTTGGAGCGTGCCAACATTGCTGCCAACAAGAATACGGTTCCTGGCGACAAGTCGGCACTCTTTCCTTCTGGGTTGAGAGTCGGAACGCCGGCGATGACCACGAGAGGGTTTGGAGCGGCAGAATTTGACCAGGTTGCCGAGTACTTTGAAAAAGCGGTGGAAATCTCGTTGAAGTTGAAGACCCAGGAACAGGGAAAGACTCCTAAGGAGTTCTTGGCCTCGTTCAAGGAGTTGGCCGACTCCAGTGAGGAGATTAAGGCGTTGGGTGCTGAAGTTGCTGCGTGGGCCGAACTGTTCCCTGTTCCTGGCGACATGTAAAAAGATGAATAAACGATTAAGTGTATGAAATGTAGAAAGAAGAAGAAGAAGAAGAAGAAGAAGAAGAAAAGTTTTGATGAATTAAAGAAAAGAGGAATTGAAGAATAAATAGTTTAAAATAATTTGAGGAAGAATTGAAGAAAAGAAGAAAGAAAAGAATTAGAAAATGATAAATTGAGGAATTGAAGCAAAAGAAAGAAGAATTGATGAATTGAAAAGAAGATTTGATGAATTGAAAAGAAGAAAGAAAACAGAATTGAATAAGAAGATCTGAAGAATTTAACAATCAATTCAAGACTTGAAAAAGAAGAAGAATTTAAGAAAATTGAAATAAAAAAATATGAATTGAAGAATTGTAGAAATTAATAATGAAAATCTTGAAGAAAAAGAAAGAGAAGAAGATTTAAAGAATAATTGAAGAACTTTGGTGTATTTATCGTTCGTTGTATTTCATTACTTAAAAAGTCAATTTATTTTCTTTTTTTTTTTATATGTGATTTTAACCATGCGAAATTATCAACTTTAAAAATAAAACCCCATTCACTAATGTCGATCTCGTGGTCCAAAAACGGCTTTATAGCGTACCTGCTTCCCGCAGCGCCAGCCTGTTTGTATATGACGTATATTGAGAACGTCAGTGGCACCCGGTGGCAACTTGCGGCGCCTCAACAACTCGATTCAAAGCTCGACACGCGTCTACCAATTGCCGCCGTCGAATGGAGCAATTTAAGCACCGATTTGGCGGTCGCCGATGACCACGGCAACTTCTATATATTATTGGCAGGCGTGGAACTCCTTGAAAAACAACCAGACGCCGTTTCTCCCAGCTACGAACTTACTTCCTACAACCATATGGAACTCATTTACCGTGATTTCACTACCTCGCAAAGTCTGCCGGTGGTGGCACTCAAGTGGCTCGGAATCGAAAAACCTCATATTGTCAATAAACCAGCAGTGCTTGCCAACGATTCAGCAACGTACGGTGTCCACCAGCACATGCCCCACGGCGTCTGCCATCCCATTTCTACCAAACAGGCGTGTCTCGTTCTCCGGCAGCATGGCGAACTCCTGCTCTATTTCCAGGGCGAACATAAGGTCGAGTATGGCAAAATCTCCACCCAACTTCCTCAAGGAAGCTTGCTGCACGCATCTATCGAAATCACCCACGACAAACAAGCAATCATCGCCTCCTACGACACCACCACAAACCAAATCGCCACCTACGCTCTCACCATCGACTGGGGTTCCTTGGTAGAATCTGCCAAACGCCAGAAAGTCGATCCACATTACAACACGCCACGGGAACAGCAAAAACCGGTACGTCTTGTGCTCCGCAAACTTCATGAAATGAATCCATTGCCGCGTTTCGTGCACGATGGAGATTCCGACGACCAAATGGAAATTGAGGGCCGTGAACGCTCACCAGTACCTTTCTTCCAGACCCACCGTTTGGCTTCGGTTGATGTGGTATCGTCTCTGGCCGATAAAGAGTCAAAGTTGGACGTGTTTGTCAGTTACGTGTGCCAGAACGAAATGAACGAAGTATCCACCACCATACATCGGTACCACATCATAAATGAGCTGGATACAGTTCCTGAAGCGTTTGTGGAGTTGGGAATCCGCAAACAAGCACAATCTTCCCAGCAAAAGACCCAAACGCTTCAGTTTCAGGATAAATTGACGCGGCCCGGCCATATTCGTACCATCAAATCGGCAGTTTCTGACTTGTTTGTACTAGTTTACTATGAAGACGGCAACATTGACGTGATCAACAAAGCAACCTTGACTGTTTCCAATAACCGCAAGAAAATGGCCGAACCAACGCAAATAACATCGATATTCGATGCTGGATTCGAGTTTCCTACGATTTCCACCACGTCTCCAGTCCTCTACACGGTTTCTCCCGGCTTAACATCGGTCGTTTACGTGCCGATGGACGCTGTGGATCCGCAACTTACGCTTGCTGTGGTGGAAAAACGCCATGAAACCAGTGAATTTGTTACGGCGGCAGCAGTGGCGCTCTGCCACGCGTACTGCTGCTACACGAACTCTTGTTCTGACGATTTGCTTATGGTGATTCAACGTGAAATCGACCGGAATTCCACGACATCACAACGGTTTGTTGAATTGGTATTGAGGGAATCACACAAAGCAATCAACTTCCAGCTTGATGCATTTACCAAAGAATCTGTTGATAAATTGTTATCGAATCCACCACTCCAAAAACTCCTTTCTCTCCAGCTTATGTTGGGTGAAGCCGGCGGCCACCGGACCATTTTGAGCGACGTGGCGTGGATTGTTCTCAATCTCCGAAGTGCCAGTTTCGGAATCATGTTTTCTCTTTCGTCGATTTATCGCCAGATCTCGAAAAAGAAACCATCGGAAGACACCATGGTGGACCTGGTGACACGTGGCAAGTGTATTATGCTGCTTGTAGGCAACATGAAGTGGCTCATTGAGCTTATGGTTTATCTCAACCAGGAGCTTTTGCAGTTGGAGTTTAGTCGGCACGATTCGAAGGGCAGTCGGCTCCATCTCAAGAACTCGGTGGCCGTGCCAATTGTATTGAGCAAAGTGCCGCGGCTCTTTTTGATGTATGCACTTTCATCGATTGGTAAGACCCACGAGACGCTCAAAAAGTTGCACAAGGACTTGGCCGATGCCAATAAGCTTTTTACGCCGATGAAAGAGCTGCTTCAGCGCTGTTTCAATATTTATAATCAATCGCCGCTCAATCTCAAGCTGTTTGAGAGTTATTTGCGTGAATGTGATGCTGTGGTGAGCCGAGAACTTGCTTCCAAAGTGGCATCTCGTGAGAAGGGCTGGCTGCTCCAAATCGAGCAGAAACTCTTGTGTCACGGCGAGTATAGCCCGGAAATGGAACATTTGGCAAAGGTGGTGGTTGAAAAGCATGCTACACTCATTGGCCGCGATATGAAGGTTTCTGACTTGTTTTTACACAATGTCGATTGGCTCCAGATTGGCGTGGCAGCGTCAAGTACTGCTCCACAACCACCGTCTGTTAGTGAAGGAATGGTTCCACGGTTTTGGTACAACGACCACGAATGTTTCGATGCGCTCCGCAAGATCGTGATGCCGTTTCCAGGCCAACATACTCGCAAATGTACTCGATGTCGCTCGGTGTCATTGACCACAGATCCCGCAGTGTTTGAAGCCACCAGCACAATCGGACTCTGGACAATGGTGTTTCAAAGAACGTGTATTTGCGGCAACTCGTGGGTGAATCTCTAATACATCTATTGTTGTTGCTACTTATAAGGCTTTGTTGTGTTCGGCGTTCTGTGTTGCCTGGACCTCGATGGTGGTTGTAGGTTCAAAGTTTGATTCTGTCTGTTTCTTTGCAGCGGCAGCAGCAGCAGCAGCTTTCTTGGACATCCAGCCCAAGATGAATGGTAACAGGATGTTGGTGACGACGATCCATGTACACAAGATCTCAATATGGAGGCCCATGCGGCCCTTACAACTGTTGAAGTATGCTGCCTGGAAAAGCATGTACGCGTTCTGTACTGGAATGACGTAGTCGTAGCGATAAAACTATGGACATAACGGGATCAGTGCGATGGTGGGCACCACTGTCAACACCGTGGTAAGAACCATGGCAAAGCCCACCAGGGCGCTTTTTATGGCACCCAAAATCAACACAAACATTTCAATAAAGCTTCCCAAGGAACTTATGACCAAGAATGCAAACATCCATACCACGAGGAAGCCCAGTTTGCCAAATGCGGTGCTCGTTTTGAGGCCGAAGGCGAACTTGTGCACCACGAACGCCAACAGCAACTCCAAGTACGAGAATTGGGATGCAAGCACCCGCAACGCGATGAATTTGAGGCCCTTGACTTTGGTTGCGATGTACAACTGGATTTCGATGGTGAAGATGAAGGAAAAAAACGCAAACACCGTTGAGTAAATGATGCCGAGCTGGGACGGTGCCAGGAACACGAGGTTGTTGATGGCGAAGGTTAGAAGTTGGGTGAGGAGTCCTGGTGCTTCGTAAGGACGTTGAGCTGTTCTGTCAGGTTCAATGTTTTCATTAGAGACGAAAGGAGCAGCGATTTGGGAATAAATGAGTCGTACAGATGCAAAATACGGTCGATAGCTACCACGGAGTTGCTCATGGGGTTGAAGTCGTGGCCGGTTTCATAACTCACTTCCATTAATGAACTTGCTGGTGAAAACAGCAGCAGCAGAAGCAGTAGCAGCAGCAGAAGCAGTAGCAGCAGCAGAGAAGCCAGTTTCAAGGCACGGTACCAGCTGATAGTGGCG
The DNA here is from genome assembly GCA_030564025.1 of Teunomyces panamensis. NCBI lineage: Eukaryota > Fungi > Ascomycota > Pichiomycetes > Serinales > Debaryomycetaceae > Teunomyces > Teunomyces panamensis. The sequence continues at coordinate 153,260 of JAJMKY010000023.1, read as the reverse complement.
TTTTCATGGACATAAAACACTGTCCAGTATTTCTGGTGATGGAATTGTTGTGGCTGGCGGCGAGTGTTGTGAAGTTTCCTTGGGTCCAGACCACAAACAGGCCCAATGGTCGTATTGCAGGCAACTCAAAGAATACCTGGACGACTTGGCCGACGATAGACGAAAACTGATCAACGGCGGTGTCGATAATGACCACGCAGTACTTGAGGCTATGGTACCGTTTTGTACGGTCGTAGTATGCTCCCCAATAGATACACAATGCGATCATGAACCCCACAATCAACCATTCGTAGTTTTTCAAGCAATGTCAATACGATCTTGACACGATGTTGCTGGAACTCTTTGTCCCAGAAACCCGAACTTGCGCGATACGCTTTGGATGGAGGATACGACGGTATTGCGACGACTTGGTGGAGCTATTGGCGGTGGTGGTGCGTTTCACCGTCAACAAGCGCCACAGGATCGACTTCTGGTACGGATTCTTCATTTTCAACGTGAGAAATCGGTTTCTACAAAAGGTTTTAGCCATATAAGTCCTGGCAAAGATTTTCTTCTTCCATTGCTGTAAAGAAAGGGAAATGAAAAGAAGCAGGGAAAGATTTTGGGGCTGGCTCAAAAATTAAAATTACCAGCCGTGTATCGTGCAAACACCGATCATGCCTAAGTAATGAGATCTCCCAACACGGTAAAAAGTTAAAGACGGCCGTAAAATAAAACAGAGTCAACGGCTTAAACCAAATATCCAAAACAATCCAAAACATTCCTAAAAAAAATCCAACTTCATGTCGTCAATGGTGTCGAAACCAGAACAAATCTCTGGAACAACACGAAAAGCAATTGTGTGAAGTTTGTTTGAAGCTCGTGTAGTCGTACGTCAAGCTTTTTGCGCTGTACCTTTCCATACTCTTGGTATATTGGGGCACGGCTTTACTACCGTCATAACCGGTGGCATAATCTTAAAATGTTGATGGTGAGTGTTGATTTACTGTTTACTGCTGGGGAACCACCGTGGAACCACTCATATGATTTTCAATAACCTGGAAATAAGTCGGCTCGGTGGCTGGACCAAGGTGAATATCGAAGAATTCATTAAACCTGCTGCCAGCCACAACAATACGGTTGAACAAGAACTCCAACGTCAAATCCATCACCAGAAGTATTTAGTGGTAGCGTATATTTGTCCCAATGCCACGCAACTCATCGCCACGTCGCTTGCCAATGCCAATTATAATTCCACGTCGTTCTTGGGCAACAAGCTTCTTACAGTTTACTACGAGTCTGGCAGAAATTTCTCTTCCCTCAATCAATACATCAACCGTAACATTTACCTGACAGAAAACCGCATGGCTCAACCACTACGCCTCCAGCCAAGTGTACGAATCGTTGATCAAGTCGCTCTTACAACAACAGAAATAAACCCTCCTTTCCTCAAACTCATCCACGTTATTGGTCCTCAACAACGTTCCGGCGTTCGCCATCAACGACTTGCGCCTGACAGAATCACTTGCAGCCATGGGACCGTCGGAACTAGGCCTCATGTACGCCCTCGTGTTCTCGTTTTACCAGTACAACATCTCACTCGAGATCTACGCCTACATCCGTGCCCTTCTCAAGGTCAAACACTCATTAGTATGGCGTTTCTTGCCTCTCAGTTCAGTTGTTTCATTCTTGCGTTGTTCTACTGCCTCACCACCCTCACCTTTGGCAAACTGGGCTTCCTCGTTTTCTGGATGTTCATGTATTTGTACATCTCGGCAACTGCAGGTCTCAACGAGCTTGTGGGCTCCTTCTTGTTCGCATTCAAAACGCCCATAATGTTGGCTCCTTGGATGGTATTCCATCTTGTCATTAATATGTCGGTGATGTATGCACCCTTGGAGTTGATGCCGCGTTTCTATCACCACGGCTACGCCATGCTGATGTTCAACGCTTATGAAACATTGAAGGTGGTGTTTTTCGATACCTGGAAAGGCCATTTAGGCCACAACTTGGGCGTGTTGGTGATCTGGATCGTGGTTGTGTCAGATCGGCTTGTTCTTCGCCTTCAGACTTCAAAACCACTAGGCAAAATTCAAGCTCGCACAACACAAGCTCGCTGCTGCTGCTAAAGTAGATAGCACCGAAAAGATCTAATGTGTTTGGTCAATCACGTCCACTTGGGCAATATCGCGTAGTTTGCGCCCGTACTTCATCTCCTGTAACGCAGCAGTGAGGTGCACGCGCCAGTAGTCATTTGAAACCGGCACCAAGTTTTCTAGTGTGTCCAATTTCCACTGCCATAAGTCGTTTTGCGCCTCTGCTGCCATCAATTCGTTAATAAGCACCGGCAGCTCGAGCAAATACGCTGCAGAGTGCACATGTTTCGAACACACAAGCACAATCTGGAAGAACTGGTCACGAGGAATCGCCAAAAGCTTGGTTTGGTTCAAGTATTGGGGAACCAATTGGTCAAACAGCGCGCGGTGGGCAATAAAGTTGAGCAAAATGTCGAAATATGGCGGCGAAAGCAACGACAAGTTGCTCAAAACATCGACAAAAATGTCTGGATTTGCTTCCACGATGGTGTCGGGCTTAAGGCGCGAAAGAAGTGCGATATCAACGTCATCGTGGTCGTAGATTCCCAAAAGTCGGTACGTTTTCAACACCGTGGAGTCGGAAATGAGCCGGAACTCGGGCGAGTAGGAGATTTCGGCCATGAGAGTGACGATTTCCAGCCGGACATACGATTCTGCCGTTGCAAACGAGTCGAGGAGGTCACGAACCGGTGCGTGGAGGTGTGGTTTGGCAGCAAAGAGACTCGTCACGTAATGGACGTAAAGAATGGCAAACAACGGGTCGGTAAACAATTGTGTAAGTAGTTGAGAATCAAATGCAAGTTCGAGTTTAAGGATGATGGCGAGTTCGAGTTGTCTTGCCATCAAAGTCGTGTTAGACGATGGAGGAAAGTTGAGATTGTCGACAAGTGGCGAGTTTTGTGCTGCTAACTCCGAGACAATGTGTTCTATTTGGCTGACAATGGCGATATCCAAGTCTTCTTGGGACAAGTAGGCGTCCACGAGCTGCGGCAACACTGCTGGAGCGTCGGCAAAGAACTGGACGTGTTTGGCGATGATACCAAGACAAAGGCGTGCCACTGCCGTGTTTGTAAAATCTGTGGCATGAGAGGCAATGTATTCGACAGGAAACACAGTGAGGATGTCAGAGTATTGCAAGCGGCACACGAAACGGTCGAGAAGGGCAAATGTGGCGAGGGTTGGGTCGATGGTGGCGAATTCTGGATGGGCAAAAAGCGTTGCCAAAGCTGGTAAAAACTCGGTCAAAATCGTGTTTGTATCATTTGTTGCTTGTGGAAGGTACGTTTCCACAAGTTCGGCATCGATTGGAGCCGCATTGTTGGCACTAACGTGCAATTGTTGGAGAAGGGCCGAATCCATGGTTGAAGATGAGATTTTGGATCAACTGTGATTGTCTGCAGGATTTGAGTTGAATCGCGGGGCGGGTTTTCTGCAGGAAACAAGGCGAAAAAAAGTGCCTCAACGATTTCAAGGCGTGCCCACAAGGAAACAAGAACAAGTGTTCAAAAACGAGCGAAGAAAAGAAAAGAAAAGAAAAGAAAAAGAGAGAAATTCATGATTTTCGTGTTGAAGGATTGAATTGAATTGAATTGAATTGAAATGAATTTTCTTTATTTAGTTTGGCAGTAAAAAATGCGTTGATTTCCATAGTTTATTTCGTCTTTTGGATCTGTGTGAATATCAGTTTTGGATTATTTTGGAACATGCCTTTTCTTTTTTAATTTGTGAATGTGATTGCGTTGGCGATCGTCTACGGACATTGCCCGATCTGGCGCTCACACGGCAGAAGAACGCGTGAGTTTAAATACGGAATGATATTTTGACGAGGGAAAAAATTTTAGATTTATATACGCAAATAAAAACTAACCGCCAACACATCCAATTCCAGTATAAACTATGGAAGTCTCTGAGCAGCAGCAGCCGCAACAGCAGCCGCAACAGCAGCAGCAGCAGGTGCCGCAGGAAGATGCCAGTGCAGAATACAAAGACATTGCCATCAAACTCTTTCATGAACAGTTCGTTTCGATCCAACCAGAAGAATACACCCAATTTTTGGCCGCCAGCGACGATGAATCCGCCCAAATTAGAGCACATTACATGGACTTGTTCCGTTGGGACCCGCTGCTCCTTAAAGCAACCCGAATGCTCTGCTCTAAGCTTTATCTCAAGGGCGAATCACAGGAAATCGACCGTATCTTGTCGGCATTCACCAAGTCGTATATCCGTCAACACCCCGAAAACGTGTTTTGCACCCGCAACTTCGAAAAGATTTACATTATCATCTACTCCTTGATCTTACTCAATACGGCATTGCACAATGGTGAACTCAATAAGAAATCCAAAATCTCCCAAAGCGATTATATCAAAAATACCTTGACGACTTTTATTCAACAACTGCTGCGTCTGACGAAAAAACTCTCCATCAAGCAACGTATCATCATCGAACGTGAATTGTCGAGTTACTACGAAGATTTGGCTAAAAACGAACTCCATTTGAAACAAGCCGACGACGCCCCACATCCAACCCCCGTTCCCCTTTCGAGTGCCACTGTCGTTCCCGTTTCCGTTCCCAGCTCCCGCCAGTCGCTCTCCCATGACTACAAACACAAGGATCCAAGTGCTGATGCCACCACCACCACCACAACCACCACGTTAGATTCGGGCTCCAATGAACCCACCGCTGATGATACCGTCCACCTCTCGCGCCAGGTCTCGAACTCATCGATCTGGTCGGTCGAAAGCGAAAGCCGCCGTGGCTCTCTTGCCATGAAACGCATGACGTCTGCCACCTCCGCAGTATCGCAGTACACGCAAGGAAACACGTCTGCGGCGCCAGGTCGGACCGCTCGTAAGGGGTTTGGCCGGGCATTAGCTGCCGATCTGAACCAGAAATTCTACAAGAACGGCAATACCTCACGCACACTGACCAACCAGCAGCCCACACAGATCCGAAACCGGCGTTCACTCGAGTTTTTGCGCAGCGGTTCGGGCACGGCAGCGCCGCTGGCATCCACCTCGACTGCCACCGCCGGTGGACTTTTGAACAAACGCGCCTCGCGGTCGCTGATCATCTCACGTGAGTCGATCTCACTGGTTTGTGGTGAAGACGGGATGCTGGTGTTTCTGTTTGACACGGTGAATCTCAATCTCGGCGACATGGACGATGTCAATGGTCCCCAATTGGAAGATTTCAATGTGGACGATTATCAGGATCAGTACGACTTGACTTTGGAACTCCAAGGTTCGCCATATCTCAAAGAAGGATTGTTGAAATTGAAGGTTTTGAATGACGACCATGTCGATAACACCGCGGACTCGCAGGCCACTGGCAACACTTCGTCGGCAGCACTGACAGCGTCCACCACCTCTACCAGCAGTCGGTTCTTTTCGTTCTTTAGTCGGGGCTCGCACAGTAACCCGACAAATTCGAATCCAAGGACGCCTCCATCGACAACCCTCATTCAGAAGTTTGCTGAGAACTTTGTAGTGGTTTCCAAGGGTGAATTATCGTTGTATTCGTTTGATCCCAAGATTGTCAAGAAGCACCAGCAAAAGCTTAAGAAGTATAAGCAGAGACTGCTTCCATTTGAAGAGGAAGAGGACGATGAGAATATTGGTGACGGTAACTGGTTGAAGAATGCCGCCAATGTTGGTAATTACAACTTATGTTCGACGTATGCGCAGTTGGAAAAGCCACAGCATAACCATCATCACCACAGCAAAGATGCGGTGTTGTGGTCGCTTACGTTCCCCAAAACTAACTCCAAGAAAAGTTCCAAGAAGGTTATCTTTGAGGCGGGTACCAAAGAGATTGCGCTTGAGTTTGTCAATACGTGTAACTTCTGGGCATCGAAGATCACGGCGATTCCTGCGTTGGAAGAAAGTATTTCTTCGATTGAGTATGGCTGGACCAATTTGGAATACTTGATTCGGAGAAAGAACGAGTTCAAAAAGGTCAAGGGCATCATGAAATGGGAGCCGGTTCCCAAGGGTGTGTACTTGAGTGCATATGTCACTAACAGCGACGAGGATGCGAACCATTTGGGTATGATGAAGCAGTTTGTCAAGACGCTCAACTACTACAAGCATTTGAAAAAGGTGTTTGGTGATTTTAACGAGCTGAGAGCGCGGTTTATGATGGAGCTCCCTGTCAAACAGTATGGTGGTAGTAACCATACGCGGGTGGTGCACAACTACGACGCAAAGATCAAGGAGTATAAGATGGAATTGAGCAAGTACAAGAGTTACTTGATTATCTTGGGATTTGGTTTACAATTACGGTTTGATTTGGAAGATCTGGACAAGGAGGAAGAGGAAAAGTCGGCCGGAACCGAAACTGAAGCACAAGAAGCACAAGAAGTCGATGATGAAGGTGAAGGAGGAGAACCAGTGCGCGAGATCAATGAGTTGGTGCGTGAAGAGATTAGACGGCTTTTTTCGAACTTGAAGGACGTTGGTCAAATCATTCCGACATTCCAGTCGTCGAAGTCGATCAAGGACCTTAGTCTGTTGATGAATGAGCACCATGCGTATACTGAGATGCGTGATGGGCGTTCGAATCCGCTTGTCAAGAGTCCCAAGACGTATACGTTGTCGCATTACAAGGACGATGAGAGTCCGATCCAGCAGTTGATCAAGTCGGCTGGTAACGGAGTTGTGGATGATGATGTTGAGGTGATTCACCGTACGAATACCATTACTGAAGAAGAAGAGCCTGAAGATGAAGAAGTCAAGAAGTAAAAAGTAATAAAGTAATTTATAATTGGAGATGAATTGTAGAACTGTGACAATAAAGTCGCAATTGACACTTTGATTTTGCGACATTTGGATCTTTTTTTTAATTTTTTTTTTTTAGGGTTACGACATTTATTTCATCATTCGCTTTATTTCTCAATGTCTGCGACATTATTCAATCATATTCAACGCCACCATGTCTGATCCTAGTTCGATAAACGGTGGTTCTGCCGTGGCGATGGTGGGCAAAGAATGTATTGCGATTGCATGTGACTTGCGGTTGGGCAACCAATCGCTTGGAGTTTCAAACAACTTTGAGAAAATCTTCCAGTTTGGCGACAAGACGTTTTTGGGGTTGACTGGTTTGGCCACCGACGTGACGACGTTGCTGGAAGTGTTCCGGTTCAAGAACAACATGTACAAGTTACGTGAAGAACGTCAGATTGAGCCGAAAACACTTGCTAATTTGGTGAGCTCGACGTTGTATGAGAAACGGTTTGGTCCATACTTTGTGGGTCCGATTGTGGCAGGACTCGACTCCAAGACGCTGAAACCATTTATTTGTGGGTTTGATTTGATTGGATGTATTGATTTTGCCAAAGATTTCATTGTTAGTGGTACAGCCAGTGATCAGTTGTATGGGATGTGTGAGGCTTTGTACGAGCCAAATTTGGAGCCAGAAGATTTGTTTGAAACAATCAGTCAGGCCCTCTTGAACGCTGTTGACCGTGATGCGTTATCGGGATGGGGTGCGGTTGTCTATGTTGTCACCAAGGATAAGGTGGTGAAGAAAGTGTTGAGAACAAGACAAGATTAGAGCCAAGGTTTATAACTACAATAACAAGTGCAGATTAAAATACTTTACTTTTGTCATTTCTCTGGTGCTATTAACAAGAATTTATTACTATAAACAAGAATACCAATCACTTTCTTTTTTTTAAAAACTTACTTCTTTTCCACTTCAAAAACCTTTTTCAAGTAGCTGTTCTTTCCATACAACTCTTCTTCGTTTTGTTTTCTCTTTTGTTCCAACCGTTTTTGTCTTTCTTTGCTTTGTCTGATCCGTTCGTTGGCATCTTGGACCCTTGTGTAATGTAAGCATTTCGTGAGCTCGTCCTTTTCAAAGTTACACATTCCCAAAGCCTTCTTCATAAACTCCTGACGATGACACTCTTCCAATGCGTCCATCAACTGTTCGCATGGATTAAATCTGTTTCTATCTAACTGAGGATGCATGATTTCAGAGCCCGATAAATCTTTTAAGATTATTTGAAAACGAGCAGAAAATTGAAATTGAAATTGAAATCAAATCAAATAAAAAAAAACGTCACGACATGAGCACCACCAACGACGACGTGTTGGATTTTATCAATTCGTTGCCAGATTCCAAACTGACAACTCCAAAGCCAACTCCAGCAAATAAGGATGAAGATTTCTTGGAGTTCTTGGACGAGTTGGCACAACATGAAAAGAAAAAACCAGTAAAGAAAATGGAACCAAAGAGAAAGAAGGAAGAATTAAAGGAAGAATTAAAGGAAGAAAAACCTCAAGAAAACAAGGAAGAAAAACCTGAAGAAAACAAGGAAGAACCCAAAGAAGAACTTTCATCTGTAGAGGAACTCGATATCAATCCGATTGGCCAGCTTTCAAGCTGGTGGAGCAGCGAAGGATCGTCAAAAGTATCGTCACTTTGGGGCACAATCGCATCAAATGCCCAGAATATCGGCGAACAAACGTACCAGCTTGCTCTGACAACCACAAACCAATTGAACCAACAACGTCAGAAGTTCTTGGAGGAAAACGGGTCGGAACTCGAGTCGGCAGAACAACAGTTGCACAATCTTTCGTCGCGGATGAACTCAATGTTGGTGACAATGACCCAGCAGATCAACCTGGGCCTAATTTCCCATGATGACGAGTTGTTGAATATCCTTGTCATCTACGACATGTACAATGTGGCATACTTGGACAAGTTGGCATACAACAACTTTACTCGTGTGATGTCGCAGGTCGAGGGAGGAATCAGGGTTACCGTCAACAACTTCAACCATAACGACACCCAGCCAGAAAACCGGTCTCAAATTAACCTCAACATGTTCCACGGCAAGGTGATTGACGGTGAAAAGCTCTGTTTTGCCAACTTGGAGTCGTCTATCAAGGACTACGAAAAGGTTTTGGCCCAGGAAACGTCGCAGCAGCTGGATATCAATACTTCCAATATTTTTATTTCTTTGCAGCCAATTACTACCCGTTTGGAGAATCAGGAACCGGAAGAAGATGACGACGATAAACCTACGTTGATTGAGGCCGCCAATTCCGACTCATTTGCGTTCACCATCATTCTTAAAGATATTACCAATAACATCACCATTGTCACCAAAACCCAGGCATTCCCATTGAAATGGGCCAAGTGGTTGGCTGGAGCTGGCTTGGATATCGTACTGGACGACGATCTGGAAGATTCGCTGATTGATCCCAGCGAATGGGTCAAGGACTGGATCAGAGACGGCTTGGACGTCAGTTTGGGAGTTGTGGCCCAAGAATACGTCATCAAGAGAATGGGCATCTAATATATTGATTATATTGATTAATTAGTCTTTGTTATGAACAGATTCAGTTGACTTTTTTAATTACTTTCTCTTTGTATTTATAATAAAATTCATTAAATTGCAAAAAATTTTGATAAATTGTCAATCAAAATCCAAAAAAAAATCCTTATTACTTTCATTATTATGATAATTCCATAATTCTACATCTTCAATTATAATTATGATTATGTTGATTAATTATTATTCTATTACCTTCCCTAAAACAAATCCGCAAATTCAGCCACATGCGGATGTACCAAATTAACGTGGGAATTTTCCTTTTTCTTTGGCGCCGGCGCTGGTGTTGTGACATAGTTGCTCGATAAAGTCGAGCGTATGTTCCCATTGGTTGTGTGTTGAATGCCACACTGCAAGTAGTTTTGCATTATTCTATCAAATGACGCCTCGTCGTTGGCAAGAAGCTTGTTGCAATAGTCTATTATAATGGGATACTGTTCAATGGGACCCTGGCCCTCAATTTTGCCATACTCGGCAAGCTGTGGTTCATTGCTCTGTAATAATTCACGTAAAATCGACTTGTTCTTGGGATGAATATCAAGACACTCATTGATAATAAATTTATAGTCATTAAACGATAACCGCTCGTCGGTCTTGACGTCAATCTCAAACTTGGCACCAAATTGATTCATCTTATTAAGTAAATGGTTGGAAATGGGCAGCGAAGCATTGTGATAGATGGACACTACCTTACCAGCAGGCAGTGGCACACTTCTCTTTGTAAGTGGTCTTAAAAACGACTTCAACATGTTATCTTTGATGATAAGTTACAAAATGGCGACAGATTCATTTCCATTTATACGTTAAACAGGTGCAAATGAGGGGAGTAGGTGATGTGAATCCGTGCCGCAGTACATTGTGTCGTTCCCCTCCCCTTCTTTTTTTTTCCCGCACTCGTTTTTTTCTTTTATGTTCCTCAGCTGTTACTCATAATTCATTCCCCTCCCTTGAAAACCTATGCCAGATTTTGTTTTGTTGGCAAGGGCCAGAAGGGGAGAAAATAGAGGGGGGAAAATCTGTGGCTGTGGACTACAGAATCATGGTGTCTGATTATACGATCGTATGCAGATACTTGTATTTTGCTACAGACAGAAGATGATGGCTAGTGCACTGCCACGAGGCTGTGTTGAAATATGTCTGATTCAGCGTGTCTTCACAGTTTTTCCGGTCGCGATTTTTCCGCCCCAACAAGACTCAAGATAAGAACCCTATTTAAGAATTTGACCCATGACCCATACAATACAATAAAAAGTCCAGCCATTTTCTTATCTTGCTTATGTTTACATCTATACGCTGGTGGCAAACACCATCTCCTCACTTCTTTTTCTTTCTTTGCTCCCCCTTTTTTTAAGCTGCTGGGTCGCCATTTCTCCTCTGTTCTGTTTCTCCATCGGTTTTTTTTGTTGGTTCTGTCGTTTAGGTGAGGGGAGGACGCGTTGCCACATTGGGAAAGAAAAAGTGTGCAGCAAACTTATCAGAAAAACAGGCATACAGAAAAACACGTCGAGGGGTTTTTGTGGTATTAATAGACTCAATCTAGAGCCATCAGCATATTGCAGCCGTTGCAATATATTAGCTAAGCTAAAAAAACGTATTTCTTTTCGGAGATCTGGATTCGCTATAACTCACCAAAGATATCTGGACGCCGATGTTCCAACAATGGCATGTTGCGTCTGACTTCACGAAGTCTTTCCAAGTCGAGTTCAGCATGGCCCAATTCCCAGTAATCTCCATCAGTATCTGTATCTAAAGTGTCGGTATACTTCTTCAAACGTACAAGCACTTCTCCCCAAGGTGAAATAACAAGCGACTCTCCATAACTGATCCGCGTTACACCACCGCTGCCTACATTGTGCACACCGCACTGCGCTGCCATCACCACGTAACTCTGCGCATCGAGTGCTCGTGCACGACCCAAAGCTTCCCAATGGGCCTCGCCAGTTTTGGTGGTGAATGCCAGTGGATAAGTAAGAATATCGGCTCCCAATCTCCGGAGCCGGAGCGCCAACTCGGGAAACCGAATGTCATAGCAGATTCCTAGTCCAACACGGAAATCTCCGGCAACTACCGGCTCAACCACGGTGTTTCCCGGCTCCACCGAGTTCGATTCCTTAAGAATCGGTCCGTTGGCAATCTCCACATCAAAAAGGTGGATTTTCTGGTACCGAGCCTCTATTTCTCCTCCGGGACCAATCCATATATGAGTGTTCCGGACCCGTTTTTGCTCGGGAGTCGGCTCGTGGATACCAACGGCAACAGATAAGTTGGATTTCAGTTGTTTCACAGCGTTCTGGACCACAGAAACGAACTCGTGGTGCGACTTGCTTGCCAATTCAAGCGAGTGCTCCGCATTTCGTGATAAGTAATCGGTGGCTTCTGGGAGGAAAAGCACCTCGATGTTCAATTGAGCAGCTTTCTGGATAAGTTTGGTCACAATGCGTGCGTTCTGGGCCAAATTGGCTGACGAACAGAGCTGTCCTACTGCAATACGGAGTGACATGTTAATGTATTACGTGATAAGAGAGCCATAATCGCGACATATAATGTAGATTCTAAACCGCACCGATTTCCTACACAATCTGTAAATAAAATTAATATGTAAATTACACAATCTGTAAAAAGTTATCTGTAATCCAGGATCCTTGGGATTTTCCAGAAAAAAATCGCATTCTAACGAATTTTCTGGATATTCGCACAGAATCTAGAAAAAGCCCCTGATCGGTGGATAAATTTCAGCCACGTGCTACACTTTATCTCTACCAATAGTTTTTCAATTCTCATAAATTCGTTCAATAAATAATATATACAGATACACTCTGCTTTTAAGCCTTGTTGACTGGACCAGCAGTAAATACTTCTTCAGAAGAAAAGATAGTCGGTTCAAAAGGCTCTTCTTCGTCCCTTGGTGACACAAGGTTGTTTGTAGTCATCACATCATCGTTTGACACCAAATTGGCCTCGTTAATATTGTTAAAGTTGATACATCTCTGTCTGGACAGGAACTGTCTGTTTCTTAATGGAATCCAGCACCTAGAAGCGGTCTTGTATGAGTTTATGTTTAAGATTCTGTTAATAGCCATGTTGTGATTGTAGTTATAAGTTTGTTTGTAGATGAGGTATGACATTAGTTGGGAGTTGCTTTCGTATTTATACTCAGGTTCAGCCCCCCTCTGATCCGGCTGAGTCATGGATGGGTGATTCATGTTCGGAGTAACGGAAATCCAGTTTTCCTCGGATCTGGGGAAAACATCCGTGCCGCAATAAAATTATTCTTTTTTTTCGGTGCCGGGGTTGTGGATGTTATCTTCGCACACTATCTAAACTGGTTCCGTTCGTCCTTCCGTATGTCCCTTTGTCGGTAGGGGATTTTAATCGTACCATACCATAGAGACCGCAAGTTAAGAGGTTCCATTGTACATTGTGGATATCCAATTTTCGTATACACACTTCCATCGAACCTTCCATGGATCCGGTTCTTGTAGTCACCGTCAATTTTGCAAACCAAGGAGTTGGCCTCTTTTTTTTTTGTCTGCCACTCTTGTTTTTGTTTCTGTGTCATGGAACGGTCTCCATAACCGACGCACACCCCGTATTTCCTCACGCACTATTTTGCACGTTCATCTAGGCAACCCCACTAAACAGGAATTGTCAAGAATACACCACTCTTTTTCCTACAATGGGTACGGCCTGGGAACTCACGTCAGCACTCAAATCTAAAATCCTCACATATGCTTCGTACAAACAGACATCTGTGTCACTCCGGCAGATGGTCCAGTTCGGCCCCAGTCCCAGCCCAGGGTCAATATTCCTTGCATCACAGTTTATTGTCGAAGAATTGCCCATTCGGTTGGCGTTGAAGGTCAAGGACTTGGACACTGCTCCATTGAAACTCAGCGAAATGCCGTCAACCAATAAGGTCAAGAACTGGTACGCCCAGTCCTTCCAGGAACTTAAGGAGTTGCCGAAGCCTGAGATTTCGCCGGAATTACGGAAGCTCTTGTACAGCAATGCTATGGGAGCACAAGAGTTAGAAGAACATACAAACCCAGCTACATACGAAGTTGAAAATCCGGCCATCAACAACGTCTTTTCCGACGATGGGATAATAGTGCATCAACGCGAGAATGGCCGGGACAAAATTGTGTCTGCAGGTGTCCACATTGCACCACCACCTGAAACAGACGCTACAGCAGTAGCTGCTGCAGACAAAAGTGTGTCATCGCCGACATTCGGAAAAACTTATTACAATCCGTGCCCCACCAACATCGTGTGGCCGAAGGAAGTGTACGACTACAACAAGCTTGTGAACGACACCCTTGTCAAAATCAAAAAGAGACATGATGCCACCGTCGCCACGATGGCTCAAGGTGTCCAGGAATGGAAACAAACCCACAAAACAGTGGTGGTGAACTCGGAGATCCAGACATTTTTGGACCGATTCTACATGTCGCGGATCGGGATCCGGATGTTGATTGGCCAACAGTTGGCTTTGAACATGGCGCAGGCGTCGCCCACAAAGCAGCGACTCTCAAGGTTTTTGAACGGAAAGAACAACAGCAACAACAACACCCCGAAAAAGTTTAATTACGTCGGTGTGGTTTGTACTGACTGTAATGTCGGCGAAATCGCCGAGGATGCAATAGAAACGGCAAAGTACATCTGCGAGGAGTATTACGGCTTGTTTGAGGCACCAGAGATTCAGCTTGTCGCTCCACAGAACGAAATCAATTTCATGTACGTTCCAGGCCACTTGATCCACATGTTGTTTGAGACGCTCAAGAACTCACTCCGGGCCACCATAGAGTTCCATATGCCTCGCTTGAAGCAGAAAATGATTGACGAAAACCCAAAATTGAAACCGGAAGATATTGACATCAACGATTTGAAATTTCCACCAATTAAGGTGATTATTTCCGAGGGAACGGAAGATATTGCTATTAAAGTCAGTGACGAGGGGGGCGGTATTCCACGGAGTGAGATTCCTCTTATCTGGACGTACCTCTACACTACTGTTAGCGAAACACCGGTTTTGGAACCGGAGTATAACCAGACCTCGTTTAAAGCTCCGATGGCGGGGTTTGGGTACGGGCTCCCAATTTCACGGTTGTACGCTCAGTACTTTGGAGGAGACTTGAAGTTGATTTCCATGGAAGGCTACGGCACAGACGTTTATTTGCATTTGAATCGGTTGAGTAGTTCTTCCGAACCATTACCATGATAAAAATATGACCCCGTAAAATAAATTATTATCGAATTAACAAAAAAACAATTAAAATATCAATACCAAAGCCCTTTCTTAGTAGGAAATAATGTCTCTCTTTCTCTTTTTGTTACCTCGGGTTCACATGATGGGAGGGGAGGGGTTTATCCCCGCATCACGTGACCGTTTGTTCATTGAAATTATCAAAAGAAGACCCGCAAAGTTAGTTCAACCAACTACAATGTCTTCTTCAGTGCCTAGAACCAAGCCTTGGGAAGTAGCTTCAGGGATGTCTGCTGCAACTGCAAGCGGCGGAGATAATGTACCTTTGACAGGCGCTACCGCGTCTTTGACAGAGAACGCAGGGACCGGAGTGCCTACTGCGCCAGAGCGACCTACATCGTTGGCCAGCGATATCAACAGTTTTGCTGACACAAGTCCGTACGGTGGAAGTGGAGCATATGGAAATTCTGGTTATGGCACTTCCGGTTACGGCACGTCTGGTTACGGCACGTCTGGTTACGGCAGCACATACGGATCACGATACGGTGGGATGTATGGTGGGATGGGCAACTCGATGTACGGAAGTTCGATGTACGGCGGAATGGGAGGCTACGGCAGTTCCATGTATGGCATGGGAGGCTACGGAGGCTATGGAGGAATGGGTGGAGGCATGTATGGCGGTATGAACGGCATGAATGGCGGTGGCGGGCTCGCAGAAGGTACGCAGGCAACGTTTCAGCTTATCGAGTCGATAATCGGTGCAGTTGGCGGGTTTGCACAGATGTTGGAAGCCACGTACATGGCAACGCATTCGTCATTCTTCACGATGGTGTCGTTGGCCGAACAGTTTGGCAACTTGAAGAACGCGCTTGGGTCTCTTCTTGGAATCTTTGCCCTCATCAAGTTTGTCAAGAAGATCTTGTACAAGATTAGTGGTCAGACGTACAACTACGGCTTGAACCTCAAGGAATTCACCAAGTTTGAAAAGAACCAAAAGAAGTTGGAAGAAAACTTGAAAAAGCAAGCTTCCGGTGCCGCCAAAAAGCCCCGGATCTCGCTCAAACCGCTCCTCATTTTCATCGCCGCCTCCATCGGTTTCCCATACTTACTCAGCAAAGCGATCCAGAAACTTAATGAACAGCAGCAACGCCGCCAACAAGCACGTCTTCCTCAAAACGGGCCGTTAGACCCTGCAAACCTCCAGTTTGCCAAAGCGTTGTACGAATTCAACCCTGAAAATCCACAGATGGAAATCGAGCTCAAACCCAACGATCTCGTGGCGATCTTATCGAAGCTCGATCCTGTGGGCAACGAGAGCAAGTGGTGGAAGGTGCGTTCGAGACAAGGCAAAGTCGGATACGTTCCGTCCAACTACTTGAGTGTCATTGAACGCAAGCCGCAGAAACAGGTCGAACCAGCGGTGCCTGAGTTCCAGAAACCAATTGCATAGACAAGCCAGACTTGTAGAAAGTGTATTTATTCTAATGTCAAGAAGTTATGATTTATTGCGTGAGGTCGGGAAGCGGCGATGTAGGACTCCGGCGCCCCGTGGTGCGTTCCGGATCGGTGTTGAGGTCATTGATGGTGGTGGTATGCGGCGAGAAGTGTACGGTTCTGCCTGGCGGTGCTGGCGGTGCTGGCGATGAATCCATGCCGAAACGATTTCTGCGGGCCGGCAACGAATCGCGTGACGGAATACATAATAAGAGGTCGGGATCCGGGTATTCTAGGCGGATACGTGGCGTGCACCAGTCCTGGCGGACTTGGGAATCGCTGACGGAAGTAGGAAAGAACCCACGGCGGCGAGGAGGGCGAAACACGTCGGTGGAGTGGTGGACCAAGTGGTGGAGGGTGTCGTCGAGATCAGAGTGTTCCAGGGCGATATGGGAACGGAGTTCTTCTTCAAAGGTAGAGGTTGGGTGATGTCCTGCTGATTGGACTTCTTTACGGCAGAGCGGACAGTTTGCGTTGGCGTGGAGCCATTCCACAATGCATGACTGGCCAAAGATGTGATCGCATGTTGGCATTTTGACAGGAACGTGGCGGTACTCGCGGGTCTGGGGTTTTTCGTAGCCTGGGAACTCATCGTGGAGTTCTATCGGGATCTTTGTGGACAAGTTTCGTTGTGGGAAGCGTGAATAGTGTTCTGCTGTTTCGTCTGTCGGGAGAAAAAGGGCTGGATCATTGAAGGGAGTTGGTTGCAGCAGAGGGGACGCCAATGGAGAAGGAGATGATTTGGCGGTTGAGGCGTCGTATGATTCATAGCAGATTGGACAGTCGGTTTCGGTGAGGTTGGCATGATCGACTTCTTTCAAGTTGGCAATGGCAGCCGCAGACGCCAGGGTGTTGGTGGTGGGGTTCTCGCTGGCGGCACGAGCCCGTTCAAGCACATCGTGGAGCCACATGGGAAGTCTGTGTGGCTCGAGATCAACATCAACAAAGAGCGTACGGTCCATCAGCAAAGAATGATAAATGATAAAGAAAGGAGTAAAGAATAATATAAAAGGTTGTAAAGAAAAAGGTTTTAAAGAAAAAGGTTGTAAAAGAAATAGGTTGTAAAGAAAAAGGTTGTAAAAAAGAGAACGAAAAAGGTTGTAAGGTAAAACTGTTGTTTTCTAGACTTTTTCCAAAGATTTAATGTGTATTAATATATTACAAGTACTGGTTGCGGAGGTTGATGACCATGGACTGTTTGTCTGGCGGCAAGCCACCGATCTGTTCCTGGGGAAGCACCAACACTTGGGCGATAAGCTCCGCCTGGTCCGGTGCGAGTTGGGCCAACTTGGCTTGTGTGTGTGGCGGGAGGTTGGGCCAGCGCAGCGGTGGCTGGGCGTAGTTGTTATAGGCCGGCTGCGGTGCTGGAATGGAGGCTGCTGGCGGTGCGTGCGCGGGCGCTGGTGGTGGGGCCACAGCCACGGCCATGGGCGCGGGCGCGTTTTGTGCCGATTTCATCGAATCCTGAATCACGTCGGCGTCAACAAATCCCATAAGTAGCAACGCCTGCGCCGCCGCGGTCGCAAGCTGTGGCAGCACCCGGAAAACATCGTAAGCACGTGTAAGGTCCTTGCCACTGACGATATTTTTGAGCTGGGCCACAAGCTCGATCAAGAGCGCCGGTGGGATCTGGCTCAATGTCTCGTTAATCTTGTCCGGTACGCCGAGGGGAATGGTTGGCGGTTGCGGCAAGTTTTTCGTGGCGGCGGCGAGTTTTGGCGGCATCACATTCGCGGGAGACGCACTAAAGTTAGCGGGAGGCGCATTAAAGTTAGCGGGAGGAGCACTAAAATTACCGCCATTGCCCCTGAACCCCTTGGCGGCAGCAGGCGCCATTTCAGGAGGAAGTTGGACATACGGCGGTAACCGGCTGTGGTCCAACTTCATCACGGTCTTGCTTTCCAGTGGACCGTTGCCTTTAATCTGTTCCTTGGAAGACTCGATCCTAAGCTTCTTCACCTGTTGTGTATGCTGGTTTATAAGCTTGATCTCTCGCAACAACGACATGGCACGCTGGGCATCTTTCGCCGTCACATACTCTACAAAACAGAAACCCTTGTTCTTGCCGGCATAATCAAAGCCCAACCGAACATCAACCACACGACCAGAACCACACACCACCGACTTCACCATCGGCTCGTCCCAGTCGTACGGGATCTGCCCAACATAAAGCACAGAAGAAGCCATTGCCAGGTTTTCTTTTTTTTTTTTTTTGTTGTGTGTTTTACTTTTGTTTCGCGCACCATTCTATGAAACATCACCACAGGTCTCCTCATTAACCCGCTCCCGCTCGGGCTCTCTCTCCTCATCTCTCTCTTCACCCATCTTGTTTCCTGACCTAATTTCGGGTGCCTCCAGTTTGTTTTGATCTTTTCTTCTCTAACCTGTAATCTTCTTCTGCTCTCTGTTCCCCTTTGTACTTTCCCGGCCAAGGCCACTACCCATTTCCAATCCTTTATATATGTCCTCTTTCGCCCCTCCACCCTCGTTCTTCTTCTCTACATTTTCTACAACTGTAATTGATCTTCTCTGTTTATCTGTATTATTTCTATGCCACTCTTTCGGCTCCACTCAACTTCACAGCCGCACCGTACTTCTGCAACTTCGTCAACAACCCATCACCCTGCTTAATCAACATATGGTACTGGTTGTTCTTGTTGTCGGGACGGTTGGTCTCGATAATCCCATTCACCTTATCAATAGTACAATTCAACTTCTTGTTGGGAATGAACTTGCACAAATCCCGGTCCAAATACTCCTCACTCACATTGAAGTTCTGCGCCATCAGCTTCAAACTCAACAGCTTGTAGCTCTCCAACAACTGCCCGTACGCCTTGCACCGCAACTCACGCAAAAAGTACCCACCGTGTTGGTGCAAGTACTTGTTGGGCAACAACAACTTGTCATAGACCTCGAGCAAGTACTGCAACAAGTAGTTGTACTGACAAGTATACAACGAATTGGTCAAGTTGAGCAACGGCTCCAATTCCGGCGCCGAAGAATAAATCGACAAGATTTCTGGCGAGTCAATGATCTTACTCTTGAGATCAACCCGATCTAATGTCAACACACCAGCAATGATCGCATATTGCGCCACTTGTTCGTAGCTGCAGAGCTCCGTCAGCGTAAACGTGGCCAAAGAATCAATCAACAACGTCGCAGCCTCACCAAACCGTCTGGTGGCCATCAAGTAAATGCCATGGTAAGTCTTGTATCTGTTTCTTCTTTCCCAATCGCCACCCTTTTCGATCAACGCCTTAACTTGGTCCAAGTACTTGGCGACCGCAGGAAAGTCGCTAAAGAAAAACTCGATTCTCGTCAATGTCAAAAGAATATCGATCTTCGAACCAGTGCTCTGTGGCAACTCCAAAGCATGTTTGTATGTTTCCACCGCGTTGTCGTGGTCCACGATGGCGGTGTAGTACTCGGCGAGCTTGAGGTTGGTTGACAACACATCCAACTCCGTTTCATCGTCACCTTCGGCTTCCTTCACCTTCAGCTTCAATTGTGCAATCTCTGCTTCATTCTTGGCCAACGCAGCACTGTAAACTGCCTGATCGAGCGGGAATTCATCGGGTAACTCACGGGACAAGTATGAGTAATATGGCGACAAGTCGTGCTTTTTAACAGCAGCAAGAAGCTCGTTCTTGAGCTCCTGCTTCTGCTGCACATTATCGGTGGTTGTAAGAAGAAACTGCTTCTCCGACAACGTGTGGTCGGGAATATTGGGTGTATCTGAGCCGAAATCCATCTGGTTGTTTGTGCTTGAAGGCAAAATCAAGTTTGATCAAACCAAGAAGGATAACCTGTAAGAAATAATATGCAAAAACTACAAACTGTAAAACTACAAACTGTAAAACATTTTCCAACACCATCCCCCTCCCCCACTCCCGTGCGTAACATGTAAACCAATTTCTCATCTATTTTTTTTTTCTCGTAAAGTTGCGGTGGTCGCACCTTTCCAACTTGCAATGTAACCTATCCAATCTGTAAACTTTCACGTTCTCGCGGAGTCCGGCACTTCGGCTCAAAACAAAAAAAATGTGGGGTACAAAAAGTCGTTTATAAAGACTTGATTTGTCTGGCCTTTTTCAAGTCTCTAACAACCAAAAATCATGAGTGTTAAGGACGATATTCCAGCAATTTTTCTCAGCCAGCTCTCGCCACATGGGCTTGAAGCCATCCAAAAGACCAAGGACTTTGTCACCGAATACTGTTTGCCTGCCGACAAAATCTACCACGACCAGATCCTGAAGGATCCCAAAGTCCGGTGGACAAGAACTCCAGAGATCACCGAGAAATTGAAGAAAAAGGCCAAGGCATTGGGTCTCTGGAACATGTTTTTGTCCAAGCACTATTCTGAAGGCGCTGGGTATACCAACTTGGAGTATGGACTTATGGCACTGTACTTGGGAATGTCGTTTGTGGCTCCGGAAGCCACCAACACAGCCGCTCCTGATACCGGTAACATGGAGCTCTTGGCCAAGTACGGTAATCCTTACCACAAGGAAAGGTATCTCCGTCCATTGTTGGATGGGGAGACGCGGTCGGCGTTTTTGATGACCGAAAAGGGCACGTCGTCGCTGAATGCGCTCAACATCGCGTGCAGTGCCGATTTGAACAGCAAGGGCAACTATGTGCTTAACGGAGTCAAGTGGTTTGCATCTGGAGCCGGAGATCCACGGTGTTCGGTGTGGTTGGTGATGTGTAAGACGTCCAATGACTCGAACAATCCGTATGCGAACCATACGGTGTTGGTTTTGGACCCAAGAAAGGCAGTGGCTTCTGGCCGGGCCACTGTGGTGAGACCTTTGACAGTATTTGGATACGATGATGCTCCACACGGACATTGTGAGATCAAGTTTGATAACTATGAGGTTTCTGCCGACGAAATGCCAAATGTAGTGCTTGCTGGTGTCGGACGTGGATTTGAGTTGATTCAGCTGCGTTTGGGACCGGGAAGAATCCACCACTGTATGAGACAGATTGGTGTAGGTGAGTTCACGCTTATGCGGGTCCAACAGCGTGCAAACCACCGTCTTATCTTCGGTAAACCATTGGCGAAACGGGAAAGTTATATTAATGCGTTTGCTCAGCATAAGATCAATATCCAAAGATGTCGTCTTCTTGTGCTCAATGCTGCTCACAAGATTGATATTCTGAATGCCAAAGAAGCTCAACGAGACATTGCCATGGCCAAGATCGAAACGCCACGTACCATTATTGATATCATTGATTGGGGAATTCAAATGTTTGGAGCCGAGGGTGTTTCGCAAGATACCGAGCTTGCGTACTGGTATTCGCTTCTGAGAACGTTACGTATTGCTGACGGACCTGATGAATCACACTTGAACCAATTGGGCCGTGCTGAAGCCAAAAAGGCTGGCCGTGTTGACCAGTTTTTTGCCAAGTATGAAGAGCAACGCGAACGTCTCCGTAAACTTTAAACAGTTTTTAGTTGTTTAGTTTCTAGTAATGTTATTTGAGTGTTGTTCCACTTCTACTTTGTAATGTTCTGTTTGTTTTGTTATATTATTATACAATGCCCGACCTGCTGGCTCAGTACAAGTCCGAGCGGGAAAAGTCGTTGATCAAACCCTTTTCTAACAACACTTTCGTCTTTACTTGTTCGTTGCGGATCCGTGACGTCTGCTGCAGTTTCAACTCGGCTTCGGCGGCCTCAAATGGAACCTGTTGCAATTCATGTAAGTGGTCGTCCTCACGATCGATATCCAACTCGCCCATCATGACGACATTTTCACCTCTGACCATAAACACACCACGGTATGCTTCTCCAAAACGCAGGGGCTTGTCCTGGGCATCGTCTGTTAAATAGATCCGTTCGATGGTATCTTGTAACACCAAGTTGGCGAACTGGTCAAACGTTCTCAAGATCCCAAAGATGTTTCTTCCGTCTCTCAACAACACAAAGATCTTTCTGTCCACCGAGCCAACTATCGCTGCGGCGGTGGTAAATGCGTATGTCTCCAAGTATAAGTCCTCGACGTTGGGGCCTGTTTCTGTCATGACGGATGATTTTTTTCGTTGAAAAAGTCTCGAAAAAAAGTGTTGATAAATGAAGATGAGAAGTAGAAGAAAGAAACAAGAAAATGAAGAAAGAAGAAAGAAATAAAAGTAAATGAATAAAGAAAATGAAGAAATTAAATGAATTATCAAATGGAATTGTTTTAAATTGTTTTAAATTGTTTTAAATTGTTTTAATTATCATTTGAATTCAAATCTTCAGTTGAATGTGGAGAAAATTTGGATTGCTGAGGATGATGAAAATTGACTGTTACAGATTTTCTGCAACTGAAGGTAGGCAAAAAAAACAGAAATGACGAAAAATGGAAGGAGAAAACTATGATTATGTTGGAATTAAGTGAATACTCGTGTAAAAGTGAAGTGAATTATTGAAAGTCTCTTTAATGTTACTATCATTTTCTCTAAAGATTGTTTACTTCACTGATTATAAATTCTTCTGTAAACTCTCTGTAATTCTCTGTAAACTCTCTCTAACTTCTTAACTTTTTCTAAATTCTTTACATTCTCTAATTTCTCTTCATTTCGTCCGTTTATTTCAATTATTGACAGTTGTTTGTCAGGTTCAAATTTATTCTTTTCTTTCGCATCCATTTTCAAAATCGATCTCATCGCATGTCTTTCTACTCATACAAAACACACATCGAAGAAGGCGACTTGGTGCTTGCGTTCATCAGCAGAGGCACCATCAAGCCGGTCACTGTCACCAAAGGCGAGATCCTCAACACCCGTTTTGGCCACTTTGAACACGATAAAATGATTGGCTTGCAGTACGGCGTCCAAATGCCAGGCGCCAAAGGTTACGGTTTCATCCACTTACTTTACCCAACCCCAGAACTATGGACCCTTTCTCTCCCTCACAGAACTCAGATTGTGTACACCCAAGATTCCTCGTACATCATCCAACGCCTTAATGTCACCAGCGGCACCCGTGTTTTGGAGGCCGGGACCGGTTCCGGATCGTTCTCCCATTCGTTTGCTCGAACCGTGGGCTTGGAAGGACGTTTGTTTTCGTATGAGTTCCATGAACCCCGTTTCTTGGAAGCCAAGAAGGAATTTGAGCAACACGGACTCGTCAATACGTTGATCACCCGCCGTGACGTGTGTAATGATGGGTTCCAGCTTGAAAACATCCCTGAATCATTCCAGAAACAGGGAGGAATCAATGGTGATGTTGTTTTCCTTGATTTGCCGTCGCCATGGACGGCAATTCCACATCTTCCTGCCGTCATTTCGCAAACGAGCCGCGTGGGGATTTGTTGTTTCCTGCCGTGTATTGAACAGGTGGAAAAGACCGTTAAAGCGCTCCAGGAACACAACTGGGTGAATATTGAGATGGTGGAAGTTGCTGGCAAGCGTTGGGAGGCCCGTAAAGATATGGTACGTGATATCAAAGACGTGGTGAAACGTCTTAAAGATATCCAGGAAAGAAAGAGTCAAGGAATCGAAGGCAGACGCACAGTGAAAGTATCAGGAGAAAAGAGAGAACGAGATGAAGAAGAACCAGAACCAGAAGTGCAGCTGGAAGAGAAGTTCCAGAACTTGGGCAAGGGATTCAATCCGTTTGGTAAAGGAACGCGGATCAAGGAAGGCGATGAACAGTTTTCGTGGCGCGATGTCACGAAGGTTGAATCAGATATCAAGAGTCATACGTCTTACTTGACTTTTGCATACATGAACCCAAATACAAAGATAGAATAAAAGAAGAAATTAAGAAGTAATAAAGAAGAAAGAAGAGGAAAGTTTGTAGATTTTGGAGACATTGTCGCGATGTCTCGAGGAGTCGCAGTTGTAGTCGCAGTCGCAGTCGCCAACCTTCAAATCCACCAGCACCGCGAGACCGCCACTACACGACAAATAGATATGAGCGGACAGCCAATTGGTACGTTAAAACAAGTTTAAATGAGAGACATTGTGGCACTGATTTCATACAATACGGTTTTTTTTGCAATGAATTTACCTGTTTTTCTCTTTCTTTCCCAATACATCTACTAACCATCCAGTTCTCGACCAAGGTACGGGTTTCGTCAAGATCGGCAGAGCCGGCACCAACTTTCCAGACCACACGTTTCCCCTGATTGTTGGGAGACCGATTTTGAGGGCTGAAGAAAGAAACGTGTTATTGCTGCCCGAAGTGGAGATTAAAGACATCATGTGTGGTTCGGACGCCAGCGACGTGAGATCGTTGCTCCAGATCAGTTACCCGATGGAAAACGGGATAATCAGAAATTGGGAAGACATGGAACACTTGTGGGACTATGCTTTCTACGAACGGATGAAGATCCCAACGCAGGGCGAGAAGATCTTGTTGACCGAACCTCCTAAGAACCCGTTGAAGAACCGTGAAACAATGTGTGATGTTATGTTTGAAAAGTACCAGTTTGGTGGTGTTTACGTGGCCATTCAAGCAGTATTGGCGTTGTATGCACAGGGTTTGAGTTCCGGGGTTGTGGTTGATTCTGGTGACGGGGTGACACACATTGTTCCGGTGTACGAGAGCGTGGTGTTGAACCACTTGACGCAACGGTTGGATGTGGCAGGTAGAGACGTCACAAGACACTTGATAAACTTGTTGTTGCGCCGTGGTTACGCCTTTAACCGGACTGCCGACTTTGAAACCGCACGCCAAATCAAAGAAAAGTTATGTTATGTTTCGTACGACTTGGACTTAGACGACAAACTTGCACGTGAAACCACCACATTGGTTGAACAGTACGAGTTGCCTGATGGTAGAGTTATTAAGGTTGGTTCAGAACGGTACCAGGCTCCTGAATGCTTGTTCCAGCCCCATCTTGTTGATAACGAAAACCCTGGTGTGGGTGAAACGTTGTTCAACACGATTCAGAGTGCCGATGTCGACATCAGATCTTCATTGTTCAAGGCCATTGTGTTGTCTGGTGGTTCTTCGATGTATCCTGGCTTGCCTTCGAGATTAGAGAAGGAATTGAAGCAATTATGGTTGACCAAAGTTCTCCACGGCGACCCCACGAGATTGGACAAGTTCAAAGTCAGAATCGAAGATCCCCCAAGAAGAAGACACATGGTTTTCATTGGAGGAGCTGTTTTGGCAAATATCATGGCCGACAAGGACCATATGTGGATCAGCAAACAGGAATGGCAAGAAGAAGGTGCTAGAGCTTTGGCCAAGTTGGGACCACGCTAACCTCTACAAATTATGTAAAACTAAAACCAAAAAAGAAGAATGATATTGATTATGCTAGTAACCGTAGTTGAGGTTCTTGATCTGTGCAAGCACCGAGTCCACCAATGCATCATAAACGTCGGTTGTCATGGGTCCTTCACCGTTGACCCGCTTGTTGTAGCCGTAATTCACCGCCGAATGCACCAAATCACGGACAAAATTCTCGCTGACAATCTTTGGCTTCAAGAAATCACTTTCAAAACACTGCTTGATGGTCCACCGTTCACCTGGATTCCGGGCAAGACAGTTTTTCATAAATTCAATTGCACTTTCGGGAACCACAACATTGCCAGACTTGCTGGGGAAACTGATTTTGACTTGTGGATTCATAATTGCCATGATCCGCTGATTCCCGGAATATCCTCCGTACGGAGGCTTGCCGTAGATCATCTGGTACACGATACATCCACAAGACCATACATCGGTGGGCTTACCAACCTTCCAGGTATTCTTTTCCTGTGATAAGCCCTGATTGATCTCAATCAACGCTTCTGGTGCCATGTAATTAGGAGTACCGATCTGCGACTCCCGATAAATATTTGCTGTATGGTCCGGCACAGCGTTGGCAATCCCAAAGTCTATAATCTTCAACATGCCCCGTACAAAGAGGAAATTCGCCGGCTTCAAGTCGCTATGAACAATCTCGGCCCCATGTACGGCCTCAACACATTTGAGGATCTCAATCAGATAATACTTGACAAAGTTGAGGTCCAACGGACTCTTGAGACTGAGCCGGTTCTGCAACACATGTGCAAGATCGATATCGCCGCACTCCATCACCAAATAGATCGAACCTTCGCCAATTGCATGGTCTACCAACTTGACAACCCGCTCAGCATCGCGTAAATGGAGCAACAAGTCGATTTCTCCTTTGAATCCTTTAACACACGATTCGTCAAATTGGTCAAACGTCACTTTCTTGATGGCATAGAGTCGGTTATTCGCTATTGCTTTTACCTTGTACACCTTGGACGACCCTCCACGTCCTAGTAACTCAAGTTTCTCGTACTGGTTGCCGTTGATAACAATCATTTTCTTTCTGTGTTCGCCAGTGGAGGATGGAGGAGGCGGTGTAGGGTCTGATACAGCTGCAAGTGGTGCCAGGGGAGGTGCTGGAGCCGGTCTTTTATGTACCAAGTCATCCTTGATTGCAGGTTTGGGTGTTTTCGGCTTGCGAAAAGGATCGGCTTCGTAGTTGAAGTTAGATATGGGAACGTTAGTCAACGGTACTCTTTCCTTTGCTAACGTAGATGAAGATGCTATTTTGTGGTCCTGGTTATCTTGGTTTTCTTGTTCAGATCTCACGCGTGATTGGTTGAGAAGTACTTGTTCGTCGATCCGACGACGGATCTCACTCTCCTTTTCTTTCGAGAAGAGGTTTCCGTCAATCTTTCCCAACGATTTTCTGAGCAGTAACCCTTCGTTATTTAACGAATTAATTGGCGATTTCGTGGTTACAGGCAGTTCTATGGGCGGTGGAGACTCTGCCATCGGTTCAGGCTCAATGTTTTCGTGGTCACTGACTCGAGATGCTCTTTTGGGTGGTCCTAAAACCTTGCCGAACCGTCGAGTTCCTCTGATTCGTTTTATTGTATGTACACGCGAGGAACCAGAACCAGAACCGCCACTACCGCTTCCGCTGGTAGTTGCTAGGGTTGTCTGGGGCGGAGAATCGTCCATCAAGTCGTCTTCTGAAACGGAATGTTGGCTGTGGTTGTGTTGGGAGATGGAGTGCGATGAGGTGTTGATATTAATGTTATTATTATGTTGGTTTTCTTTGAAATGGACACTGAGCTTGTCCATCAACGCCAGGTTTCGTTCGGGAAAGTCAATTTCGTAGATTCCGGTGACGTTATGCATTTTTTTCGTGGTATCGTTGAGGAGTGCTATGCTGTAGGAGCTCAAGGCTGGAGGAAGAAACGTGTCATCTTCGTGGGAAAACTGTCGTTTTGCACCTGTCCGAGGAGAAGAGGAATATTTGGACATCGTGAGGTACGCCAACCACGATTTGGCGGTGTTTGGGTCTTTAAAAAATCAACAACAAGTGATAACAAGTAGCTTTGGTGAGACCGCGTTGTGAATTTGTTTGTAAACATCCAAATCCTGCAGGAAACAATTGCTAAAAAATAAAAGAATTTTGAAAAAGGAAAAAAAATTGCTCCACGGCAGGTTCGAACTGTCGACCTTCAGATAACACACAWCSAATTGATTATGAGACTGACGCTCTGCCAACTGAGCTAGTGAAGCTTTTGTTATTATGAATACAAGAAATGCGTATACATGAATAAAAAATAAATATTTAACGAACCTTGTTACATTCAATGCTAATTATACTTTATCTATTATTTCTATTATTAAAACTCTTGTCATCTCTACATTGTTCTATGTATGTTGTTTCTTTCATTCCTTGATATTCAATATTTTTATAATTTTGTATTTATTCCTCCGAATCTGTAGATGATATTTCTCCCCATCTTTTATTCTTCTTATTTCATGAGTCAACCACTTGCACTTCAAGAAAGCTACTATTTATGTAGAAACCTCAAAGAGCTCTACTCGAACTTCAACATTACCGCCACATACAACTGCTATGTTTCCCACGCCGTTCTTACCCATGCCATACGCAACATTGTGCTCAAACACCCTCAACTCGCGTACAACTTCTTTAAGACGTACGACGGCGACGATTCCGAATTAAATGGCAAGAATTACATCAAGCGAGCAGTTGATCACATTGAAGCTAATGATGTGATTCGCTACAAGCTGCAGATCGCTGGTTTCGATGGTGAATACGCAAAATATCTCAACACGATTCGTTTTGACATGAACGCCGAAAAGCCATTATGGACACTTGTTGTTGCGTCCGACACCAACAACAAACAGTACATCTCTTTTGTAACCGACCACGCTTTGGTAGACGGCAACTGCGGTATCAATTTCCACCGTGAACTCGCTCACCAACTTTCATTGCTACAACAAACGCTCGAACTTCTCGAGCCATTGAAAATCGTGCTTGATTACGCTACAGACCGCGACAACTTGCCTCCGTTGCCTCCCACTTTCGAGCAGATCGGATCCGTGGTCCATGTTCTGTACTGGCAGCTTCTTCTTCGGCTCATACAAAGTGGAATGCCACAATGGCTCCTCAATCTTTGGAACCGCTGGACAAACCCAGAACTCGCCAAGTATCCGTTATTTTCGTACAAGACCCAGCAACCAGGAGAAAACCTCAACTTCGAGATCCTCCATCTCGATCCAGGCCAAGTTTCCGAGATAATTAGCCACTTGAGAGCTAAACAATGGACCCTTACTCCGTACTTGTCGGCAGTGGCCTTGCAGACTTTTGAACAAACCGTGTTCCCTAGCATCTCCAGCAAACCGTTTTCCTCGTCGATGGAAATCGCCATCAACGGCAGACGCTTTTTCCCTGGTGCCAATATGGATTTCAACTACTGTGTCTGCGAACAAACCATCACGGTTCCACCCATGGGCACAGCGCCGCTCGATAAACCCATCGATATTTTGAGCAAAGGATTGACTGACCTGAAGATCCAGCAGGGTCTCAAGTCGTTT
Source organism: Teunomyces panamensis (assembly GCA_030564025.1). NCBI lineage: Eukaryota > Fungi > Ascomycota > Pichiomycetes > Serinales > Debaryomycetaceae > Teunomyces > Teunomyces panamensis. The sequence continues at coordinate 124,331 of JAJMKY010000023.1, read as the reverse complement.
GGCTTTCTCAAGTACGTCAATGCATTCAAATTCCTTGAAAACCGCCTGAAAAACCTCAAGTTGCCCACGTCAGCATTGTCGAACCTCGGCAACAACACCATCAAGGCAAACGATGTCGAGGTTGAAGAGCTCTGGTTCAGTCAGGATATTGGATTCAGTGGCTACTTTGGACTCTCGACCATCAGCACACCAAAGGCAGGACTCAATATCACGTTGCATTACTACGACTTTATCAAAGAACTTAGAGTTCCTGATACAAAAGAACGTGCAATCGACGTGTTTTCTCGAACATTTCTCCAGAACTTGGTAGCTCGTGCTGAAGAGCCGAAACAACAAGAATAATTCTAAAATCCTCCCGTCATGTGTCTGATTCTATCAACTTCTGCTTGTAATGCCTTTAAATCGTCTAATATATGAGCCGTATTGTCCCCTTCGCCATTGTAGTTGGCATCACTGTAAGGATTATTGGAGACCTTTGGCGGAAGTGCTGGTGCACCTGGAGTTGGAGTTGATGTTGTTGAAGACACTGTCATTCTTCTTCTTGAAGGAGGTGGCGGTGGAGGTGCTCCACGGCCAGAACCATTCATTGGCGACTGTGGAGGTCCTGGTACGGCACCACCATACACTGGTGGTGGCTGGAGAGTCGCAGAAGAGCCAGCGCTCTGCGGGAATCCGGTTCCTGGCACCAACGGCGAGCTCATTCTCGGTGTAGGCGACGATGCCGATCGTGTACGCCGCGTAGAAGGTACTGGTGGTGGCGGAAGCTGCTTTTCTGGTGTCCCGGTGCGCCAATTATCGTTGGAAGGCCGTAACGGCGAGCTGTTGCTGGCCACACGCGAGTTCTGGAGGGTATTTGAAAACGTATTGCCCGTCATTTGGCTGGTGAACGACTGGAGCGAGATTTTGGGTAAATCGGCTGACTGTTGCTGGACATCAGGAACCATATACCGTGCCATATCCGCTGGTCCCGTGACGTTGGGTTGTAACGGAGAGATATCGTTGTGGGCACGGTAATACTCGGCCATTTGCGCCGGTCCTGTCATGTTTGGCTTTAGCAATTGCGGTTCTGGCAGCGGGCTAAACGTAGAAACCGCAGGCCGTAATAAGTTATCGGTCGAGTGACCGTCGTGGAAGTGTAGGCTTGCCGGTACGCCGTCAATGGAAGCGGCATCAACCGAATTTAAGTTCTGGAAATGGTTTATCTGGGACTCCATGTCTCTAAGCACCGACTTTTCTTCGTCGTCCTGGGGCTGCTGCTGCTGCCGTTGTTGTTGCTGCTGCTGCTTGAGCTTCAAGAGCTGGTCCATTGGTAACGAGTAGTCCAATTGTTGTGGTTGGGGAGATTCCATGGGAGAATTGATTTGTGGAGACGACAGATCGTGGATATCGGTAACTACCTGGTCGCTGAACTTTACTGACTTGAGCTTTTTTGGTCTGCGGACCTTTGGCAGGTCGTCGGGGCGTTCTCCTGTAAGCATGAACTGCGTGAAACTGTCTATATCAAGTGGTTTGGAAGGATCTGATTGGCTAGAGGGGGGAACGGGTTCGTAGGAATCACTGGCATCATCGTCATTTTGTCTCTTTTTGGAGAGGATTGATGGTGGTGTCGGGACGGGTGCCCTGATCTTGATCAAGTGTCTGCTTGGTTCTTGGCCCATCAAGGTGTGACTGATAAGCCGTAGAAGTGCAAAGAACTCGCCGATATTGATCGAATGGAGGATTTTGTTGAAGATACGCTGGATCGCTTCCTTTCCCAATGCGGAGATTTTGAAATTGTTGAGAAATATAAATACGTCGCTGATGGTGATCGTTCGACTGTTGGTGCGTGCTAGTATATCGCTGTACCATCGCATATACGTTTTGGATTCCTGATGGGTGAGTTCCTGAGCCGTGAGTGAGAGTGGCACGGCGGAGAAATCGGTGTCGTTTGCCAGCAGCAGCACTCCAAAACGACTGGGAGGCACTGCTGGTGGTTCACGAAAATTTTCCACGCTGTGGTGGTGGTTGTAGGCAGCGTGGGGTGCCGTCAGCGCCGGATCAGCGAGCAGATCAAGCGACGAGCTGCGGAACTGGTGTTGTGCGGGCGCTGGGGGCGGTGCTGGCGTGCCAAACGAAACCAGCGGTACCGGTGAAGCTGCTCCGTCGTTTGGAATGCTGTTGGAGAGCGAGAGCCAGTCAAAACCGGTGTTGTTCATTTCGGCAGCGGGCGGGTTTCGTCTCGAGGAGCGCGGGTGGTGTGCGAGCTGTGGGTGGTGTGAGGAAGGGAGGAAGAAGGAGGATGTTGATGGCACAGCACGGACAGTGACACTGGCTTCAAAACAAGACGCTATTGGACAGAAACACGCTGTGAAAAGTAGTGATTTTGCGTGTGACAATGGCCGGGTACGCTGGTGAGGTTCGGTTCGTCTCGTTTTGCAGGTGTTGTAAAGTTTGGGACGAAATGCGGGTTGATAACCTGCAACTTTTTTTTCACATTACCAATCTACAAAAACTCATCCGGAACCCAATGTTTAAGCTCAAGAAAAGGGAGGAAAAGAGACCGAAAGTAACGGTGAAAAATGTTATTGGCGATTCTTCGGACGAAGAAGAATCGTTTGAGCTGAAAATGGACAAAAAACGTCGTAAAATCGAGCACCAATTCGCATCTGCACCGCAAGAACCAGTTATCCTTGAAGACAAGCTGGAACCGTTGCCAGAAACACCCAAGAAATCAAAGTACTTGGCTCTGATTCTCAAAGAATCAAACAAAAGAAAACAGTTTGTAAATTCAGAATCCAAATCTGATCTGGAATCAGAGGACGACGGAAAGTTTTATCAACGAATATTGGACCAACGTGATACTTCGACTTCTACTTCTACAACGTTGTTGGATCAAGAAAAGAAATCATTAAAATCAAATAAAGGAAAAGAATTAAACTCGAAATTACATACAAATCATGTCAATTAAAGCGATTCTTGCAACGCAATCGTATCGATAATGTGTCTCTGGTTATTGATACCGGTAGTATTTGGACTGATGGCCGCGGCCCATTCCTGGTCCTCCTCCAAATTAGAAGGTCTTCCCTTTTCGTCACTGTTGCCAATATTAACTGTGGCCATCTTTTCGACTTCCTGCGACGATGGCATAAAAATAACCTTGGCTCCCGAGTTCCGGGCCATGTTCTGAAGCGCGTCCAAGTATCTGATTTGCATTGCTGGCTTCGAGGCCAAGATATCGGCAGCCTTTCTCATCAATTTGGCCGACTCGACTTCGGCCTTTGCATTGATGATCTTACCTTCACCAATCCGTTTGGCTTCAGCAGCCATTGAAAGCGAAGATTGAACCTTGGCAGGTAAGCTTAAGTCCTTGATAAGAATCGACTCGATATTGACACCCCAGTCGAAAGCGGTCTTGGAGATGATGTGTTCGATTGCCACGGCGATTTCGTCTCTCTTTTCAACAACGTCTTGTAACACACGATTACCAATGACGTCTCTCAAGGTTGTTTGGGTTCTTTCGACAATTGCATCGTGGATATTCGAAATGGAATAAATAGCCTTTTGTGGATCAATAATGTTATAGTACACCACCGAAGTGATGACCACACTGACATTATCTCTTGTGAAACAGCTTTGAGCCGGGATTTCACGAATATTGATCTTGATCGAGACCCGTGTCAACTTTTCCGACCAGGTATTGACATACGATAATCCGGGCTCCACTGTTCTGGACAACGCACCAAACGTCTGAACCAAACCAACTTCACCCTGCTCGACTTCCTTGTAGGGATTATCACAGAGACAACAGAAAATCCCACAGCTGCCAAACATCGAGCCCATCTTCGAAATAAAGCTCTGGTACCCATTGAATGGTGGCGTGGGGTATTGGCGAGCAAAGTCCTTGAGGACCATTTCGGGTTTGAGATGGGGTTCCTTTTTAATTGGTTTGAATGCGTCGGTTTCGAATGAGTTTTTAGATGAATCTGCCATGTGTGATTTTACAATAATCAGCAGAGACACGGGGGACAGTACTGCATTCTTATAGGAAAAAGGCTTCAGACCACGGAGTGCACATACAAGCAATACAGGCTTGGCTTATAGAAAAATACGAAAATATAAGCCGCAGCTGATTACAAAGCCGTCCGTGATCAATCTACGACCGATAAGCAAAAAGGAATGACCACGGCGCTGCAAATCACAGGGTTAGGTATGGAGGCTTGGACGAATTCGGAGCCAATTTACTTTTATGTAACGTCCCAACTTGAAGGAACATGCCAGATCGGGAGTGGACCGATTACGGACAATGTGGGGACCGATACTTCAGATGACCGGAAATATAAAAAAATAAAAAGATTTAAGGGCGCTAAAAATCTCGCTGCTTCCTGCAGAAAATTGTCAGAGTACGAAATCAATGACGTCAGGATTGCAATTTGCAATTTGCAATTTGCAGCTGTTGCCCTACAATAAATTTGAGACATTAAACATTCATCATAACATCGTAACTACATAATATACAGCAGCACCAGGAACCCCTCGCATGAGAACCGAGCACTAACAGCACCATAGCACCACATACAAGAAAATGAGCACCAGCAGCACTGCTCTATTTTTCGAATCCCAGGTGGGTCCGGGGACTCAGGCAATAGTTAAGTCAATGTAGCGATGTCATTCTCTGTTTAAAATCTCGTGGGCGAAGTTCGGCAACACAAACGAGGCTTCGTGGATCTTAGCGTTGTAGTACTTCAAGTTTTTGCTGACAAACTCGTCACTCCAGTCGAAACGGACCGGCTTGGTAACGTCCGCTTTAGGGTCCTTGGAGCACACCATGAATCCAATGTTCCCACTAGGATAGGTAGGAATCAAGGTGTAGGCATACTCAGCAACCGGGAAAATAGTCTTGCAGTCCTTCTTCAACTTGCTGATAATTGGCATGTGCAAGAAGATGTTCTCGGCCTGGGTGGTAATAACACCCTTTTCGGTCAAGGCATCGTGCAACAACTGGAAGTAAGGCTTCTGGAAGAGCGATTCAGCAGGGCCTTCAGGGTCCGAGGAATCGGTCACAATGACATCGAATTGGTTCTTGTATTCGGCCAAGAACTTGAACCCATCACCAATATGGATCTTGACTCTGGGGTCGTTGTAGCCCTTGGACAACTCTGGCAAAAACTCCTTCGAAACACGGATAACCGTCTCGTCAATGTCACACAACCAGGCTTCTTCGATGGAGTCGTGCTTCAAGATTTCTCTCAATACACCACCGTCACCACCACCAATAACCAAGGCCTTCTTGGGGTTTGGGTGCGAGTTCAAAGCCAAGTGAGTAATCATTTCCTGGTAACTGAACTCGTCACGTTCAGTCACTTGGATACAGTTGTCCAAAACCAAAACGTTACCGTGGTCGGTAGACTTGAAAACCAAAACGTCTTGGTACTTTGATTGCTCAACGTGCAAGATCTTTTCAACTCTCAAAGACATGGCCTGACCGGGCCACATCGTGTTGGAAATTTCAGCAAACCAGCCATCCTTAATTGAAGGGTGCGTTAACTCGGCAGACATTGTTTCTCTTCTTCTTTTCTACAATAAAAAAAATCTTGTCTGAAAAATTTACTTGAATAATTTGTAGAGGAGGTCCATTTTGTTCGATATTTAAATCAAATTTTTTTAAATATTATTGCAAATCAATGAAAATTTTTTTATTAAATCCGCTAAAAAAGGACATTATTTGCGCTTATCTGTGTCCTGCAGAATGCCTTACTTTATAAAATCAGGCTGCACATGCCTAGTCGGGTAAGAGGCCAAGGAACCCGTGCGGCGGCCGTTCCCCTTTTCGATACTTTTTTTTAACTGGTTTAATATTTTCATTTATTATTTTGCATGAAGTCAATTTATATTCATCATCAAAAGTTAAATTCAGACAGCGCATCGCCATGTTCTCGGCTATGCTTGGGGTCCAATGGGTATGGTGGCGTGTCCGTTGGTGGAGGACGACGAGTAGGTGGATTTACCGACTGGAAAGACTCGAAACGTAACTCGCTGTTATCTGTATGATGGCTGCCAGCACCACTGTAATAGTTGAACGAGTCCGAGTGTGGGTAGTCACCCAGCTTGGTATATGGTTCATCGTCATCTTCGTCTTCGATATCAGAGACAGGATGTGTCTGTTGAGCGGTGATAATATCTCTGACCTTCTTGGGAAGTCTATCGGGTCTGTAGAACCGTAAGTCGGCACGGAATACAATGTATAACCCGTTGATAATCACTTCAAACACACCCCAGCAAATGTACATGGCCACTGGACGAGAAATGGGATTTTCATTCCATTTTTCTTGCGAGAGAAACGCAGCAATAGCACGACAAACCGCTCCTACGAAAATGAGCACCGTGGAGACAATAATAAGCATGTACGAGACATTGTGCTTGAGAGTACCTCTTTCGTTGGTTAAGCCCTCAACCATGTTGTATTTGTGGTGGGTAGCGGCAATCACTCGTATAGCATGTCTGTGATTACTGTTTCTCTTCATAAAGGTTTCAGCAGCTTCCTGAGCTGCGCCATGTTTCACAAAGTAAAAAGGGCTAAAGGATTCAATCCACCATGGTTGGAAGGTGTACAAGTTTTCATCCTTCTTGGTTGGAGACCAAAACGACAATCCAATCAAACAAAGCGAAGTGATAGTGAAGGTCAACGTGGTGATGGTTGTCATCTTCACAACGTCCTGGTAGGCACGGTAAGTCTTGTGGTTCAAAAACCAAAAGTATGGTACAAACGACGCGAAAACTGTGATTCCAATAAAGACAACCAACATGGCGTACGAACTTAACATAAAGTTCCAAAAGAGGCTTCTAGAACCACCGACCGGGTGTCTCCAAGTGAAAAGTCGTTGAGTGTACACCAAGTTGTTGGAAACAATGACCATCGATGGTAAGATCAAGAAAATTTCACTGGTCAATCCGTAACCGACTTCGGTTCTTTTGATGGCCCAGACAGCTCTCAAAGCAAACCCCAAGAGTCTCATCGCACTATAAAAGATCCATGAAATCGAGAGGTAGAAATAGTGGCCACGCGACTGGTTAATGACAAAGATGAAGGTATGAACGCAGCCAATGATGAAAAAGAGCACCGTGAAGATGATGCATGGCGCAAGATCTGAACGGGTGGGAGAGTTACCAAACACGGTGTTCTGACGTGACAATGTGTATACGGTAATAACTTCAGGAATTCTTCCCATCATGTTGTGACAGATTTCAACCAAGTGCTTAACACCTGTGCCTGCGTCTGCGCCATTATTGATTGTCATCACCAAGCTAACCAAGCCCAGAACCGCCGTGGTGGTTCCATTGTATGTGCCAGGAGCATGCATGATTCTTGTGTTAGCTATACATTGGATATCTGGGCGGGAATGTGTGCTATATATGGCGATTGGGGAGCTTTCTCCAATACTGGGGGTGGGATGTGTCGCACGCAGGCGGTGGGCATTCCCCACAAACAAATACGAAAAAAAACTGATAGTTTCGGTAATTATTGAGCATGATTACGAGCGAGAAAATTTCCACATTAGGAAATTAACTACAGGTGATTGTCGCGGTCTTTGCGGTATCTCATCTGCGTTACATACAAAAAGGTATAATCTATCATTCATTACTAAAATAAAAATAAAATAAAAAAAAAGTGGGTTGCGTAGCAAAACAGTAGCTCAAACAGGAGATAAGCCTCAAAAAACCACTCAGCAAATACAGCAACAACAATAGTAAAAAAAAACATCTTCAAAATACCAAATACAACGTGCATATCATCGACGGCCCAGAAATAAATCCGAACCAGCAGATAATATTGCCCAATGTCTTTTTGTTTCTCATAAACTTGGTTCTACTAATCATAATCAAAGGAAGCTGCGACATCTGGAGTAAAAGTAGGTAGCCCCGCAAAGTTCCAAAAATTACATACATCACTAATTCGTGCACAATGCTCGAAATGATAAACGTAACCGCAGCCGCCTGGCCCTTATTCAAATTAAAGGCACTAATAGATGAATGATAGACATGACGCAATAAAAACTTGTACACCGGGCGGTTCCAGATCCTGCTGAACTCAGACCAGTCTGTACATGACCACCATGGGCCGTAGAAGTCACGGTCGGCGAACCGGGTTAACTCCGCAATAGAGTTTAGGATCGCATCCCAGATCAAGTAGAAGGTGAACAAGTATTGCATGATAAAAGGTGGTATCATATCGACCAATATAAGCAAATATTCCGTCGGCCGTTCGTACATTGGAAGCTGCCTCACCTCTTTCGTCCGCATCACCAAGGGGTACATGTACTTTTGAGCCACAATAATCATTAAAAAGATAATCCCAAACACCCCACACACCTTTTCAAACACGTACGACCACCGGATTCGTGCGGTACGAGGGAAGTTAAGGGTATACACCACTGTGGGGTACATAGAATACTCAAAGTAATTCCACAGAGTAATATTTTTGGGGAAACGGTACCCCACAGAGTGCGTTTGTTTTCCATCCTTCAGCTCGTAGGTTGTTGCAGCCTCCTGATACTCGAGTTCAAACTTGCAAAACGCTATACTTTCTTCCAAAGACTTCCGGACGTCATCTTTGTTGAATCCTTCGGGCACTGTCAATTCCAGGTCATCGTCAAGCTTCTTCAAGTACCCTATACTGTACTGCAACTCCCGGTAGATCCGCCAGAGATATCCGTTATAAAAACTGTAGGAGTGCATTTTCATAAGGAATACAAAGCTGTGTAACACCAAAAATACTTTGGCAATCCATGGAAAACCCATGACTTTTTCCGAAGCAAATACAAGCCAAAACCACAAGAAAGCAACCTGATAAACACTCTGGATAATCCAGCCGGCTTCACTCCACGTGAAATAGCCTCTGCGGATATTCTTTTGAATAAATACGCTGAAATATGTGCTCAAATACATCGCCAAGTCGGTAAGAGCAACCTTAACCACATCCCGGCGAAGAATTACAAAAATGGGCCATTGCCAGAACGACTTGGGTGAGTTTAGGTAGTAGTGGACCAAGTTGTTCATAATAAAAAACCCGGTTCCCAACCAGAAAAAGACGTAGATCCCAAGTCCGCTGGATTCCTTGAAGCTCTGTGAGTCAAAGAATGTACTCGATTCGATGTGGAACTTGACATCGCCAAACCGCGAAACGTACTTGTCCTTCTTATCTTCCGGAAGCTTCTCTTTGTGCCTCTTGTTGATTCTTTGTGAAAGACTCTGGTCCAATTCAGCGAGGAGTTGATGGTCGCTTCGAGTCATGGCTGCAGGCGGCTCACCGTCGCCAAGTTCGTTCTCTAAAAGGATATGGGTACCGGAGAGGGTAGGAGTGCGGTGTTTGATGATTGATTTATCGTTATTGTCGCTCGTTGTGGCTTCTAATGGGGCCGATGACAAAGATGAAGACGAAGACTCATCATCGTAATCATGATCGAGGATAAGTGACCTGCGTCTTTGACCATTGTTTCGATCAGCGATAACGCTCAAGTTTTGAGCAACTGTATTATGTGTCATACTAAAAGATGAATGAAACACAAACTGGTCAATGTAGATGCCATAAATTATATACAATTTATATAAATTCTGATTATTTTAAGTTTTAGGTATATTTCGAAAGCGCCAACAGCAACGAAAGGTAGAATTAGCACGCTTTTTACGTAATACCGTCCAAACCGTTAGATCCTTTTTTGCCCATTACCAATTGGAACTATTTTTGCCGGGAAGGTCATTTTTTTTAATTGCCGCAAATCACAGATAAGTAATTTTACCGATAGATGCGTTCAAAGGGCCGTGTATCGTTGAAACAAGAGTTCCAGACCACATCAACCGCCTTCGCAGCCTCATCGGCATCGGCACAGCGCGGGTTTGCCGCGACCGACAAAATCGCCCGCCGCCTGACGCACGCCTGAAACTTTTTGCCAAAGTTCGCCATGCCGGAACGCTGGATCTCGCTGAACATACGACACTCACCACTTAACATCAGCGCCCGGATCTCCGTACATGCATGATGCTTCAAGTTCGTGAGATCCACATTGAACTTGAGATAATCGTAGGCATGCACCAACTCATGGGTCAATACGTCTTCAACCTGCCATTTGGTCCGGAGCCAGTTGCTGCAGAGTAAAATCCCGCCTTCGGGATGGAATCCGCCGCCCTTCTGGTCATCACACGGAGCACACACAATATTGTCCTTGTTGAAGGCCGGAACGTTATCTTTGGTCAACTTGTTGACCTGCTCCATCATAAACCGCACCAGTGGCGAGTACTGGAGCATCCAGTCAAGATGCTCCCGACAACTATCACAGTGGTTGTCGGCAAACCGGTGCTGATAGTCGTACTCAAACTGCTTCTTTTCGCTCTCATCAAGCCCAAGTCCCGTCCGGTATTGCAACGACCGTCTCCACCACTCAAACCCGCTCAACTTCTCTTTTGGTGAGAGCTTTTCATTCATTATGATTATGGTATCGAGAACTTTTTACGTCTAGTTTTCGCGTTCTCGCTAATATCTCCACTAATTTTTCTCTACCCTCGCCGCGCCTGCTCGCTAAATTTGTCGCTAGCTTCTCTCTAACACACTCTTTTTTCCTCTCTTCTTCTAAATTCATCGAAACCCTTCTTCATCTACTTATCGTCCAGTATGAATATCTGGGTTGCTGCTGCAGACAACCAGCGTAGTGTGGTTGAATCCTTTATCAATTCAGGCAATTTTGGGCCCGATGCAAAAGATCCAAACGGATACACACCCATACATGCTGCTGCTTCGTACGGGCATCGCGATTTGCTCGACTACTTAGTCAAAGAGAAGCAAGGAAACATTAATGTCCAGGATAACGAAGGTGACACTCCATTGCACCATGTTGAAGATGTCACTACAGCCAAGTACCTCGTGGAAGAATTAAAGGCCGACTACAAGATCAAGAACGCCGATGGCATGACTCCTGCTCAGTATATCGAGGACGACGGCGAGTTTCTCGATGTCGTGGCGTACTTGAACACATTGGCTCATGATAAAGATTCACTGGAAACATTTATTGCATCGTTACCAGCTCCAGGAACCATTGATGGCCACGAAATCCGGTACTCGATGGAGACCGATGAGGCTGAAAAATTGAGCCCCGAAGAGTTGGAGGCAAGGCGCAAAAAGATCGAAGCAGTGCTTAACAGCGAAGATCCAGAAGAAGCATTGAGAGATTTGGTTCGTGATGCTGTTCACGAGGGTTTGTCCCAGTTCAGGGAAGAAGAAGATCAGGGTAATAAGAGAAGTAAACACTAGAATCGATAGTAAATGCATTTATACAAGTAAAAAATTTAAAGCATATTTAAAAAAAAAAACTAAATGGTCCCTAGCAGGATCGAACTGCTGATCTTGGCGTTATTAGCACCACGCCTTAACCAACTGGGCCAAGGGACCAATTTCTGATTGGTCGAGTGCGGTCATAAATTTATGATTGTGGCGTTCACTGGTATGCGCGCTTGGCGTTCCCCACTGTTTCCTGCAGGATGTGGCGGCGTAAGATCGTCGAAATTTTTCACCATTACTGTCGTAATTTCCACCACCAAATGATCACGGCGTTCTTCTCATCAGCGCTTGTTGCTGCTACTGTTATGGCTGAAACGTATGTAAAACAAGTTTTTCTATATTGAAATGTACTAACATTAGTTCACGGCCTTATTCCGACTATTCTTTGGAAGAATTGAACGGCATGACCGTTCTCCAACGGATTCTTTTGAACGACTGGAGATTGGAACTTATTGTGCTTGGATTCACCGTTGCCTTTATTGTGTTGTACAAGGTTGGTGATGTCTACAACCAATCCCAAGTAACTAAATACTTGAAGGGTTTGGAAGACACTTTCAGAGCCAACTTCTTCCAGTTCGGAGTCTCTCCAGACAAGCTTTACGTCAAGGACAGTTCAGAAAACTACTCGTCGTATGCTTCGGGCAGAGAAAACATTGCCAAGGTCAACATTACCTTCAAGTTGCAACCAAGACAAAACTTCTTTCTCTACGTTTTGGAATGGGTTCTTTCGTTCTTCACTGAATCAGTCCAGACTCCTTCCGACAGAGTCGACTTCATTATCTATCCTCACCACGAAGCTCAGTACGATAACTTTATTGCTGCCATTGCTTCCAAAATTGGAATGAATGACTTCAGAAAGTTCAACTACTACTTATCTTTGACCAAGACCTCTGACTCGCCAAACTTGCCTGACTCGTTCGTGTACATGAGCGAAGCCAATGAATTCCAAGAAAAGATCACCACTCCTGAATTGAAGGATGCATTGTTGAATATACAAGCTGCTTCAGTTTTGAGATTCGTTGCCGTGACTGACCAAGCCATTGAAAGACCAGAAACCATCGATGAGTTGGCTCCACGCAGAAGAATCATTGTTTCGACCCACTTGACCACCAAGAAGGAAGATTTGAAGCAATTGAGCAACATTTTTGATGCGATTTTCTCGTTGGTCGACAAGTTGGTCAGTAAGGAAATCACCTTCAGACCAGAAGCCTTGAAGAAGGTTGTTAAGACCAGAGAATCTGAAGTTGCCAAGCTTAAGAAGATCTTTGAAGAAATCAAGCAAGAAGAGTTGGCTGCTGAAAAGGTAAAGCAGAGAAAGGCTGAAAGAGAAAAGTTGAGAAACTTGTCGACCGAAGAACAAGCCAAGTTGGAAAAGAAGGCTGCTGAAAAGAGAGCCAGAAAACAACAGAAAAAGTCCAAGATTAGAATGTAAAAGAATTTGGCCTTGTCTTGTGTTCAAAATTATTTAGATTTCTATATTTTACCGGTTAATCTCCAACCACGTCCCACCGGCGTATTAAACACTTCTATAATCCCAGCTCCCAAAGCATCGGCCAAGATCCACATTAAATCGTAGCCATAAAAAGGTTTTTTAAAATTGTTCATTTTGCTGTTGCCATTGACATTGATTCCTTCCCATTTATTGTACAACTGTTCTTCCAACATCTCGTTATACTTACTTTTGGTAAGTAGCTTGACAAGCCAAACGCGGCCGGCATTCACAAGTTTAAGAAACGTACCACACGCCGGGTATGCAATCGAGTACTGATGTGCTTCAATCTCGTTTAAATGGTTCGATGTGAGTGTCACAAGACCACGCAGAACAAGCAGGGAAACCTCTTGCTGGTCAAGAAGCTCACTGCTATCGATAAATAACGACGTTGGATTCTTGATAACGTACTCTTTAAACTTGGAAAGTGCACCGAGTGCCACTCTTTGCCTTTCTGTTGCTTCACTTTCCTGCTCCTTCTTGATCTCGGCATCTATCAATCCATGATACGTGCTGGCCCGTGCCACCACCTCGATATTCTCGAATCCGTACGTCACTTTGCCCAGCTGGTACCGCTTTGTGGAGTGCAGAATTACCGGTGATGCGTTGGTAATCACAAATTTACGGAGCTGGCCTTCACGCGTACGGAGCTCGATGCTTCGATCAACAAACGTATGGCCCTGTTGCTCGTAAATTGAGTAGAGTTGGGCAGTGGTGATAAGTCCCGAGGGAAACTGGTGCATTCGATACTTCATGGCTTCCACTTTCGCTGGCATCGCAATTCCATGTAACAGAAACACAAGCATCTCCATCGTATTGTCTTTATCTCGTTTGTGGGGTACCAGATGGTACCGTGCATGGAGTGTGTTCGATTCTGCCCACTGATTACTTAGTACCACATCCACTGCCATCATAAGATCATCACGACTATCAAGTTGATAATCAAGCTCAACATTATAATCAAGCACAGTTAATCGTTCCGGATCGCTGCTGCTGCTGCTGCTTATGGTTGCACCAATTTGTTTCACCCGTGCCTGTTTTACCACGTTTCCAAACCCGTTTACACTGTTCTTTTTAAGCTGTTGCTTTATCTTTTTCACTGGAGAAACTCCAAGTGTTCGTTTCGTGATCCGAGACGATTTGGCGGCGCTATACTGAAGATTTGCCATTTTAATGTAATCACACTTCTTTTTTTTTTTTGCAATCATCCTTTATTTGTATAATGTCGCACGACATCTTTCTGGTATTTACATGTATATACATTTACTCGTCGTTCTTGACAACCAACGTCTTCTGAAGAGCTGGCTGTTCGACAGGGGACGAAATAACCCACTTGAATCTGCCGGTTTCGGTAATTTCGCTCACCAAAGCCTTCGCATCAGCGTGTCTCGCGAGCTTGAATGCAGACGTAGGAACCTGGACACCCGTCAAGTTGAACACAACCGACGATAAGTATTCCTTGGTAACGGGCAACTTGACAGTATTGTTCAAGACAATGGTGTGAACCGAAGGAATGGCTTCCTTCAATTCAGACAACGAGAAGGTCGATTGCGTACTGGCACTAATCGTCTGTTCAGCATCAACTGGAACTTCCTTACGAGACTTGGACGATCTCATGGTCTTAAAGAGAGAAGACAATTCGTCCAACGACATCGAGCCGGCAGAAGGAGACTTGTCAGCTTCTTCAACGACAACAGTTTCCAGCACGGTTTCTTCAACAACAGGAACAACTTTTTCCACTTCAATATGGGCCCGCTCAACAACAGGAATACGAGGACCTTGACCCTTCAATATATAAGCTGCACGGTTGTCTGCATGCAAGAAATTACGCATGTATGCTGGTCTGACTCTTATTATTTCTCCAGCGACTCCCAAGTCGGTGACATCCTGCAAAAGCTGGACTGGGATCTTTTCCGGAATTCTCTGCTTCCGCTTCTTGGAAGCAAATCTGACCAAGGAAGGTCTGGCCGCCACAAGGTCTCTTTTCACCACGGAAAACATGCTGTATCTGGTAACCAGGACTCGAGTTGAAAAATTTGGCCTGCGATTTGAGTTGGTGCTCGTGCACAAATTTACCCGTGTCGCGGTAAATGTGTGTCTGAAGCTATATTTGATCAGAGCGATGCCATTTCCTACTAACTAACGAGTTAGAGAGAATGGAGGAAGAAAAGGGGTTGTGCACCATCTGCCACATCAACAACTTCAAGTACACGTGTCCTGCGTGTGGAGCACGCACTTGTTGTATTGACTGTGTACGAAGACACAAGAAACAAACCAACTGTACTGGTGTGGTTGATAAGACAAAGTTTGTTTCACGACAACAATTGACTGACAACTCTGTGCATTTGAACCGGGACTATAACTTTCTTTTGAATGTGGACCGTTCGATTGAATTGGGAAAGATGGATGTTAAGAACAATGCCAAAAATGTGTTTAAGCGAGCATTCAACGGGAACCAAAACCAACAGCAGCGCCAGAAACGGTTCAAGACCAGTGCCAGTACCGACCCGAGATTAAAGGTCGTAAGTACAGCATTCCCACAAGAACCTTCCACTGTGGTTAAGAGGGAAAACACGTTAGTTATCCAACTTCCTTCCGGGATGGATCGTGCCAATACCAACAAGACTGGATACGATAAGAAACTGAGTACGTTCGTGTGGACTGTAGAATGGGTCTACTTGGATAGTGAAGGGAAGGAAGTTGCGAGGTTTTTGAGTTATAAGCTAAAGGAACATTTGGTTTTGAAGGATGCAGTTCCGCTTAATCTATTAAACAAGAGTGATCCCGACAGTATCGACAAGGAACAGTTGACGTTCTATTTGGACAATGTTGTCAACAAGAATAAAAATGAATTATCTGTGATTCGGTTGGATAAAGAACTGACAATTGCTACTGTTTTAAAGGACAAAATCGTGCTTGAATTCCCCACCATTTACATTAGTGGACTGGGCGTTTTGGCGGCAAGTGTTTCTGAAAAACAGGCGTATGATTATGATTCGTCGAGTAGTGACGACAGCGATTCAAGTGAGGATTCGAGTGGCAATTCGGGCGATGAATCTGAATCTGAATCTGAATCTGAATCTGATTCCGATTCCGATGCTGGCCCGGAAGAAGCTTCTTCTAAACAACCTAATGAAGTAACGAACGATATAGAAGCTGTTGATTGATGGCTGCAAAAAAAGAAAAAGAAGTACAATAATAGATGGTGCTGGCACGACCGGTGATGTAAATGTATACAATTTTCTGTTGAGAGAAGAGACAACCAGCGCGCGATGGCTACCTTAAAACGAGGCGCCGACGAAGAACGGAACCCGAAAGCGACACTTTATTTTGGGAATTTGGATGGGCAGGTGATAGAGTCATTAATGTATGAGCTTTTTGTGCAGTTTGCACCGGTTAAATCGCTCAATATGCCAAAAGACCGTGTTCTCAAGACGCACCAAGGGTTTGGGTTTGTGGAGTTTCGAACGGTGGAAGATGCTGACTATACTATGGATGTGCTTCGGGGCGTGAGGTTGTATGGCAAAACGCTTCGGCTCAAGAAGGCCGATAATAAAGCCGGTAACACGCTTCTTAATCCAGGCTACGTTGATGTTGGTGCCAAATTGTTTATCAATAATCTCAATCCGTTGGTGGATGAGCAATTTTTGCGAGAAACGTTTTCTAAGTTTGGCCGGTTGATCCGGGTACCGGTGGTGGTGCGTGGTAGTAACGAAGAGGGTGAGATGGCGTCAAAAGGCTACGGATTTCTTACGTATGACGATTTTACGGTGGCAGATAAAGTGATTGAGAAGATGAATGGTACGATATTGATGAACTCCCGCATTGGTGTGGCGTACGCCTTTAAGGAGGATGCTTCTGGTACGCGCCAAAACGTTCGTCACGGCGACAAGATTGAGCGACTTTTGGCTGCGAACGGGCGCGAAAATAACGTGTTGGCACCGCAAAAGCTGGCGGTGCGGAAAGCTACCAAGGGCAAGAAAAAATAGCCAAAAAAAAAACCCCAGCATCGTCAAATTAAACATCAATAGGGACGCAATTGATGCAGCAACGGAGGAAACAGAAGATAAATCAATGGTTTTTTTTCCCTTTTTCCCTCAAAGCCTAATTGCTTACTAATTAACCAACTGCATTGTGTGGTTTTGATTGCAGCAAACACAAAGTAACTTTGGCGTCAGTGCGTGATTTGTAAGCAGTGTGTGGGTTACGGTATATAAATCCCTTGGAGGTAACCTCTACCATTCCTGCCCTACAGAAACCACACAAATAAAAAAACATGGCACTTCCTTCTACTCAGAAAGTGGTTCTTATCAACGAAAACAGCGACGATTACGACGTCATTCAATACACAGACTATGCCACACCACAAATCACTGCTTCCACCGACGTGATTATCAAGAACAAGTACGCAGGTATCAACTTCATTGAAGCCTACTTTAGAAAAGGTTACTATTCAGTACCATTACCCAACTACGTGTTTGGCCGTGAAGCCAGTGGTGTGGTGGCTGCGGTTGGTGATTCTGTATCCAAGTACAAGGTCGATGACAAGGTGGCATACTTACACGGCGCCACATTTGCACAATACACCAAGATCGATGAGTCCGAAGTCCGGGTGACCAAAGTAGCTGATTCAACCACTGATGAACAATTAAAGGTTTATGGTTCGGCACTTCTCCAAGGCTTGACGGCATTGGCCTTGATTGAAGAGTCGCATACAGTCAAAAAGGACGAGTTCATTTTGGTTTGGGCCGCCGCTGGCGGGGTCGGCAGACTCTTGGTACAATTGGTGAGTCAACGTGGTGCCCGTGTGATTGCCGTATCGTCTTCTCCCGAAAAACTTGCGGCCGCCAAGCTGCTTGGAGCCGAATTCACCATCGATGTCAAGACTGAGAACGTGGCTGAACGCGTGTACGAGATCACTGGTGGTGTTGGTGTTGCTGCTTCGTTTGATTCTGTTGGTAAAGATTCTTACGATGCCTCTTTCCGATCCTTGGCGAGAAAGGGAACGTTGGTTTCGTACGGTAACGCATCTGGTATCGTTCCTCCCGTTGCAATTAACACGTTATCGCCCAAGAATCTTAAGATCGTGAGACCACAGCTTCACGGCTACATTGCGAATGCCGAAGAATGGAACCATTATTCTACACTTCTCTTTGAGTTACTTGGGTCTGGAAAGCTTCAGTTTGAAATTTCCAAGACGTATCCGTTGCTGGACTACGCCCAGGCTGCCAGGGACTTGGAATCGAGAAGCACCACTGCCAAGTTGGTGTTGGAGATTCCACAATAAGTAAGTAAGTAAGTATTTGAGTATACAGATAATTGACTATAATTTTGGCCGGGAGTTTTCGTAGCGTATTAAGTCTTCTGGGGTTGCCACGCCGTAGACAAACGTACCCTTTTGGTTGGTGATGATAGCGAAAAACTGGCCATCGTTGAAGAATTGGGCGAGATCTTCCAATGGCGTCAACGGTGTCAATACTGTGTACTTTTTGCCGTTGGCGATGGTTCCGGTTGGGCGCATTATTGTAGCGGTTAAGGAGGTTTTTGTGTGAGACGGTTTGGTGTGGTCAGCTTCGTATTTGGTGCGGGTGGCATTGTGAAACCAGAACATGTGTTTGCGGACCTCGTCACCGGCAATGGCGGCGATGTTGGAGAGTTCTTCGACGTTTAACACACCCAACAACTTGCGGTTGGCTTCATGGATGACTGGTAAGTATGTGAACTCGTTTTCGTAGGCGATTTCAAGAGCTTCACGGAGTCTTGTGACGGGGTTGATGGAGATGGCTGGTTTGATATCTAAATCTTCGACGGTGGCCCCGCGATAGTCACGGACATGGAAGAGTGTTGGAGTCATGATTCAATGATAAATGAGAAAATCACAGAAAAACAAGAGGGAGGAAAAAAGAGGAGAGAAGAAAAAGAAGAGAGAAGAAAGAAGAAAGAAAAGAAGAAAGAAAAGAAGAAAGAAAAGAAGAAAGAAGAAAGAAGAAAGAAAGAGAATTAAAAGAGTCAATAGAATCAAAAGAATCCATAATAAAAGGAAAAAGATTTATCAAAAGGCTGTAAAACTTTTTGACTATAAAACTTTTTGGCTGCAAATCGATTTATTAGATTATTTGTATTAATAGTATTAATTTTATGAATGCTTATGCTGCTTCTGCCGAGTTTCCCTGGTGAGAATCGACTTCTCCTTCTTCATTGGCCACCCGTCGCCAGACTTCTTCGTCATTTCCCACGTTGAGACGGCCAATGCGCATGGTGGCAAGAAGATTGATGGCAGCTGTCAGGTGGCCGTAAACGCCGCCAAAAAACGCTTTGGTTGCATCTTTACCGTGGGACGCCATTAGCAACGGCACTCCGCCCGGATGCTGATCAAGAAACGGAGTGATATCGTGGATAATGTTCTGGATCACGATATATACACGGTCAGGATTGGCGGCGAGCACCCGGCGGAAATCTTTGGTAGTGAGTACCGCAAGTTTTGAGATCGGCGTGCCCCAATTGAGCTGCGACCGCATGCGATTAATGGCGTGTTGTTGTTGCTGGATTTGGAGCTGCACCACCAAATTGTGCGGGGTGAGACCGAGATGCAGCACCGCACCGAATTGTGCCAACGTCCAGAGAAACCACCGAGTGGGATCGTACGCGAGCGTGGTGGCGGTACCGCGGTAGTCGTGCGGGAACTCGTGGTGGAAATTGTGGTGCGCCTGGCCGTAGGTGCAGAACGTCACGAGCGGATTGGCGCAGTCGTGTGCCGAGTGTTTGTCGCTAAATGGCTGCGACGGAAACGATACCGCTGCATTGAGATGGCACACCAGCTCAGTAGTCAACATCGCCTGCTGGCACAATAACATCCGTAGCACTCCGGGATAAAGCACACCATGGGCAAAGGTGTCTCCACACACCCACACCGCCACCGCAGCGGGAATCACCACGCTAGTCACCACCAAAAGCACGTAGTAGTACCGCTGCTGCCAAACCAACTCGGGATTGTCGTCAGCAGGAAACTCGTGGTCAACAAAGTCGTGGTAAAATGCCGCTGCCTTTGGCCTGGCCACCAACCAACCGCCATGTGCCCATACCACACCACGTTTGATCAGGTACGGATCGCGTTCGGTATCGTTGGTGTGTTGGTGGTGCGCACGGTGCAAGCCTGCCCACCAGCGTGCGGCACCGAGCCCCACGCCAGCACCAAATACCATGAAAAACCACCGCACCGCCGCCGTTGCCCGGAATGAGTTGTGGGCATAATACTTGTGGTAGCCGGCAGTAAACGCCAACATCGTCACATTAAAGTATACGGCAGTAAACACCAAGGTTTTTGGGTTCGTGGGCGCAAGCAGATCGCCGCTCCAGTACAAGTACGCGAGCGCGATCATGGGCACCGCTACCGCCAGCGCTGTGTTGCCGTAGTCGATCCGGCGAAGCAAGTCGCGTTTCCGCCGCCGCATCTCTTTCATGTGACTGGTGGTTCGCTGCGAAAGATCGGGACCGCCACGCCGTTTCTGCACCTTGCGTGTTTCCATCATCGTTGATTAAAAGTGTTTCATCAACGTTGGTTAAAGTCGCACTTTTCTGACAACAAAACGACGAACCAAAAAATTGACAACAAATGCGACAGAAAAATTGACACCAGAAAAAAAAAATCAATATTCAATTTATAAAAACACCGTTCTTTCCCTTGTCTTTATGCCATCGATTCCTCAGGCAGGCGCCGCAAAACCACGTTCCAGCACCGCTGCAGCGCCAACAGTGGCATTCACACCCACAGACACCGCGATTCCACCCGCGTTGTACGATAAAGTTCCACGGCTCGAGTTGTACCAGCGTCTCAAGGCCGCCGAACGCGAAGTCGACCTCCTTATCTCGCGCAAAGCGCTCGATTTCCAGGCCATCCAACAGAAAACAATCCATCCCTCTAATTTCCGGGGCGAAACCGGCGTGTTGCGCGTCTTTATCTACAACACCAGCGAAAACCAGCCATGGCAACACCAGCTCAACGGCATCACGCCGCCACCGGACAACAACGATGCCAGCTGGACTTTACGGGTTGAGGGCCGCTTTATCAGCGACACCCGTGGCAGCGAAGCCGAACAACTCAAGTTCAACACTTTTCTCAATGCGATTTCCATCGATTTACTCCCCAACGAAGACTACCCGCAGCTCCAGCAACTGCTGAACATCGTGGAATGGCGCAGCGACGCTCCCACCGCCAAAAATGTCAGCTTCGACGGCTTGGATATCAAACGGAACGGCATTTTTGGGCTTCAGGCCAAAGTTGCGTTGCTCGTGAAGCACCACACGCCCACACTCAAACTCAGCGACGAAATGGCGCAGTTCACCGGCAAGACCGAGGCCACGCAACAAGAATTGATCTATGTGGTGTGGCAGTACGTGTTGTACAAGAACTTATTGCGTCGCAGCGATGCACTCACCAAAGTCGATGCCGTTGCGTCGAGCGCCGGGAGCGCCCAAGACCCACTGCGTGCGGGCCAGGAATCCGGTGACGACGACGACTTAGTGGTGGTACAGTCTGACGATGTGTTGCACAAGTTGTTGGGGATGCAGAGTTTCAAGTTCACTGACCTCTACAAGCTCTTGCAACCGCATTTCAAGCCACGGGAACCCGTGGTCATCGAGTACGAGATCAACCCACGCATGCTGACCACCGTGGGCCAATGTGTGGTGGATATTCCTCTTGAATTGCCGCTCAATCCGGCGCAGCTCCAACGTGAATTGCTCGACTTCAATAAAGTGGCGTTTGAGAACTTGACCAAGGCCGATGCCACGATCCTGAAACTCAATGCACGTATCTCATTGGGTGTGGTGGCATTACAGAATGCACATATGCGTGAACGGTTCTACCGTGAACTCAGCGACAATCCTGTGCGGTTTGTGGAGAATTGGCTCCAGACACAATCAGAAACGTTGAAGGCACTCAAGACTGACGAGGGCTACAGCGAAGAGATCGTGAGACGTGCTGAATACTTTGTTGAGAACGAAGCTCTTATCCGTGAAAAGATCGACTTGTTATTGGGCGCCAGCCGCATCTAATAATGTAATAAATCCATGTATTTTAATCCCAAAATAAAAAAAAAAATTGTGCCTTTTTCAACAACTGTTTATTCTATTCATTGTACTCATCGTCCGAACGGTAATCATCATCATCACCTTCTGGTTCATGGAACTCTTCGTACTCTTCATCACTGACATACTCCGTTTTTGTGTATGTGACTGGTTTGGTGCGTCGTTTTTCCACCAGAAGCAGCTCTTGTTTGGTGATATACGCTGCCACTTGCTTCAAGTAATCATGGAGATGAAGAAGTGGCCGTTCGATCGCCGACGATGGCGATTCCGTTTCCAATCGTACCATAAGATGCGCCACAAACTCGTGCAACTCGCTGGAAGTTGCTGCCACTTCGTACCAATGTTCAGCAGCATCAGCAGGCCGGAATGATTCCAGTAATACTTCGTTTCCTTCACCATCAAACTCAATTCCTTCACTGGTAAACGAATCCACCAACATCTGGTGCACATCATGCACATACAACTTGAAAGCACACGGAGGTTCGGCTGGAGCACTGTTCCAGATCGTTGTCATCTTCTTGACTGCTGCCAATCCACCAGCAGCTACGTCTGCCATGCGACACAAGTAAAACCGGCCAATAAAAAACCCTCCGTCACCCACAAGTTCCTCGTTGAGCCGGAGTCGGAAACTGTGGGCCAACGGACTCGATGTTGGGTCGTAGTACTTGACGTCGTCATCACGTTTTGCCAACTTGGCTTCAGCCTGTTGTTTGGTGGTTTCGGCATTGTCAAATCCACGAAGAAGCGCCCGCGAACCGTAGTACGTGTCTTTGTCGCCAGGAATGTCCTGTGCCAGCACACTCAGTGCAATGTGAGACTTCATCGCTTCGGAAGTTGTCAATGACCATTTCATCAATGTTTTCAAGAGAATTAGACGGTCACGAGGGTCCAAACCGTCGAGTCCCATCGCCTCAAAGTCGGGATCATAAAACGGATTGTACACCACAGGCATATCGGCGGCAGGAAACACATTGGAGTGGAATTCCGGGCCTCGTGAAGCATCAACAGGTTCTTCGGGCTCCGCAGGCACGTCCTGGAACTTCTGGGGCTGTGGTTGTTTCCATTCCTTTGGCAATCCGAGATACAGTGACATCGACTTGAGTTCTTGGATCCCGGTTTTGTAGGAGGTAATGAGTTTTTTACGGTTAAGAATCATTGACATGAGCCTTAAAAAGAGTTCTTTCATGGGTTTAGAGACGGTTTCAGGAATTGCCGGTGGATCATCATCAATTTGGCGTCGTTTGGTGTAACTTGAAGATGTCGGTTTTTCCAATGTAAGTTCAGGAAGACAGAGTCCGAGCTCGATATCCTGAGGTCCAATGGCTGGGAACGGAAGTACTGTGGTAAACTTGTTGAGGAATGCGATGATGTAGAGAATATCGGCGGCGTAAGGAGCTTCGACGAGTGGGAACCCGAACGCGAGTTGCTGTGAGCGTTCTGTAGCGTGTTTGGCGTCTTGGATGATGGTATCATCATACAAAGTGTAGTTGACACCGACCAACGGGCCTGGAAGTTGTCGTGAGAGTTTCTTTGTTGGTTGGACCATAAAAGTACGTGAAAAGACACCATTTTCTTGTTTCTTTTCTTGTTGTTTATCTTGTTGTTTATCTTCTTCTTCATCTTCTTCTTCTTTCTTTTCTTTCTTTTCTTTCTTTTCTTTCTTTTCTTTCTTCTTTTCAGGAGGATTTAATATAAGTTTGAGTCTGCGTTTAGGTTCTTTGTCCTTGACTTCATTCAGAAACGAGAGCTGGGATTGTTTTCTCTTTTTGGCAGAAACGATTTTTCCTTTGGGCAATTTTGGAGTGGTGGAACCTCCACGGGAACCCGGGCCTTCCAACGGTTGGGCATCGAAACGGAACTTAGACATGACTGCTTCGTTGTAGTTTTGTGAAGACGAGTTTTCGGGAAGCGGTAGTTTATGGATGAGATGTTTGCGCGGACGTCCGAGCCGCTGAGGTTTTGCGCGCGGATTGTATTGTACGACGGGCGATTCGCGAACGATGCCAATACTGCTTCCAACACTGCTTCTCGCGTTAGTGGAAGTAGTGGCAGAAGTGGAAGTGGAAGAAGTGGAACCAGAATCTGGTGGTGCTGCTGTTGTAGTTGTTGTTGTTGGAAGCGACTCGATGTACGGGTACAATTCACGGGCATCTGCTGCGAGCGGAAACGGGAGCATGCTGAGTGCGGCGGCAGCCGTAGAGTCGTCGTGGCGCTCGCCGGACTCCACGTACTCGTTGAGTCTAAGCACCGAATCATGAAGAAGCGGATCTTTATATCGGGACGAATAGAGCTCCAGCTCGGCGATCGACGGGTCGATGTTGGAGTCCATCACAGCATAAGAGAAACGATGTACAGAAGTAGAATAGAAAACAGTGAGAAGTGAGAAGAAGATAACAAGGAAAAAAGAGAAACAGAAAACAGCAAGAAGAAAAGAAGAATAACAAATCAGAAGAATAAATAAATGGAAATGTAAATTATGTAATCATCTACAATAACATTTCTCGAACAATCAATTTGTAACTTATCACAATTTAATTTCCACTTTTAATTTATCATTTACTGATTCTCACAAATTCTACAATTCTCATACAATTCTAATACAATTCTAATACAATTCTAATACAATTTCCTTATTCATTCACTGATTCTACAATTCACTGATTCTTACTATTTTCTACAATTCTCTTTCAATCTACTCATAAAATCATATCAATTTTCTCTCGTTCTTCTTTTCTCTTTCTTTCCTCTTTTCTCTCGTTCTTCTTTTCTCTTTCTTTCCTCTTTTCTCTTTCTTTCCTCTTTTCTCTTTCTTTCCTCTTTTTTCTCGCTCTCTATTTTTCTTTACTTATTTCTTTATTCAAACGCGTATCCTCACCACGCGTATGTCTACCTACAACAACTTCGATAATTACAACGACGAGGGCGGTTTCTCGACAGAAACCGCTGCCGGCTCCCAGAAACAACACCAGGTCCGTTCCTCTCTTACTCCCGTCACCATCAAACAAATCAACGACGCGTCGCAGCCCGTGCCCGATGGCGACTTCAAGATCCACAACGTCGAACTCAACATGGTCTCGTTCATAGGAGTGGTACGTAAAGTCGATACCTTGGCTCTGGCCATTGTCCTCACCATCGAAGACGGTTCCGGCTCCATCGAGGTCCGCAAATGGATCGACGAGAACGTCACGTCCGCCGCCACCGAAACAGAACGCTACGAACTGTCACTCAATCGCTACGTCGCCGTTGGTGGCACCTTGAACGAGTTCAACGGCAAAAAGAATATCCAGAACGCCACCATTGTTCCTGTAACCGACCACAATCAGCTCTTGTACCACCACTTGGGTGCGATCGCCCACCACCTTAAGTCGCAGGGCGTCACCGCAAAACCTCACCAGGAAGGCTTGTTTGTGGCAGAAGACAACGACCAACCTTCATCGGTGGCCGACCAGGTGTTGGCTGTGATCCGTGAATACGCCTCCAGCATGCAAGAAGGCGTGCCGCTCGCCTACGTCACCCAGAAATTGAATCTTTCCGACGAAGTGGCCCTCAAACAGTGCCATGAACTCATCGAGGCCGGCAAAATCTACTCGGGAATGGACGATTCCAGTTTCTTGTGTATTTAATGTATGAATGGATTATCTCTTTTATTGTTTGTAGTTATATCTTCACTTTCACTCCGCTGGTGCCAAAGAACACGTCCCATATGTCCTGGGCCGGCCATTGACTGCCTTCGGTACGGTCTCGGCTCACTACTCGCTCCGTCACCATCTGGAGCTCGATTTCCGTCATGTCTTCGGTTTGAGCAGCGTTACCCTGCAAGTACTCAAGCCGCTTTCGCGTCAGAAGCGCCACCATTCCTTCTTCAACCGTATTCTCAATCACAAACATCCACACACTCGTCGGCCGCGTCTGCCCAATACGATGGATCCGTGAAATCGCCTGAACCTCCGTCGATAAGTCCAGCACCGGCTCACAGAGAAAGATATGCTGTGCATTCACAAGCGTAAGTCCGGCCGCCTGTGACGTCGAATTGAGAAGAAAACACGTAAACCCCTCCAGTGCATCCTTGAACCGATGTGCCAGCGTCGCCTGCCGGTTCAGACCAGACCCAATGTGCTTGATACCCTCGATATCAAATGCGATCCCCAAAAGCAGAAACATCTTTTGGTACCGGCTGAAAATCACAATCTGCACCTTCGGATCCTGCCGCTTCAAGTAGAGCACCTGTTTCACAAGCATGTTCACTTTCGAAGTGTACAGGTTTTTGAGCTCAATCTGCTGGATCTCTTGGGTTACTTCCTCAGACAACAGATGATAAATCGAGTGTAACTGGTCACTCCGCCCATCCACCAACTTCTCCTCCACCTTCTGTGCCTGGAGCGTCACCTGGTGCCGCCGGAACTTGTACACCGACCGCGGTGAAATCGATGCCTTGCACGTTGGACAGCTCCGATGCTCCTTCAACCAAAGCTCCAAACAGCTCGTACAGTAGTTGTGTCCACATTGTGTCAACGATCCAATCGTAATGCACGTTTGGCAAATAATACAAATTATCTCATCTTCTTCCTCGTCATTGGTGGATCCACTGCTTCCCACTAATCCTTGCAAGTACCTCAACTTGGCCACCGCCTTGTCTAAAGTAGCACAACGGTTCTTGTACATTTGCCCAAACGAATCCAATGTCTTATCGACTTGGCTCTCTTTTAAGTTCTCCCGCGATATCGCAAACCGTCTCATCTCCACACTGTCGGATATCTGCTGCAACTGACGAAAGTACTCAATCCGTTCATTAAAAACCGCATTACAGCTGTTCGAAAGCTCTTTTTGCATAAGCACAAATGATGCTTTCTGATTTTCAAATACCGTCTTCATCCGCTGCGAAAGATGGTCAAGAATCTCCGACTCAACTTCTCGCTTCTGCTCCTCCATCTCGTCTTCGAGCTCCTTCACTTCAGTCATAAGTTCCAGAAACGTTTCTTTATCAGGAAGCTTTACTTGTTCCCGTATCAACTGCAACTCGTTCAAGAAATCCTTTTCAGTCGCCTTGTCCAATTCTGCCTGCGAATCCTTCTTTTGCTGTGCCATTTTAATCACAATATTCTGCTCAGACCGCTCATTTTCGTTAAAGAACGCCTCTCGATCGTCGATCGCCTGTTGAAGAACAAACATGTACGATGATGCACGGTCCTGGTCCTTGATACTTTCCTCGTACTCTTCTCCATCGGGTGTGGTGTCGTGAGATAAAAGGGGCTTCGTAAGAATGGCCACGAGATTCTTCATCCAAAGGTTCACATATTCACCTTGTACATTCAACAACTCAACAGCACGTTGAAACTTACCTGAAAGCTGTTTGAGCAGCATGGAACCATTGAAATCGCTGAATTCAATCTGAATAACAGGAATGGCCGAAAAGAACTTGCTGGACTTCTTGGGGATCAACGTTAACCCTTCGTCAATTGCAAAGCGCGATCCTTTCTTGTCAGGCATCCGTAAAAGAATCCTCGACTTGACAGTCTCTTCAACACTGGTAATTGTGCTCGATAAGATTTCTCGACGTGCTTTTTCGGCCATATCATAGTACCTCAGCTCGAGAAATCTGTTCCGTTGTTCTTCTTCGTCAACTTCACCTGGCTCCAATTTAAATTGCTCCAATGGATTCACTGGCTCCTTGCGCAAAGTCTCTATGTCTGCTCCCTGAAGAAGAGATAAGACTTCGTTTGATCGTTGTATCTTGGTATCTTTTGTCATGTGGATTAATTTTTTCCCCTTTGACTCCGGTAATCGACGTTGTTCGATAATTATGCCATATTCTTCATCATAGCTCTGAAAGTAAAACGAGGCAACAAGGAAATAGAAACGATGGAGCAAAATGTGCCAGTTTCTGAGTCTCGCTCGAATTTTCTTGATCTTATCTTCTAGTTTCCGAAGGGTTGGGTCCTTCGACACTTTGTCGTTGTTCTTGGTTTCATGAAGAAGTCCAATCCGATCATCATCCTCGAATTTGAGGTTCAAACGAGTACTTTCAGCTTTATATTCGGCAATGTGTTTTTCAAGACTAAATTTCAACCCAGAAATGACTTCTTCATTCATTCTCGTCCCGGTCAATGCATATTTCAATCCAACTTGTGGCTCATAGATGAATTCATAAAACTGACTGACATCGGAATACAACACCAACTGTTCACGTTCATGATCAAGAAGGTCATTATATGCTCGTGTAATCATGTTTTCAAGAAGAACCTCGAGTGTCTGCAACCCTGACATAGCATTGAAGTCGCCGATATTCAACAAGTTCTTTCTACCCTTGGGTGAATCGCTATTCGAATCCCAAAATTGTGGATTGCTGCATAAAACACAGAGCTGCGACAACCACGATCTCATTTCTGTCTGCACTTGCAGAGAAAACTTCCAGTTTTCACTGTACGGCTTCCCATCCGCATGAACTTGGATAGTGGCCAAAAACGTTTCAAGATGCTGGTTATAGAGATCTTGTTCAATGGGAGTAAAGGGAATACTCAACAAGTATCTGTTTTGCGGTGGAAGCTGGATCTCATTATGAACCATCGCCTTTGTGTGTCTGATAGCAAATTGGCTCCACAACTTTGTAAATTGGTCTGGTGTTGTGGCCACAGACCATGCATACTTACCGTTTCCTCCACAGAACGGATGCAACTCAAGAAACCGTAAAGCTGAATGTAAATCGTTGATATCATGTTTCATGGGAGTCCCAGAAACCCCCCATGAATGGAATTTGGGGATCATAGAAGCACACATGAATGCTCTGGTCACGGTGGACGAAACCATCTGAACTTCGTCCAACAAAACCCGCCAGAACTGCGTAAGCATAAATGGAGATTCGTAGTCAAGAAACCGAGGAATAGATTTGAATTTGATGTGTTCGCTTGTCTTTTTGATTTCATCTTGAACTGCCAATTCGTAATCGGTATGCTTCTGGGAAATATTGGTACGCTTATTTGCCACTTTTGGTTTCACAGCTTGTGGACCCAGCTGGAAAAGATGCTGGTATTCTTCAATTAAAGACGTTCTTTCTTGTTGGCTGCGCTCCTGGTCTTCACTCTTGTTGGAGGATCCCTGAGTAGCATTTCTGGTCTTTTTCCTGGTGGAAGAGTACAATGCCCAGTCGAGTTCCGACGAAATCATGGAATAGGACGTAAAAACAACATCAAACCGTCGAAGAAACTCAGCAATCAAAATGGGATTGTTTTTCAACTGGGGATGGCTTTGTCTTCCATAAACAGTCACAGCAAGACTTGGTGCAAGATGTTCCATTTCTTCCACCCACTGGGGCAAGATCGAGTCCGGAACTACAATCAAGGTAGTCTTTGCTTTGATGACAGTTTTTGGGTGTCTCTCGGCCAGAAGATATATTTCGGTTGACGTTCCGACTTCTTCCTGTGGCCTTTGGTTGGCAAGAATGAGTGCAGTAACTTCGACAGTTTTCCCAAGCCCCATTTCCTCGGCCAACAATCCTTTTCCCGGTAAGTGTTGTGGGTATGTGTTGCGGTCCGAGTTAATAAAGTAGTTGTGCAAGAATTTGACGGCGTAGTTGACAGAAATTAAGTTTCCGGTGAATTTGTTGTAGAAGAACGATGTATGGGAGTCTTTATGTACGTAATTCCAGCCGTACACGAGTTTGTCCAAGAGAGTTTGGACCTTGGAAAGTGAGGGATCTGTCAAACCTGATTCGGGGTAAGATGCAAGCAACTGTCCCGTCTCATTGTCTATAAAGGGAATTCTGGTGCAGCGTTTCGTGGTGTGATCATAGCGCACGTTTTCCCGTTCAAGAAGCCAATTCACTGTCTTCTTCTGGAACGGCATGAGATGTGCGTCGGGTTCCAACATATCCAATTTCTCTTTTACTTCGGGTAGTTCTGCCGTGTGTTTGATTATGCTGTTGTAAAAAGTGAGCGAGTCTACGCTGGAAATGTCGGTATTGGTATTGGTATTGGTATTGGTATCGGAATTGGTCCAGGCAGCAACGATTTTGGCGATATGGTTTGCCACATTGGGCTCACTGACCCGAAACACTGTTGAAATAAGATCGATCTCGTAGCTGAGGGAAATGGCAGTGGTGTAGTTGGCACAATCAAACGTGACCACGAGTTTTGGCGGCATGATTTGGATTTGGTTGTATTCACGACTGAGTGGCGAGAGCAGCACAAGCGCTGTTTCGTCGGCAACTATGGGCTCTAGCTCTGTCATGTTGATCAGAGCAAGAATCTGAGGTGCTAGTTTTCCGATCCGGGGACTTTTGATCAAATGAAGTGGCTGTTCCTTATCGGTATCGATCTTGAGGTTGGTGAGGGTGACTGTGTAGGTTTGTGGAGCCGATTCTTGCAACCATGAGCGGTAAATCTCCACATCGTGTTCCAGAAGGAGCAGTAAGCCTGGATGGCAAATCTGGGACACGATTTCACGGTGAACAAGTGGCAATAACGCCGGTTCTCCGATATTATTGGTTGCAGCGACGCGTCGTGAACGTGTAAGATCCTGAAACTCGAGGTTATCGATATCCAAACCATAGTTCCGTTTCCTCTTTCTTGTTGTGGAAACCTTTTCCTTTATATTTGATGCTGCTACACGGAGAATATGTGGCACATCGAGATCAATTAACGAACTCGAACTCGAACTCGTACTCATGACAAGTGAGAGAAGTAAAACAAAAAAGAATCTCCAGAATTTACAAAATTCCAGAAAATCTGTAAATTCTAGTAAAAATAAAAGAAGCAATCCAAAAAAGATTATATAAAGTAAATTAAAAATCTCTTAATAATTAAAATGATATCTAAGTATAAATAGTCATAGTCATAGCCATAGGCATAGACTGAATTAGTTATTCACTTGTATTTGTTTGTTCTTTCTTCTTTCCAAGATCGAAGCCCCACCAATATTTAAGTCAAACACCGGCGTTTGTTTCTGACGATGGCGGGGCGCTTCACGATGAACATGCGACAAAACTTGTCCAGCACGATCAACCTGTTCCTGGTCCTCTTCCTCTTCCTCCACCAAATCCTGGATGGTACTGTTATTCAATTTGGAAGATAATGCTGCCTCTTCGCCCATCCGGTGCACTGCTGTCGAAATATCAAACACATCCCGCAAAGCAGCTGCAGCCGGCGAGTACATGCCACTGGCAGTATACTTTGACTGTGCGTTCAAGTTCTGGATTGGATGGCCAGGAATATCTTGTGAAGGAACCTTTCTTGGAGGAATGGCAAATTCAGGCTGCTTCTCAGCCTTGGCCGCCTTGCTCATCCATGGATCTCTCAAGAGCTCATCGACACTGTACCGCTTGATGGGATCCACCGTCAAAAGCCGCGATACACAGTACTTGGCTTCCTCCGAAATTTCATCCCACCACGGACTCAAAAACGTATACTCGCCCTTGGCAACCTTTTCAGTGAGAGTCTCGATGCGTTCGTCGTAAAATGGCGGAAATCCACACAACAACGTGTACAACACACATCCCATCGCCCACATGTCGACTTCTTTCGAATAACGTTCGTCTCTGACGATTTCTGGAGCAGTGTAGCCAACAGTACCACACGGAGTCTTGGTGTTGTGTTCCCAGATCTGCTTCGACAAGCCAAAATCGGCAAGTTTCACCACACCAATGGTTCCACCACCAACACCGGGCACGAATTCACCTTCGTCCTGCTTTGTGTTGGGGTCGTCCGACTTACGGAGCTTTGCCACGTGGTTGAACGATGGCTTGAGCTCAATTGGAAGATACAACAAGTTTTCGGGCTTGATGTCACGATGGACAATGCCCACCTCCTCGTGTAAGTATCTGATGGCATGTGCAACTTGTGTGATGACGTGGCGAGTCAAGTCTTCCGATAAATACGTGTACTTGACGATGGCAGAGAAAATCTCGCCTCCGATAGCGAGTTCCTGGACAATGTAGTAGTACGACTCCGAGTCGATGAATTCAATGAACCGCACGATATTTGGGTGGTTCAACTGTCTCATGATTGTCACTTCCTTCAACACCGCCTGTTTCTGGGCCTGGTCCATCTGGAACTTCCGTAAAATCTTGATAGCGACCAACTGGTTCGACGGCAAGTGTCTTGCTTTGTAAACTACGGAAAACGCGCCTTCTCCCATCTGGTCCAAGACCTCGTAGTTGTTGAGGTCGGGATACGTCACCAACTTCAGTTTCTGGCGGTTTTCCTGTTCGACAATTTGGGACGCAGCCTGCTGGTAGTGAGAGTCTGGTTGGAATTCTGTGGTTTGTTGGGGTTGTTCTTCTGGTTGTGGTGGTGGTGATGGTGGTGGAACGTGAGAAAAGGTGCCTGCGTCGCTGGAGGAAGCACTGAAGTTATAGGAAAGCACAGCGGCGTCCAGCTCGAGTTTCGTTGACGAGGGAAGGATCGGAATTGCTGTTGGTTCGGAGGCAGGAGGCGCCTGTTTCTTCTTAAGGTCGTTTGCCTGTTTTCCGTGCCGAATAAAGGCCTTTAAGTTTTCAAACATGGCTTCTGGTGTTGTTGTAAGTGCCCACAGCGCAAAATAACGGTCAACAGGGTGAAGGTTTTGGAGGTGGTAGCTTTTTGGGAGTCGATACACAGTTTTTTGGTCTTCGCTTAACGGGTTTTTTTTGCTTGCACGAGACTGCGGGCAATCATTTTGTGCAGGACTAAAGATGGTTGCTGTTTGAGAAAGTTTGACTTTTCAGCAAAGCATAGCAATGAAAAGAAAAGAAAAGAAAAGAAAAGAGAAGAAAAAGACTCCTCCTCCTTTTTTTTTACAGAAGCAATGTTCATTGGTGTCAATGAGAAGAATTAGCTCTTTTTCAATATTTTTCAGTTTTTTTCAGTTTTTTTTTCAGTTTTTTTTGGTGGTTAGATAAACCAGTTTTTTAGTTTGGGGATCCACCTTCTTCGTTTGTTTTTTTCCTTTGTTTGGGTTGGTATTTTTTTTTTTTTATTAGTGAGTATATATTTATTTGTCCAAAGTTAAAATCGCAATCGATATTCTAATTGATACCAGACACCATGCCACAAGCGATTGTATTTACCGACTGGGACGGAACCGTAACACTTCAAGATTCAAACGATTACTTGACAGATAACCTCGGGTTTGGTCAAGACCGCAGAAAGCAACTCAACCGCGAGATTTTGGACGGTACAACATCATTCCGTGACGGGTTCCGTGAAATGCTCGAGTCTGTCCCGGCGCTGTTTCCTGAATGTATTGACTACTTGTTGAAAAATGTGCAATTGGACCCGGGATTTCTTGAGTTTTACCGTTGGGCCGACTCGCATGGGATCCCCGTGGTGGTGGTGAGTTCCGGGATGAAGCCAATCATTTACGAGTTGCTCAAGAACTTGGTGGGAGCGGCGGCAATCGATAACATTGAAATTATCAGTAATGGCGTTGACATCGCCGAAAACGGTAAGTGGAACATTGTGTACCGCGATCCCGAGCTGCCATTTGGCCACGACAAGTCACGTTCCATCAAGGAGTATTTGGTCCAGCACGGGTTTGGTGTTGACAACACCCCCACCTTATTCTACTGCGGTGATGGTGTCAGTGACTTGTCTGCTGCTAAGGAAACCGATCTCTTGTTTGCAAAGGCCGGCAAGGATCTTATCACGTACTGTGTGCGCGAGAAGATTCCTTACACTGAATTCAACGATTTTGCAGACATTTTGGCCAAAACCAAGGATATTGTCGAGAACAATAACCTTGCCAAGTACAAATAGGAGTAGAGAATCACATACACACACTAGAAGATGACAGGTGTCAAATAAAAACTAAAGATATGTAACCTACTAATTGGAATTGACCAACAAGGTATCCAATCACGAATCTCGAACCCTGAACTGACGGCATTTTTTGGTCAAGTTACCGAAACAAGCCCCTGCCATTGTTGCACCTTTTTAGTATCCCGATTTGCGACTTCGCAGTTGCGTGCAAAAAAACGAAGTTAAATTTAGTGGCTTTTTTTTTTACAGAAATAGAGTTATCTGCACTCCCATAAAACCCTGCCATATTTATATTAACTGGGTGACTTGTCATATTTTAGCAGCCAACCATGCAAGAAATTATTGCTTCAGGAAGCAGTCCTTATGTGGAAATCACAGATGAACATAAGAAGGAAACCGTGGAGGTTATCACAGCCGAAACCAGCTCGCTCTCCACACATCACCCATCGCGCTGGTACAAGTACAAACAGATCCTCAAAACCTACGGTTCCTTCATCGGCCCAGGCTTGCTCATCAGTGTTGCATACATGGATCCCGGTAATTATGCCACGGGTATCACTGCTGGTGCTGGAAACCGCTACTCGCTTCTTTTCATTGTGTTTCTTGCCAATTTGATGGCCATTTTCTTGCAAAGTTTATGTATAAAGTTGGGTACGGTCACCGGTTACGACTTGCTGCGCTGTTGCCGTGAGTTCTTACCCCGTTGGATCAATCTTACGGTATGGGCCTTGGCTGAATGTGCCATTATCGCCACCGACGTCGCTGAAGTCATTGGTTCTGCCGTTGCGCTCAACATTCTTATCCGTGTACCTTTGCCCGCCGGGGTGGCCATCACGATTGTCGATGTGTTGTTTGTGTTGATGGCATACAAAAACGACACACTGAGTGTTCGGTTTGTCAAGTACTTTGAGTACGGAATCGCCGTGTTGGTGTTTGCCGTGGTGATTTGTTTTGCAGTCGAACTCTCGCAGATCCACGCCAATGCCGCCCAAATCTTTCGCGGTTTTGTGCCTTCGAAGCAGATGTTTGATGGTCAGGGTTTGACGATTGCTACTTCGGTGATTGGTGCCACTGTCATGATCCATTCGTTGTTTTTGGGGTCCGGTTTGGTTCAGCCACGGTTGCGTCAGTACGATGTGAAACATGGCCACATTAACCTCGAAGAAGTATGGGCTGGAGACGAAGGAGAAGAAGAAGAAGAGGAAGAACAAGAGCTCAGCGAAAAGCAGCGGTTGGTGCAGAACGACGAGCGTGAAGCAAAGTACTTTTACAACAACTACAAGCCATCATATGCAGCCATCAAACACTCTCTCAAGTATGCGATCTGGGAAGTGGCGGTGCTGTTGATGACGGTGGCCGTTTTTGTCAATGCAGCCATTGTGATTGTGGCTGGTGCCACGCTTTACGGCACTGAGGAGGCGATGGATGCCGACTTGTACACCATCCATTCGTTACTTTCCAAGAACTTGGCTCCTGTGGTTGGTACGATCTTTATGGTTGCGTTGTTGTTTAGTGGACAGAGTGCTGGGATTGTGTGTACGATGGCAGGGCAGATTGTGAGTGAAGGACACATCAACTGGACGGTGAAGCCATGGCTCCGTCGGTTGATTACCCGGAGTATTTCTATCATTCCATGTTTGTTCATTTCGATCTTTATTGGACGTGGTGGGTTGAATGTTGCGTTGAATGTGTCGCAGGTGATCATTTCGATCTTGTTGCCTCCGTTGACGGCGCCGCTCTTTTACTTTACGTGCAAGAAGAAGTACATGCGGGTGGAGTTGCCAGAGTTGGATGAAGAAGGAAACAAGCAGTACAAGGACATGTCGAACAACTGGCTCACGACGATTGTAGGAGCAGTTGTTTGGTTCCTTGTTTCGGCATTGAATGTGTATGCAATTTACCAGATGGCTGTCCTGGGTGTAGCAGGAGGCTGATGTATATAAGGAATGCAAGAAGAAGAAGAAGAAAGAAGAAAGTGAATTATAGAAGAAGTAGAAAGAAAGTAGAGAGTTTTATAATTATAATCAGAAGGAAACGAATCCAGTAACCAACAAAAAAACTCCACTCATAACAAGAAATAAAAAGGTTTCAGAGTTTAATTGGAAAAATAGAAGGGAGATAAAACACAACGCAAAGTACGTTTAGGGAAAAACGAAAGATAAAGAAATCGGCAGCAATTACACCAAAAAAATGACAGAAAGAAAGAAAAAAGGAGAAAAATAGGGCGAGCAGGTCACGGGACCTGGAGAGGGAGGAAAAAAAATGGCAGCGGTGTCGTGCCAGCGTCACCTGCACACAGTCGGCACAGTGGATATTTGAACATTTCCACCCTTGAAACCCAATCCATATTGTTGATTTTCAATGCATTCGTCGACGCTTTTGAAGAAGCTTCATATCACGAGACTGAAAGATACGGGTGAGGAAAAGAAGGATACGATGGAGTATTATAACACGCTGCAGCAAGGCCAGGGCCAGGGCCAGGAGTACGTGCAGCTGCAACCACAGCAGCAGCAGCAGCAGCAGCAGCAACCGACGATGAGTGCACAGCAGCAACTTACAAACGAAGCAATTCAACGTTCGCTCTTGCCACAACGGCTGACTACTTCCAAAGGTAAATATTCCCTCACGGATTTCCACATTATGCGGACATTGGGTACCGGTTCGTTTGGCCGGGTGCACTTGGTGCGTTCGGTGCACAATGGACGTTATTATGCCGTCAAGGTGCTCAAGAAGCAACAGGTGGTGAAGATGAAGCAGGTGGAACACACCAACGACGAACGGCGCATGCTCAAGCTTGTGGAACATCCGTTTTTGATTAGAATGTGGGGCACGTTCCAGGACTCCAAGAATTTGTTTATGGTGATGGATTACATCGAAGGCGGAGAGCTTTTCAGCTTGTTGCGGAAACTGCAGCGGTTTCCTAATCCGGTGGCCAAGTTCTATGCTGCAGAAGTGACATTGGCCCTCGAGTACTTGCACAGCCACGACATTATCTACCGTGATCTCAAGCCAGAAAACATCTTGCTTGACCGGAATGGACACATAAAAATCACTGATTTTGGCTTTGCCAAAGAAGTGTCGACGGTTACATGGACGTTGTGTGGTACTCCGGACTATATTGCGCCCGAAGTCATCACCACGAAACCGTACAACAAGTCGGTGGATTGGTGGTCGCTTGGGGTTCTTATCTTTGAAATGTTGGCTGGGTATACGCCATTTTACGATTCGACGCCGATGAAGACGTACGAGAAGATTTTGCTGGGAAAGATCCATTACCCAAGCTTTATGACGCCGGATGTCATTGACTTATTGCTGAAGTTAATCACGGCGGATCTTACCAGGAGATTGGGTAATTTGATCAACGGACCGGCCGATATTCGCAACCATCCGTGGTTTCTGGAGGTAGTTTGGGAGAAGTTGTTGGCCAAGGACATTGAAACGCCGTACGAGCCACCAATCACCGCTGGCGTCGGTGACTCGTCGTTGTTTGATCACTACCCCGAAGAACAGTTAGACTACGGCTCGGCGGGAGACGATCCGTACGCACAGTATTTCACCGAATTCTAATAAAACAAATACAACGTTTTTCTTTTTCTTTTTTTTTCATTGTTAAATCATCATATAAAAATACACTATTTTACTGGAACGTATGCTTGCAGTTCAAACAAACGTAGAACAATATCATTGAAGTATCTTTTCTCTTTTGCTGTGACTGAAAGAACACACATTCCTGGTTGCCGCATTTGGTACAAACTTTGTTGGACCGTGGTAACGTAGGGTCCAGACCGATATCTTCCACCACGCCCGCAGTCTCGCCGATATTGGTGATCAACTCGTGTCGATAAACCTTTGGGTTCTCGGCCAACTCGGTGTACCCACAGTTCCGGCACGAGTAGAGAAGCCGCTGCTCGTTCTTGTCCTCCTTCGGATACAACATGTTGTTGCACTCGGCGCAGAATCTAAACGAAGCCATCAGAACCAAAAGAACGTTGTTAGTATTGCGACAAAGTGTTTTGGTTTTTTTTTTTTTAGTTTTTCAACGACTTTTGGTGCGACAAATTTGAACAATTTTGAACAAATTTACTGTTGAAAAAAAAAATTTCATCAATCATGTCTTTCCTTCGTCAAGCCGTCAGACCGGCACTGAGAATGCTTGCGCAACGCAGCGCGTTCCGTTTCAACTCCACTGCAAAGGTCGTTGACCCCAAAATCGCCCAAATTGTCGACCAGATCTCGACTTTGACGTTGTTGGAGACATCCAGTTTGGTCACCGAACTCAAGGAACGTCTCAACATCCCTGACATCTCCTTCCCTGCAGCCGGTGCTGCTCCTGCTGCTGCTCCTGCTGCCGTGGAAGAAGAAGTGAAGGAAGTTGTTGAAGAAAAGACCATCTTCTCGGTGAAGTTGGACTCGTTCGACGCCAAGGCCAAGCCTAAGATCATCAAGGAAGTCAAGGGCTTGTTGGGATTGACGTTGGTCGAATCGAAGAAGTTTGTTGAGGCCGCTCCAAAGATCTTGAAAGAAAATGTCGCCAAGGAAGACGCCGACAAGATCAAGGCTACTTTGGAAGGTTTGGGTGCCAAGGTCTCGTTGGAATAGTCGTCATGTATATATTAAAGAAACGATTACTACTATCGATCTGTAAGCTTTAGTTGGAGCTGTACCTGTTGCTGGAGCTGAATCAGTTCCAGCATTGCTCTTTCATCAGCTCTTTTCTTGTCATTATTCTTTTTATTTTCATTATTCTTTTAATTATTGTTTTTATTTTACAAAGGAGTGGCGATGATTAAAGCTCTTTGTTGGGGTAGCCAGCGGCTCTTCGTCCTCAAACTCGCTTTCCGACTCGTTTTCGTATGTTTGGCGATGGCTCGCTTTTGTCACTAATTGCTGGAGCAGAAGCACCACCAGCTCGATTTGGGGCGCCATTGTCGGCGTTTGCAGCACACCGTGGCGTAAAGCAGCTGCCAAACGTGTCAATTCCAGTTTTTGATGACGATTGAGCTTCGCAGTGCTGATCTGAAGCTCGAGATGGTCGAGTTGTGCCAAAGAAAACATGCGGTTTTTCCTCCTACGCAAAAGGAAAAAAAAACCACCCTCAAAACTAATTCATGACACCGCTTTCGGTCCGCGGCTTGGGCCTCGAAAACCAACGCTTTGCCGAGAAAGAACACATAAAACCGTGGCTCCATGAACGGCTCTGGACCACACGACGTATCAACGTGGTGATTGAAAGGCTGGACTCCATAAAAATCATCTTTCGGTGCAAGAATACCAAACGCGAGAAAGGCATGCCACGAAGAGCATCGTGTCCATTTAAAGTGCGAGCAAACTACTCAGTAAAGTCGAGGTTATGGTCACTTGTAGTGATCAACGATCATCATAATCACGGTGAGAAGGGGATTGAAGAACATGACCATGAAGAGGAACATGAACAAGAACAAGTTGAAACTGTTGAAGTAGAAGAACAAGTTGAAACTGTTGAATTGGTTGAACAGGAAGAAC
This sequence comes from Teunomyces panamensis, assembly GCA_030564025.1. Taxonomy (NCBI): domain Eukaryota; kingdom Fungi; phylum Ascomycota; class Pichiomycetes; order Serinales; family Debaryomycetaceae; genus Teunomyces; species Teunomyces panamensis. The sequence goes on along the minus strand of JAJMKY010000023.1, from coordinate 85,219 downwards.
AGCTTTCACAACTGCTTCTGCAACTGCTTCCATTTCTGTTGGCCAAAGAAGTCTCGTCTCTCATCCACAAACATACTGGACAGCTTTCGTCTCCCGAACGTACTGCTCTTATAGAATCATCGCTTTCGCAACTTGTCAATGAGCATCGAGACTCGCTTAGTTCTCGGTTCTTTGACGATGTGGCTAGAGCCCGTAAGACGACGTGGCTCGCTACCACCACCACGAATCTCATTCCGCTCTCGCCATTGCTTAATGATTCCGATACTGATGCCTCAGCGGCGATGGATACGTTTCCTGCGCTTCCAGGGATCGGTTCGCTGTTCTTTGTGCCGCAGTTGCTGCTGATTCAGAACCAGAACCAGCAACTTCCGTCGTTTAACACGATCCAGAACCAGCTTCCGCTCCTGCCGATGCCGCCGCTTTCCACCACGCTCAATCCTTCGCATCTCTTGAAACTGAGTGCAAAGAATGCGATGTTCAGCACATCTTTGACAGACTACAAGGCGACAAATCCGTCGTCGGTGCTGCTGTTGCTCAATATGAATTCGTTCGACCTGCTTTTCTAATGATAATGATAATGATAATGATAGTGATAATGATAAAAGAGTAAAGTGTAGAAAAGTAGAAGAGAAAGAAAGAGAAAGAGAGAAGATAAAACTGGATCGCTTTAATGTAAAAGAAAAGTAGGAAAGAAGAAGAAGAAAAAAAGTAGATAAGTCAAAAGATTCTAAGATAAAGAGATAATTTTATGGAGTTTTTGTGGGGGCTGCGAAGATAACGAACAAAAAAAAGATCCGGGCTGGTGAAAAGTTTGGAAATCACGACAATCATTTGAATATGGTGAAAAAAGTACTTCTTATCAACGGACCCAACCTCAATTTGTTGGGAACACGCGAGCCGGAAAAGTACGGTACCACTTCGCTTCGTGATATCGAGCAAGCGGGGATCGAACAGACAGCAGCCAAGAACAACGGCCTGGAACTCCAGACGTTCCAGAGCAACACCGAAGGATTCATTATTGACCGTATCCACGAGGCCCAGCGTCAAGGTGTTGGATTCATCATCATCAATGCGGGGGCATACACCCACACTTCCGTGGGGATCCGTGATGCGTTGCTCGGTACCGCTATTCCGTACATCGAAGTCCACATCACCAACGTCCACCAGCGCGAACCGTTCCGCCATCACAGTTACTTGAGCGATAAAGCGGTGGCTGTTATCTGTGGCTTGGGTGTCTATGGCTACACAGCACTGATTGAGTATGCATTGAATTACTAGCTTTAGTTTTAGCTTTACTTTTTTTAGCCAAATATACCTTCTTCTGTAGCCAGTGGCACCGCCTTATCGCCGTAGACCCCACGCCAACTGACCGGCCGTGTCCAATCGCGCGGCGGTAAATGCGTGGCGGCGGTGGCAGCGCGCGCGAGTTGCTCGCTGTCGCTAAAATTGTCGCCCTCGTACACCGCCATGGCGAGGATTGTCGCGTTTGCACCGAGCGCGCGGTACCACCGCTGTTCGGCGCCCGCAAGCTGGAGCTCTTCTAGAGAGCGCAGCAACAAGTCATCGCTGGTGATGGTGGTGATGGTACCGGGACTGGTGCTGGTGCCGGCGTCGGTGGAGTCAAGCACCAAGATCTGGTTGTAGCGGGCGATAAGTGGCGCCAAAACTTCGCGCTGGTGAATGTCGCTAAAGCCAGGAAGAACTGGCGCACGCTGCTGCACCACGGCAATGCCGTGCTCGTCACTATGGTAGAGTTCAAGAGCGTGGCTGACTCCTGCCACAGACTGGGAGACGTGATCTACGGGCAGCGCAAACGGGTACAAGTACTGATCGTCCAACATCTCGATTTTGGTGAGGTTGTATGTATGGATAAGTAAGTCGACAGCGAGCTGGGGAATGTTCCCGATCAGTACCGTAGGGATAATAAGCGTAGATTGTTTGGACATAGAATGAAGCTTGATCAATGGTATATGGCCACAATTATTATTTTGATAAATGATAGAATGAATGAAGGATGATAATGGCGAGAATAGTGAGAATTTATTAGTGAGAATTTATTAGTGAGAATTTATTAGTTAGAATTTATTAGTGAGAATTTTATAATGAGAGCAATAGTAAAATCATTAAAAATACCAAATACAATCATCGTTCAAATTCATTTTTAAACCCTTTTATACCCTTTTAAACCTTCTTATATTTCATCTGATTTTCTTCTAAACAGATTCCATACGACAGTTCTCGTACTTCTTTTTAATCTTAGTTGTGTTACGTTTCCATCAACAGAATTTCTCAAAAAATCTCATTTTGTTCGCATTCGCATCAAATCTCATCTCATCTCTCATCATCTTCTTCACTTCTCCATGTCCGTTGTTGGTTCGCTCATCTTCTGCAACGCCTGCGGTAACTTGCTTGATGCACAGAGCTCGACTGCCGCCATAACATGCCGTCTCTGCCACACCGCGTACCCAAAAGCGCAGTTTGCTGACCTTAAAGTCGTCACGCAATCATCCGAAGACGCCTTTCCATCGAGTCTCCGTCTCAAACGTTCGGTTGTCAAGACCTCGTTGAAGAAAGATGAGTTGGACGAAGGTGCCACCATCAAGGAAAAGTGTCCAAAGTGTGGCAACGAAGAAATGCTGTACCATACGCTCCAGCTCCGGTCGGCAGATGAAGGTGCTACGGTATTTTACACTTGTACGTCTTGTGGTTACCGTTTCAGAACGAATAACTAGTCTTGTATCATATAAATAAACGAATCAGAAACATTTTAATATCATTTAATCAATAATAACATTTTAAAATCTAACAACTCTCTCAAATTTCACTACTCTATCTCGGTGGTTAATCCATATCCAACGCAACAATTGCCGATTCTCTCACCACACGGTCCTTGTCCTCTACAAACTTCTGCAAAACCTCTTCACATTCCTTGGTACCAATCGAACCCAAAGCTTCAGCAGCTTCATGTCTCACCATTGGCGCTTCACTTTCTCTCTTCAACACTTCAATCAACGAAGGAACTGTCACTGGGTTACACAACTGACCGAAAACGTACGCGATTTCGTGCTTGAATAACGCCGAAGGATCGTTAAAACCCAGAGCCAACGCCAAAGCGGCCTCATCGCTGTTCAAGTCCCGCAACCGGAACATCGCACGGTACCGTTCAAACAACGGCACGGACTGGTCGTTCAAGATCGACTGTAATTTTTCAATTTTATACAGCTTGTCGGTAGCCAAAGGTGGAGCTGGGTCGATGGAAGTGTACAACGACTTTTCCAATGTTTCAGTAGCGGCATCGGATTGTTCCCAACGGATTCTGCCAATTGCTAATTCACAGGTTTGTCTAATTTCAAGGGAAGGATCTGATTCAAAGTACTTTTGGAGTAAAGGAAGCGAATCGACGTCGCCCAACGCACCAAGTGCTTCGGCAGCTTCATGTCTGACCATGACTTGTTGGTCGTTGTTGATCAAAACGTCTCTTAAGAATGGAGCAGCGTGTAAGTTGTGGGTTTGGCCCAAGACGTAAGCCACTTCGTGCTTTAACAACTCGGATTCGTCGGCAAAGGCAGCAGCGATGTGTTCGATGGCACGAGGCACGTCATCGCTAGAGCCGGAACCGATGGTTTTGAGGTTAAAAAGCGCCCTAAAACGTTCAGCCAATGAGATATCTCCACTGGAGTTGACAAGGATATCTTTCAACTGGTCCAAGGACGCAGAGTCGATGTCGACTTGGGAAAGAGCAGACATGGTTTGATGATGGTGAAAAATCAGATGAGCGAGAACGGAAAAAGAAAAGAGGCCCCGAACGAGCGAAGCGAGAAAAGAAGAATGGTAGAAAAGAAGAGCGGAAGAAGAAGAAAAAGAGAAGAAGAAGAAGAAGACAAGAAGAAGAACAAGGAATTGACAATGAGATTTATGTGAATTATAAGAGAATCTAAACTTATTTGATATGTGTAATTAAAGCCGAAATAATTGAAAAAAACTGGAGAAAATTATCAGATGGTGAGAATTCTAGCGAGCGTTTAGTAAACAGAAGAAATGGAAAGAATGTAAGAAAGAAAATCAGGCGACAAGAAGTGAAATTTAGTGTGAAAATCAGAGAAAATTAGTGCCAAAATTAGTGCGAACATCAGTGAAAAGCATAGAAATTTAGTGCCAAAATTAGTCCCAAAATCAGTGAAAGTAGCGCGCAAAAAAATCAGAAAATTAGTGATAAATTTAATGAGAAAAAACAAAACTTCTTCATTGCTTAGAAATTACCGGATTGTAAAGAAGAAAACTGCGTGTAAATAAAGAAAGAAAGAAAGAAAGGAAGAATCTTGTTTGATTTCTTGGGTGTATCTTTCTCAAAACCAAACCATTTAATCAACTTTCTTTCTTTTGTAGATTTTCTTTCTCTTTTCTTCTTTTTCACTCTGTGCTGTACTTGGAGGGGGTTCGTGCGTTTGTTCGGTTTTTTTTCTTCCTCAATTTTCATCATCAATTTTCATCAATTTTCATCAATTTTCATCACTTTTCTTCACCATGGCGGCTCCACAGATGCCAGACTTATCTAACGCCATCATGGCACAAGACGAAATGGGCAGACCGTTCATCATCGTCCGTGACCAAGGCAAAAAACAAAGAAAACACGGCGTGGAAGCAACCAAGTCACATATCCTTGCCGCCCGTCTGGTCGCGTCCATCGTCAAAACCAGTTTGGGTCCCCGTGGTATGGACAAGATCCTTATCAATCAGGATGGCGAAATCACCATCACCAACGATGGTGCCACCATCTTGTCCCAGATGGACTTGGATAACGAGATCGCCAAATTGTTGGTGGAACTTTCCCGTTCGCAGGACGACGAAATCGGCGACGGCACAACCGGTGTGGTGGTGCTTGCTGGTGCGTTGTTGGACCAGGCCCTTGAGTTGATCGACAAAGGGATCCATCCCATCAAGATTGCCAACGGGTTCGATGAAGCATGCAAAATCGCCTGCCAGCAGTTGGACGCAGTGGCCGACACTGTCGACACTAGCACCACCACACTGCCTGATTCGAGCTTGTTGAAGGCTGCAAAGACTTCTTTGGGTTCCAAAATCGTGTCGAAGCTGCACGACCAGTTTGCACAGATGGCAGTCGATGCAGTGCTTGCCGTGGCAGACTTTGAACGTAAAGACGTTGACTTTGAGTTGATCAAAATGGAAAGTAAGGTTGGTGGATCCCTCGAAGATTCTTCGTTGATCAGTGGGGTGTTGTTGGAAAAGGATTTCTCTCATCCACAGATGCCCAAGACTATTAAAGACTGTAAGATTGCCATTTTAACGTGTCCGTTGGAGCCACCTAAGCCTAAAACAAAGCATAAGCTTGAGATTGCATCGGCAGAAGAATTTAAGAAGCTACAGGAATACGAACAGAGCAAGTTTCAAGAGATGATTGACCATATCAAGCGTTCTGGTGCCAACGTGGTGGCGTGTCAGTGGGGATTTGACGATGAAGCCAACCACATGCTCCTTGCCAACGGGTTGAATGCGATCCGGTGGATTGGAGGTTCTGAGTTGGAGATGTTGGCAATTGCCACCAACGGGCGTATTGTGCCGCGTTTCGAAGACTTGTCGCCCGAGAAGTTGGGTACGGCTGCGTCGATTCGTGAGTTGGAGTTTGGCACCACACGTGACCGGATGTTGGTGGTTGAAGAGTGTTCGAATTCGAAGGCAGTGACGTGTTTCATCCGTGGTTCGAACGAGATGATTGTTGCTGAAGGAATCAGAGCGTTACACGACTCGGTGTGTGTGGTGCGTAACTTGATCCGCGACAATCGTGTTGTCTACGGAGGCGGTGCTGCCGAACTTACGGCATCGCTTGCGGTGACTACAGCCGCCGATCGCCAAAAGGGTATTGATCAATATGCGTTCCGGGCATTTTCTGCTGCTCTCGATACGATTGTGATGACGCTTGCTGAAAACTCGGGGCTTGATCCCATCGAAACGTTATCGCTGTTGAAGGCGAAACAAGTGAACGAACAATCGTCGCATTTGGGGGTCGATTGTTTGGGAAAGGGTACCAATGACATGAAGGAATTGTTTGTGGTGGATCCTTTGATCGGTAAGAAACAACAGTTACTTTTGGCCACCCAATTGACCCGCATGATCCTTAAAATCAACGACGTGATCATTTCAGGTAAAGACGAGTATTGAAGAAAACTTAAAGATAAAAAAGTAAAAGCTTTTTTTGCGTGCGCGCACCATTAATTCCTCTCCTTTTCTTTTGCCCCAAAAAAAGTGGCAGTAAATCTCAAATCTCAAGTCTCAATAAACGTAACTTTTAGCAACACTTTATCTTCAATCATCATGGCGAGTATGGGTACACCTGCGGTTGTCATGGACAACGGGACTGGGTTAACTAAACTTGGGTTTGCCGGTAACGATTCACCCTCGTTTGTTTTCCCCACGGCGATTGCCACCTCAACGCTGGCCAAACTGGCAAAACTGGCGAAATCGTCGGCGCTCAGCGCCAAACGCGGATTGGAAGACTTGGACTTTTACATTGGCGACGAAGCACTCTCAGCAGCCAGCGGTCCCAACTACAACTTGTCATATCCCATCAGACACGGCCAGATTGAGGACTGGGACCACATGGAACGGTTCTGGGAAAACTCCATTTTCAAGTACTTGCGGTGCGAGCCGGAAGACCACTACTTCTTGTTGACGGAACCACCCCTCAATCCACCAGAAAACAGAGAAAGCACCGCCGAAATCATGTTTGAATCATTCAATTGCGCCGGTTTGTACATTGCGGTGCAGGCGGTGCTTGCACTTGCGGCATCATGGACTTCGTCCAAAGTCCAGGACCGCTCACTTACCGGTACCGTGATTGATTCCGGTGACGGGGTCACTCACGTTATTCCTGTGGCCGATGGTTATGTCATTGGTACGTCAATCAAGAACATTCCGCTTGCCGGCAGAGATATCACGTTGTTCATCCAGCAGCTCTTGCGTGACCGTGGCGAGGCTGACACCAGTTTGCAGACTGCCGAAAAGATCAAGCAGCAGTTCTGTTACGTTTGTCCCGATATTGTCAAGGAATTCAACAAGTTTGACCAGTATCCTCAAGAGAAGTTTGCCCAGTACATTGTCGAAACTGCCGACAGACGCAAGACGGTGGATGTTGGGTACGAGCGGTTTTTGGCTCCCGAAATCTTTTTCAACCCGGAAATTTGTTCGTCCGATTACTTGACTCCATTGCCTACTGTGGTGGACCAAGTGATCCAGTCGTCGCCCATTGATGTGCGGAAACGGTTGTACAAGAACGTGGTGTTGTCGGGTGGATCTACAATGTTCAAGGACTTTGGCAGACGGTTGCAGAGAGACTTGAAGACGCTTGTGAATGAGAGAATCGAGTTGAGCGAGCAGTTGAGCGGTGTGAAGAGTACCGGTGTGGACGTCCAGGTGATCTCGCACAAGAGACAACGTAATGCCGTATGGTTTGGCGGCTCGTTATTGGCCCAAACCGCCGAATTCAAGGGTAACTGCCACACCAAACGTGACTACGACGAGTACGGCCCCAACATTGTTCGTAACTTTTCGTTATTCTCGGTAACTTAGATAGTCGTGCGAAAATGGCAAAAAAAAAACAATGAATGATAAGAAAACTAAAAGCGTAGAAATCGTATTACTTTAAAACACAGCTTTTCCCCAAAAATTTAAATGTCATCGCTTCAAGTCGTCGACGGAGTGGCGCTTAATCTGATCTTCAATGGCTTGAAGTCACTGAAGCCGGAAGAACGAACACAGTACGCTTCAGAGTTGCGCAATTATCTCGAATCGATCTCCCGCGACTTGTCGTCGGAACAGTTTAATCGCTACAACAACGATATCAACAAAACGATTTTTGAGCTCTTACATGGCAAGGAACAGGCAGAAAAACTTGGTGGCATTGCTGCCATGAATGCATTGATCGACTTTGACTCCGGAGTCGGCGAAGAAAACGCCACGAAAACCGCCCGTTTCTCCAACTACTTGGGATCCCTCATTTTATGCAACGATTTGGTGGTCATGAAGGCCGCCACACAAACTCTCGGTACGTTGGCAACTCCTGGAGGCACCTTGACCGGTGACTTTGTTGATTTTGAAGCGAAAAGAGCCATCGAATGGCTCCAAAGCGATAACAAACTGCACGAAAATAGAAGACACGCCGCCATCTTAATCATCACTGCATTGGCCGACAACGCCCCTACACTTTTACACAGCTTCATCAGTCCTATTTTGGACCATATCTGGATCCCGCTCCGGGACCCAAAACTTATTATTCGTGTTGACGCCGCCGTGACACTCCAAAAGTGTTTACGAATCATATACGACCGTGATGTCACCGCCCGCAACTACTGGTTCAAGAAATTACTCGATCTGGCCTCCAAAATCCTTAACGAAAACAACACTCCCGATGCTGAAGATCCAACCTCCAATTCACTCACGTACAACTTGATCCCTTCGGCATCAAATCAGACAAGTGAAAGCATCCATGGCTCGCTTCTTGTCTACCGCGAGTTGATACGGTACCCAAAAGACGCATATGTTTCGTCCAAGTTTGAACAGATCTACGAAAACACAATGTTGTACAAGAACCACAAGCTTCCCGTGTTAAGACAGGAGTTGACTAATATCTTTCCTCTCTTGTGCAAAGTGAATCCAGACTTGTTTGTCGAGAAATACTTGCATCGCACGTTGTACTACTACTTGTCACAGTTAAAGAAGTACAAGAGCTTACATAACGAAACCGCCAAAGCAGACAAGAGCGCTATTTTTAAAAGTATTGGGTTGATTTCTCTCGAGGTCGGCAACCAGATGGCAACGTACTTGGACGCGATCTTGGACAATATCAGAGAAGGCTTATCTTACCCTTCAAGCTCCAGCATGCAACTGATTTTGGTGAATGCCGTCTCCAACGACCTGCCGTCGCCAAACAGCGCCAGCCTCAATGCAATTTCAAGCTCCTCAGGATCGTCCAAGAACCGGTCAAGCAGAAAAGATACAGAACCAGCAATTTTTGACTGTATTGGTAAACTCTCGATTGCCGTGGGGCCAGCACTCACCAAGCATTTACAAAGAGATATCTTGGACATGATGTTTGCCAATTGCTCGTTATCAAAACACATGCAAGACGTCTTGCAGATCCTTGTCACCAATATCCCTACCCTCAACAACTTGATAAACACCAAACTCTTAAATCTTTTGAGTTTGGTGCTATCGGGAAAGAGTTTCCAGCCACCAGGATCGCCATACGGCTCCATCAAAATGAACGAATCGCTTGCGAGAGACTACAGACTAATCATGATTTCGCGAGACACCGGCATGAGCATCAACAACATCTTACTTAACCACGAAACCTACGAAGCATACGATAGCACAATCTTGATCCAAGCATTGGAAATGCTTGCCTTTTTCAAGTTTGAAAACTATCTCTTGAACGAATTTGTCCGTTACTGCACAATCACATATTTGGAACACTCGAACGCCAAAGTACGTCAGACTGCAACCGTTACGTCGTACCAGATCTTCATCAAGGATCCGATATGTCTGCAAACCAGTGTAAATGCAATGAATGCCGTGAACGAAGTGTTGGACAAGCTCTTGTCCATTTCAATCACCGACCCGATCCCGGAAATACGTTTGGAAGGCTTGAACTGTTTGGCCAATGCCGGAAACTTTGATCCGCAGTTATCTCAGGCTGACAATGTCAGATTATTGTTTATTGCATTGAACGACGAAGTGTTTGGTGTCCGCAAAATTGCTATCAAGATCTTGGGCCGTTTGTCGTCAATAAACCCAGCATATATCGTGCCTTCTTTGAGGAAAACGTTGATCCAATTGTTATCAAGATTGGAATACTCTACTACCAGCAGAAAGAAGGAAGAGAGCGCAACTTTGTTATCTTTATTGATCGGTAGCTCAAAAGAACTTACACGTCCGTATGTGAAACCAATCGTTGAAGCACTTTTATCGAAGGCTAAAGATTTAAGTCCTTCTGTGGCTTCAAGTGCCATAAATTGTCTTGGAGAATTGGCAGTGGTCGGCGGTGAAGACTTGAAACCGTTTATACCAGACTTGATGCCTCTTATTCTCGAAACTTTCCAGGACCAAAGTTCTTCATACAAACGTGATGCTGCCCTCAAGACGTTGGGACAGCTTGCCAGTTCGTCTGGTTACGTTATCCAGCCATTATTGGACTATCCTCAATTATTGGGAATGTTGGTTGGTATTTTGAAACTGGAAACTTCACCGCAAATCAGAAGAGAAACCGTGAGATTGTTGGGGATATTGGGTGCTTTGGATCCTTACAAGCATCGTGAGGTTGAACAACACTCCAAGAACATTCCTGTTGAACAGAATGCTCCACCAGTAGACGTGGCTTTGTTGATGCAGGGTATGTCTCCATCCAATGATGAGTACTATCCAACGGTGGCTATCAATAATTTAATGAAGATCTTGAAAGATCCCTCGTTGAGTGCCCATCATACGAAAGTAATTCAAGCAATTATGTACATTTTCCAGACTTTGGGCTTGAGATGTGTTTCGTTTTTGCCCCAAATTATTCCTGGAATCATCAACGTGATGCATACGTGCCAGTCATCGATGTTGAAGTTTTACTTCCAACAGTTGGGTGCGTTGATATTGATTGTCAAGCAACATATCCGTCCTTTCTTACCAGAAATCTTTGAGGTAATCAAGGAGTTCTTTAGTGTCAACAGCCAGTTGAACTTACAAGTAATCATCATCAGTTTAATTGAGTCGGTTTCAAGAGCTTTGGAAGGTGAGTTCAAAATGTTCTTGCCTGATGTCTTGACGATATTGATGGAAGTGTTTGAGGAAGACAAGTCCGTCAAACGTGAGCCTTCGTTACATGCATTAAAGAGTTTTGTTGTCTTTGGAAGCAACATCGAGGAATACGTCCATATCATCGTTCCAAACATTGTCAAGATGTTTGAAGTTGGACCGTTAGTGTTGAGACGTGCTGCAATTGAAACCATTGGTCGGTTATCCAAGAACGTTTTGTTGAATGACATGGCATCACGAATCATTCATCCAATCTTAAGAGTGTTGCGTCAAGGTAACGATGAATTGAAGGTAGCTGTTATGAACACATTGAGCTATTTATTGCTACAATTGGGTACTGAATTCAGTGTTTTCATACCTGTGATCAAGAAGGTTCTCTTACAACAAAAGATCCACGCTCCAAAGTTTGAACAATTAGTTAACAAGTTGGTTAGTGGGGATCCTTTGCCTCCACACCTTGACATTTATAAGGACTACGACACTCATCTGCATCAATTTGATGTTCCTGAAGTGGACATGCCTTCCAAAAAGTTACCAGTAAACCAGGCGGCCTTGAAAGCTGCATGGGATTCCAGTCAAAGAAGAAGCAAGGAAGACTGGCAAGAATGGATTGGTAGATTGAGTAAGGAGTTGTTAAAGCAGAGTCCTTCGCATGCCATCAGAGCGTGTGCGGGGCTTGCGTCTGACTACTATCCACTTGCCAAGGATCTCTTCAATGCCAGTTTTGCCAGTTGCTGGAGCGAGTTGTACTCTCAGCACCAGGAGGAGTTGGTTCAGGCTTTCTGTATTGCCTTGTCTTCTCCCAACAATCCACCAGAAATCCACCAGATCTTGTTGAATCTTGCGGAATTTATGGAACACGACGATAAATCATTGCCAATTGCAATCACTACGTTGGGTCAGTATGCTCAAAGATGTCATGCGTATGCTAAAGCGTTGCATTACAAGGAACTTGAGTTTTACGAAGAACCAACCACACCGACTATAGAATCATTGATCAGTATCAACAACCAATTGCAACAATCGGACGCCGCTATTGGTATATTGAAACATGCTCAATTACATCATGATCTTCAATTGAAGGAAACTTGGTACGAAAAGTTGCAAAGATGGGATGACGCCTTGAGGGCATATAATGAAAGAGAAAAGCTTGAACCAGACAACATGGAAGTGACTTTGGGTAAATTAAGATGTTTACATGCCTTGGGTGAATGGGAACAGTTGTCTGAATTGGCCAGAAGCAAGTGGGACAACTCAAGCAGCGATATCAAGAGAGGTGTTGCACCATTGGCTGCTGCTGCCGCCTGGGGCTTGGGACAATGGGACCGTATGGATTCCTGTATCAAGGTTATGAAGGCTGAATCTCCTGACAAGGCATTTTTCAATGCCATCTTATCGCTTCACCGTAACAACTTTGAAGATGCTAGCGACCATATTTCGAAGGCCAGAGACCTTCTTGTAACTGAAGTTACGGCATTGGTGAGTGAAAGTTACACCAGAGCATACGGTGTGGTGGTTAGAATTCAGATGTTGGCTGAGTTGGAAGAAATCATCAAGTACAAGTGTCTTCCACAAGGTTCTGAGAAGAGAGCAGTCATGAGAAAGACCTGGAACACCAGATTACTAGGATGTCAACGAAATGTTGATATATGGCAAAGAATGTTGAAGGTCAGAGCACTTGTTATCAAACCCAAGCAAGACATGGACATGTGGATCAAGTTTGCCAACTTGTGTCGTAAATCTGGACGGTTGAACTTGGCTGAAAAGTCTTTGAATTCGTTGTTGGAAGAAGGATCTCCCGAGAATCCGTCAAGAGCGCCTCCTCAAGTTGTCTATGCTCAATTGAAGTACATGTGGGCCAAGGGGCAACAGAAGGAAGCATTGAGACATTTGGTTGATTTTACTACGAGAATGTCTCAGGATTTGGGATTGAATCCAAACGATTTGATCACACAACCATTACCTTCTGAAGGTCCAGGTATCCCTAAGCATGTTGAAGAATACACCAAGCTTTTGGCCAGATGTTTCTTGAAACAGGGTGAATGGCAGATTGCGTTGAACAGCAACTGGAGAACGGAAACTTCTGAGATTATTTTGGGAGCATACTTGTTGGCCACTCACTTTGACGACAAATGGTACAAGGCATGGCATAACTGGGCGTTGGCCAATTTTGAGGTTATTTCACTCTTCACCAGTCAAAATAACCAGCAAGCAAATAACAAGATTGAGATCATGGAACAGAACGATCAGGTTAAACTTGCTCCAACCGACGAAGAAGGTAGTAAACAACAATTACTTCCAAATCAACCTGCTAATATCATTCCAATGGAGGCAGTTCAGCACCATGTTATTCCTTCGATCAAGGGATTTTTCCATTCGATCGCTCTTTCAAACTCCAACTCTTTACAGGATACATTAAGATTGCTTACGTTGTGGTTTAAATTTGGTGGTATACCAGAAGCAGCACAGGCAATGACAGATGGCTTCAATATGGTGAAGATCGATAATTGGTTGGAGGTTGTTCCCCAATTGATTTCTCGTATCCATCAGCCTAACCAGATTGTCAGTAAATCATTGTTTGGCTTATTGGCGGATTTGGGTAAAGCACATCCTCAAGCTTTGGTTTATCCATTGGCAGTTGCTGTGACTTCTGAGTCCGTTAACCGGAAGAAGGCTGCCGAGTCCATTATTGAAAAGATGCGGGTTCACTCTTCTAACTTAGTTGACCAAGCCGAAATTGTCAGTTATGAGTTGGTGAGAGTAGCCGTGTTGTGGCACGAACAATGGTACGAAGGTTTAGAAGATGCTTCACGTTTGTTCTTTGGTGAACACAATACTGAAAAGATGTTTGCGGTATTGGAACCATTGCATCAAATGTTGCAGAAAGGACCAGAAACCATGCGCGAATCAGCATTTACTACTGCGTTTGGAAGAGAATTGGCCGATGCTTATGAATGGGTGTTGAATTTCCGCCGTTCAAAGGATATCACCAACTTGAACCAAGCTTGGGACATTTACTATAACGTTTTCCGTCGTATCAGTCGTCAATTGCCTCAATTACAAGCATTGGAATTGCAATATGTCTCGCCCAAGTTGGAGGAAGCTCAGAACTTGGACTTGGCTGTGCCTGGTACTTACAAGGCTGGAAGTCCTGTTATTCGTATCCAAAAGTTTAACTCAACCTTCTCGGTTATTTCATCCAAACAAAGACCTAGAAAGCTTTCTTGTATTGGCAGTGACGGTAAGGAGTACCAGTACTTGTTGAAGGGACACGAAGATATCAGACAAGATAACTTGGTTATGCAGTTGTTTGGTTTGGTGAATACGTTGTTGGTACATGATCCCGAATGTTTCAAGAGACACTTGGATATCCAACAGTATTCTGCCATTCCGTTGTCTCCTAAGGTTGGTTTGTTAGGGTTTGTTCCTAACAGTGATACTTTCCATATGTTAATCAGAGAATACCGTGAATCGAGAAAGATCTTGTTGAACATCGAGCACCGTATCATGTTGCAGATGGCTCCAGATTACGACAGCTTAACTCTCTTGCAAAAGGTGGAAGTTTTCACTGGAGCACTCGATAACACGCGTGGTCAAGATTTGTACAAGGTATTGTGGTTGAAATCCAAGACTTCTGAAGCCTGGTTGGACCGTCGTACCACTTACACACGGTCACTTGCTGTGATGTCGATGGTTGGTTATATTTTGGGATTGGGAGATCGTCATCCTTCGAACTTGATGCTTGATAGAATCACTGGTAAAGTGGTACATATCGATTTTGGTGATTGTTTTGAAGCTGCTATCCTTCGTGAAAAGTATCCAGAGAAGGTTCCGTTTAGATTGACGAGAATGTTGAACTATGCGATGGAAGTCAGTGGTATTGAAGGATCTTTCCGTATTACGTGTGAGCATGTCATGAGAGTGTTGAGAGATAACAAGGAGTCATTAATGGCGATCTTGGAAGCGTTTGCGTACGATCCTTTGATCAATTGGGGCTTTGATTATCCTACCAAGGCTATTGCTGAAGCTACGGGTTTAAAGGTTCCTCAAGTAAACACGGTTGAGTTGTTGAGAAGAGGTCAGATCGATGAACAAGAAGCTGCCAGACTCACAAAGCAAAACGAGCTTGAGATCCGTAACGCAAGAGCTGCGTTGGTGTTGAAACGTATCACCGATAAGTTAACTGGTAACGATATCAAACGTCTCCGGGGCTTGGGTGTGCCCACACAAGTGGATAAGTTGATCCAGCAGGCTACTAGTGTTGAGAACCTCTGTCAACATTACATTGGATGGTGTTCGTTCTGGTAGAAAAGATGTGATGATGATGATGATAATTAATTATATGTACACTTATGCTATTTTCTTTGAGGCGTTAGTGAATCCCACACCCTTAATCGATGCCGTCATGTAGTCGTCCTCGCCGTCTTCTGCTCCGTCCTTCAAGAATGCCTGCGTTCCGAACAATGCTTCGATATCACGTAAACACCAGACGAAGTTTTCATCGACTTGGTGTTTGTGGATCTTCAACCGTCCAATATCTTCCTTACCGATGGTCATATATACCAAAGCCAACGATAATTGGTTTCTGCCCATCACTGAACTGGTGGACAATTCTTGTAACAAGTTGTAGGCGACTTTTTCACCCAAATCTTCTGGTAATTTTCCGGCAGACCCAACACCTTCTGTCAAGACTCTCCAGCCCTTCTTCAGCTCTGCCACCAACGTGATACCAAAACCTGGTGATTTCCCTGCGTTCTCACCTCTCCATACATCGGCAGTGATATTAACTTCAACACCCGTGGGCCTCAACACCGCACGGGCTGCGTCGATCATTCTGTTGACAGTGGATGGAGAAACACGAGTACAGTACGCCACGCCTCTGATGGCAGAAAACTTGGGAGTTTCCAAGACATGTATGGTAAGAGGTTGTGGGATAAGCGAGTTGCATAGCAAGTGGACTTCACCTCCGCCCAACGGCGGCGAGCCGCGCTTCAAGATGTGGAGGGATACTTCTCTGACCCCGAACTTTTCCATCACGGGAAGAAGTCCCCATTTAATGGCTTCCACGCCAGCGTCGTTTGTTGTGTCAAGAGCAGTCAATCCTTTGAATACAATGGAGAACTTCTTCTTGGAGAACGGAGCGAGATAGAGCATCGCTTCGATAAAGTAGCCCACAGGCTTGTTTGGTGGACATACGTGTGTGATTTCCCCTCCAATAATGATTCCTGGTCTATAAATGACAGTGGTACCGGTGTACGAGATTTCGATGTGGGAACCGTTGGTGACGGCCTCCAATAATCGGAGAAACGAGACTTCGTGGTCCTTTAAACCGGGATTAAGCTCGTTCGATCTGACTTTGGTAATTTTGATGGGTTTTCCCGCAAGCGTGGCCAACACCAACCGTAACCTGAAGTTACGATGTCCTTCAAAAGTAGTGATTGACATTTCAAGTGAGTTAAGGAAGAAGAAAGATTTGGCTGCGATGAGATAAAAGAACCAAACAAAATGGGTGGCTTTTTGTGCGTTTGCACGACCTTAGTTTTCTAAAAATCGAAACAACAAAAAAAAAGTGAGAAACTCGCAAGATACCAACCTGGATTGCAAATACAATAATGGCCGAGAAAAGAGCACCAGAATCGGATTCGGGTTCCGATAAGCGCCAGAAGGTAGAAGGTGATGGAGACCAGTTTCCAGATTTGTTCAATGACCCGCTACCGGGCTTTACCAGTGATAGAACGGCAACCACAACAAACAACAACATAGATATAGATTTTGACAACTTGCCGGCCACTTTCTTGGACCCAATCCAAAACGACAGGCCTTTGAAACAAGAACCAGTAGAAATGGCTCAAAAACCTGTCAACGCATTCAATCTGACGTATACAGCACCTCCAGCTCCTCCAACGTCAACAGCGCCTGCACCAGCATCAGCACCAACACCAGCACCAAATCCTGGCACACATTTCACTCCCACGACTTTCCCACAATACTCTTCATTAAATGCCAATACCAATGCCAACGCTAATACTAATTCTAATCTTAATGCGAATGCCAATGCTGCCAAGGGCACGTCACATACTGACGACACGTCGAAGTTGAACGATGCTATTGCTGCTGCCGGGGTCGATATCCAGCGAGAAGAAGATATCTTGATCCAGCAGCAGATGGTGAGACGAACCGATGTGTCGAGAGATGTGCAGCAGCATCTCAAGACTTCGAAAGCACAACCGTTTTTGAACGCTTACCATACTGCTGCGTTCATGAACAAAGTTGCTTGTGAAAACGGCGTGCAGCAGAACTTCCTCCAGGATGGCGAGATGTTGGACTTGGTTTCTGCTGCGTGTGAAAACTGGATTTCCAATATAATAACCAAAACGATAATTTTATCGCGTCATCGGCGTCGGGGCATTCCGTTGTTGAGCAATAATAATAATACGAGTCTCAAGAACAAAAAGAATTCTGGATCCAGTGCTCCATCGGCTTCTGCTCCGCGTTCAGAGCTTTCGAAGGAATTGCGAAACCTTGCCGTGAGACAGAAGGAACTTGAAGAAAAACGGGTTAGCAAGCGGATCATTCTTGGGTTAGAGAAGTCTGCCAACGATCCCAGCGAGAACCTGGCCGATTCCAAGGCAGGAGCCGAAGAAACGTTGCATCGGGCTGCGAATGCGACGGCCGCGATGATGACGATGAATCCAGGGCGCAAGAAGTATTCGTGGATGACATCTGATGCTGGGGCAAGCGATTCCGGCAAGAACGGGGGTGATAAAGATGGTAAGGGCAAGCAGAGTCAGTTGATCAGTGCACGTGGGGACAACGGATTGCGGTACCGTGAGATCAGGACAGGAAACTTGGTCACGGTCAAAGACTTGTTGGGAGCGATTGAGGATGAGAGAATGGGCACCGAAAAGGCAGTTATTAAGGGCTACGCAAAACTTAAGGACTAGTAATGAACAACGACGTAAGAAAGAAGAGAGGCGTAGGAGAAGAGAAGAGAAGATAAGAAGTGTAGAGAGAGAAGGATTACATAATCCAAAGAGATGATGTTTTTGTTTCCTGCATTTAGCATTTATTTAGCATCGATCCCAAAACAAACACGGTCAGTAAACGCCATGGACTTCAACTTGCTGTCGTATTTCAACGCGTTTGATGTCGATAAAGACTATTCAGCGGATCTTTCCGATGTGGACGGCAAGTTGGAATCGGTCACTAACATGCTTGCAAATAATCCTGACTCGATCAACTACAACAGTGATTTGTTTGAAGATCTCGTTGATTTGACCCACGGGTATCGTGTGCTTGATTCGAAGCAGCAGAAACAGCTTTCGTACTTGATTACATCGTCTTTCAATGCAGTTTCGATTCTGACCCAAACTGTGGTTGAAAGTGGCGACTTTATTGACTCGATCGAGACCCTCAAGAGCTCGTTGGAGAAGTACGGCTACCTCATGTTTGTGTTGGTCAAGTACTTGGCCAAGGAAGAACATACGCATACTACCGTCAGCAGCAAGTCCAAGGCTCCAAGCAGTAAGGAAGCGGTGGCCCGCTGGAAGGCAAACTGCGTCCAGGTGGAAAACTGTCTTGTTGCCATCACCACATGTCTCAAGATCGACTTGATCAAGCTCTTTGTCACCACTCCAGAACGTGACTTGTACATCGAATTGTTTACCAGACCCATCATCAACTTGATGGAGAGTCCAGAACGCATGAAAGTGGCGCCAGTAAGACAACTTATCTACAAAGTGATTAGTGTCGCCATCAAATCACACGGCCATGCCGCCATTGTCCAACATTCAATCATTCAGTGTCTCACTTACTACCTCCATTTGCCACCCTACATGGCCGAATTGCTCTTTATCTTGGCCGACAAATACGATTACATGGTGCTTACAGAAGAAGTGTTGCGTGAGATCTCCCAAACCCAGTTCAATTCCAACGATACCAACGGACCCAAAGCCATCTCCGAGTTCTTGATTCGACTCTCGGAATTGAGTCCTCGTCTAATTCTCAAACAAATGTCTTGCATTTCCCAGTTGTTGGATAACAGCAACATGACGCTTCGATGTTCAGTGGTGGAAGCCTGTGGGAATATTGTTGTCGATATTCTCAAGAACGACGATTCCGAACAAGAAGGCCAGGCTGGAGGTCAGCATATCGATGGTCTCCTTGATTTACTCCAGGAAAGATGTTTGGATCAGAACCCATACGTCAGAACCAAGGCATTCCAGGCATTGACCAAGGTTTCTGGCCTTAAAGTAAAACTTACAGAACGACGCCACGCAATGGTACAGTTATCGGTACGGTCATTGGATGATAGAAGTACTTTGGTAAGACGTAATGCCATCAAACTAATGTCCAAGTTATTGATTACACATCAATTCAACACCGCACACGGATCTCAGCTCCAGTACTCGTTCTGGAAGAAACAACTCGATGAAGTCGAGGCAGAATTGCAGTCGTACTTGCCATTATCGCCCAAGAAAAAGAAACACGCCGACAACAACAACAACAACGATGATGATGACAATATGGAAGTCGAAGAGAGCGACAGCGAAGATGAAGCAGATATCAACGCCTCGAGGCTTGAACAGGAACAAAATTTACCGGACAGAAACGTTTTGTACCGATCCAAACTCAAGGTTAATTACTACAAAGATGCAGTTGACTTTATTGAGGCGCTTCAATCAGGAACTGAAGTCATTTCACGGTTATTGTTCTCGAAGAACCGGAACGAAGCAATCGATTCGATGGACTTTTTGGTGTTGGCTGATGCATATGGAATAGAAAATGCCGGTATTGGTATCAGACGAATGCTTCATTTGGTATGGCTGAAAGGGTCGCTGGTCGAAGGTAAATCGGTTCCGGCTCACTTGATAGATTGTTACAAGGAACTCTTTTTAACTGCACCACCAACTCTTCCCAAAATAGACCAGGCTGGTTACGTTGCTAAAAACTTGATTTCGCTTACTGAAAACGCCACGGTGGCTGATTTAGCCTCGTTGGAGAAGTTGCTTGGTATGATGTACGACGAAAAGATGATTGAACGCGATGTCATCAAGGTGTTGTGGCAGATTTACAACTACCAGGAGGACGATACGCTCTTGCTGGCAACCCAGAGAAGCGGAGCCATCATTGTGTTGGGGATGGTTGCGTTGGAAGACCATCGGATCATTCTTGAAGGGTTGGACTCGATTCTCAGTGTGGGTCTTGGAGAACGTGGCGAGAACGACCTTGTTCTTGCGAGATACTCGTGTGTGGCGTTGCTGCGGATCGTACCTCATGCCTCCAAGAAAGATGCGGTGGTGGTGAAACTTTCACGAGAGGACGAGTGTATTGAGAAGTTACAGCTGGTATTGTTGCATTATAACGAAGATCCCGAGTGGTACGGGGTGGCTGAACAGGCGGTGGCGGCGATTTTCCAGGCGTCGACGAAACCCGACGAAGTATGTTCTGAGATTGTCAAGAAGAAAGCTGTGAGAGTGTTTAAAGAACCGGAAGCACATGAATCGAAGGTGGTGGGATTATCGCAGCTTCTCTTTATTGTGGGGCACGTAGCGATCAAAACGATTGTGTTTCTCGAGAAGTTGGAGACGCAATTCAAGAAGAAGAAGCATGAGGCCGAGTCCAAGAAGAAGAAAGGTGGTGATAAGGATGAGACCGAGGAAAACGAGTTGGAGATGATTGGGGGCACATCAGAGGACGATTTTACCGATGCTATCATTCATGTTAAGGAACGGGAGCTTCTTTATGGCGAGAACTCGTTGCTTGCACGGTTCGGGCCCATGGCCAAGGAGATATGTGCCAATAATCGGAACTACGATAACGAGGTGCTTCAGCGGGCCGCGGTGCTATGTATGTCGAAGTTGATGTGTGTTTCGCTGATTTATTGCGAAGAGAACTTGCCGCTTTTGATTACGATTATGGAGAAGTCTGAAGATCCGATCATTCGAAGCAACTGTGTGATTGGACTTGGAGATATGGCGGTGTGTTTCAACAATATTGTTGATGAAAGCACCGATTTTCTTTATCGGCGACTTACTGATCCGAACATCATGGTGCAACGGACGTGTTTGATGACGGTGACGTTTTTGATTCTTGCTGGGCAGGTGAAGGTAAAGGGGCAGTTGCTGGCGATGGCAAAGTGTTTGGAGAACCCTGACCAGGGAATCAGTGACATGTGTCGATTGTTTTTTGCGGAGTTGGCTACTAAGGACAATGCGATTTACAATGGATTTATTGATATCTTTAGTGGCTTGTCGCACGATGCGACGTTGGGGAAGGATGCGTTGAAGCGGATCGTGCGGTTTTTGGTGTCTTTTATCGACAAGGAAAAGCACCAGAAACAGTTGGCCGAGAAGTTATTGGCACGACTTGTCAAAAGTCCCACTGAATCACAGTGGAACGACGTGGCATTTGTACTCAGCACGATTCCGTACAAGAACGAAGAGATCACGGCGGCTCTCGATGACGGCTATAAAATGGTACTGGCGCGCCAGTAAAAAAAAAAGAAAAAAGAAGTACAAGATTCACTAACAATTTTTAATTTTTTGTAGCAATCAAATTAACTTAATCTGTCATGATTCAGGACGCAATTCTGCGGTTGCTGGCGGTCACTGGGCTTGACGGAGCCAACTTGAAGATTTTGATTTGTACGTTGCTTTCGTTTCCGTTTAGTGCCGTGTTGAAACGGTTGCCGGACCGCAACTACACCCTCAAGAACGTGTACGTGGTCAGCGTCTCGGCGTTCTACATGTTTGGTATCCTCGATTTGTACTCCGGGTTCCGGACCCTTCTTATTTCGTCTCTTGGATGTTACTTTATTACACGGTACGTTCGGACAGCATCAATGCCATGGTTCAACTTTTTGTTTGTCATGAGCCATTTGGCATATAATCACATTCATGCACAATTCTTTAATGACTATGATGCCACACAAATCGATATTACGGGAGCCCAAATGGTTTTGGTGATGAAGTTGCTGGCTTTTGGTTGGAACGTTTATGATGGAAAACAACAACAACTGCTGAAGAAACAGGAATTATCGGATTATACTCGGTCTCGTGTTGTCCATAAACATCCCGACTTATTGCCGTATCTTGGCTGGGTATTCTTCTATGCACTGTTGCTCACGGGTCCGGCATTTGACTACGCTGACTACGATAAATTCATCCACGGCACGTTGTTTGAGGACGTGCCGGAATCACGGCGGCCCGGCAAGAACAAACGGATGATCCCACGTAGCGGGCGGCCAGCAGCGTGGAAAACGGTACAGGGCTTTGCATGGGCGTTTTTATATGTCCAGGCCGGCAACTACGTGAGTCTCGATTACGTGTTGGATGGTAGCTTGGTGCGGGAACACGGTTTCGTGTACCGAATCTTCTACTTTTGGGTGCTTGGATTTCTGCACCGGCTTAAATACTATGCGATATGGATGATTGCTGAAGGTGCGTGTATTCTTAGTGGCATTGGCTACAACGGCATCGATGCCAAATCGGGCAAGTTCCGGTGGAACCGAGTACAAAACATCGATCCGTACCGCTTTGAAACTGGCCAGAACTGCCATGCATGCTTGGAGCTGTGGAATATGAATACCAACAAGTGGCTCAAGCACTATGTGTACTTGAGAGTGGCGAAAAAGGGCCGCAAGCCAGGATTTAAGAGCACGTTATTTACGTTTGCCACCAGTGCGTTCTGGCACGGCACGCGTCCGGGTTATTATATGACGTTTGTGCTTGGTGCATTGTTGCAGACGGTAGGCAAAATTTACCGGAGAAATCTCCGGCCTATTTTTACCGCGGAGGGTGGTGGTAATTCTCATACGGGCGCAGACTCTGGTCGCACGCTACGCAAACTCGTGTACGACGTCATTTCGTACCTCACCACGCAGTTGGCGTTTGGGTTTGTCGTACAGCCATTTGTGGTGCTAGACTTCCGCCAGTCAATGTACGTATGGTCCACCACATACTTCTACGTGTGGATTGTCACTGCCGCCACGCTCGTGGTGTTCCGCGGTCCGTACCGCCAGCAGGTCGAAACATGGTGCAGTGCACGTGCCGGCACTGACGCGGCGGGCGAGCTGCTGGCACTGGCACTGTCGCTGTCAGGATCCGAACCCGTTTCTGCACCGATGTTGGGCGTGCCATCCATCGACGTGTTGGAAACTGATGACAAAGCCGAACTCAACGAAGAGCTCCGTGAAATGGTGGATGAATGGCGGGCGTTTAAGCGGCGCGGCTCGTTCCGCGATGACGGGCTCATGGACGTGTACCGCAACTTTGCTGCGGAAATCAGTGACATTCTCCACAAAAAAGATGGAAAAAAAGAATAGTTTAGGTTTAGTTTTTTTTTTCTCTCTTTAGTTTTGAAGCATGCTCCGATTTATTAGAAAGCTTTCGACGCAAAAGGCGCCTACAGGTGTTGTGTTTATGAACATGGGCGGTCCGTCAACGGTTGGAGAAACCCACGATTTTTTGTTGCGGCTTTTTAGCGATCCTGACTTGATTCCGTTTGGATTTCTCCAGAAACCATTGGCCAAATTCATTGCCAAGCGGCGCACGCCCGAAATCGAGAAACACTACGCAGAAATCGGTGGCGGCTCGCCCATCCGGTACTGGTCCGAGTACCAGGCACGGAAAGTGTGTGAGATTCTTGACGAAACACGGCCACAATCTGCTCCACATCGGCCGTACGTGGCGTTCCGGTACGCCAATCCGCTTACTGAAGAAACGCTTGTGCAAATGAAGCGTGACGGCGTGCGTCGGGCGGTGGCGTTCTCACAGTATCCTCAATTCTCCTATCTGACCTCAGGGCTGAGCATGAACGAATTGTACCGCCAGACATTGGTCCATGATCCCGAAAGAAGTATTGAATGGACGTTTATTGACCGGTGGCCCAAGCAACGTGGGTTTGTGCTGGCGTTCAGCAAAAACATTGTCGATAAACTCCGCGAGTTTCCCGCCGAGGTGCGCGACAAAGTCACGATTTTGTTTCTGGCCCATTCGCTCCCAATGCAAATTGTCAACCGTGGTGACTCTTACCCGGCAGAGGTGGCGGCGTCGGTGTATGCCATCATGGAAAATTTGGGGTTCCGGAATCCGTACCGGTTGGTATGGCAGTCGCAGGTGGGGCCCAAGCCGTGGTTGGGTGGCCAGACAGCAAAGATTGTCAAGCAGCTTGAACAGAGAGAAGATACCGTTGGAATTGTGCTTGTTCCTGTAGCATTTACGTCCGACCACATTGAAACTTTACATGAACTTGATATCGAGTTGGCAGAAGAATGTAAGCGTCCTGAGATTGTTAAGCGTGCTGAATCGCTCAACGGTAATGTAGAGTTTATTGCCGGTTTGGCTGATTTGGTCAAGGACCATTTGGATTCGGGCGAATTATACTCGAACCAATTAGAATTGGACTGTGTTCTCGGCGGAGCGTCGGCTACAGGAACCTTTGACCATCCAACACAATTATTTGGAAAACAAAAATCAAATTAAAATAAAATAAAATAAAATACATATCAAATAATGATTTAAATAAATTAAATAAATAAATTTAATTAAACTGATAAAATCATTAACAATGAGTTAAATAAACTAAATAAAATACTGGCATTAAAAATAAGTTAAACTAAATAAATAAATGCTCAATATTAAGAAAAAATGGAGATTAAAAAAACTTGATGGTAAAGAGAATCTTGATAAATAGAACTAAAACTACAAATTAAATCAGAAATCATTAAACATAAAACTCATTAATGGTAAAGAACTCTATAAAACTAAATATAAATTAAATCATTAGAGTACATGCAACTGTACTTTCAACAAAACAAAATTAATGTAGTTAACTGATTTTCTTTCTTTCTGTTTTAATCCAGGTATTCATCTTCTGGATCAAATAAATCCAAGTTGAGTTCCGGTGCCGGTTCAGAAGGCGTTGCGGTGCCGTAGCCTCCAAACGAACCACGTCTTGTTTCTTGTTTCTCATTTTGTTGCTGTTTTTCTACCAATGGAGCCTTTGTTTCCAGCACTTCGCCCAACTCGTGACGGATAATTTCTTGTGGTTGGAGCGACGCTGCTGCCAACATCCCGCGCCGCAACGCATCTTCCGCCGGCCACACAAAGTTATTGGGATGGACCTGGAACTGGCTGGTGGCGGCCGGCGCCTTGGAGAATTTGGCCAACTTCAGGGCATATTTGAGTACTTCATGGACATCAATGCCATCAACAGCACTCGGTGCCGGCATCCGTGGAAGCTGTTTGAGCTCGGTGCGGTACGCCACGAGTTCCTTGAGAATCCGACGCAGCGTGGCTGCCAATGTTGCTCCATCGGCCTCAAGCTGTGCTGCCCGCAGCGCCAATTGCTGCTGCTGTTCCAACTCGTCGATGGTGGCACGGAGCGTTTCGTTGACGGTGACGATTTGTTCGACGGTGGCAGCAACGGTTTCGTCTTTAAACAGAGAAATGTTACTGGAAAGTTGGTGGAGAAGCGATTCGTACTCGGAAACAAGAGTTGATGCTGTGGATGGTGCTGGTGCTGGTGCTGGTGCCGGTGCTGGTGCTGGTTCCAGTAACAGCGCCGCTGCCGCCGACGTTCCTGCTGTTGTTTTATTTGGATTGAGTCCCAGCAGAACATAACCCGGAGTCAGTGGTGTAGTGCCGGCTGCCAATTGGCTGAGACGCGCGGTTGATGCCACGCGCGATACCGGAACCGAACTGAACGGCGTCTCTTTGTTTAACATTGTCGCGTTGAATACGTTTTTTTCAATTTCTATGAAAAAAGAACATGATTCTATGAAAAAAGATGATTCTATGAAAAAAGATGATTCTATGAAAAATGATTTTATGAAAAATGATTTTATGAAAAAAGTTGATAAGTCATGAAATCAGTGGCACAACAAATCATGGAACGAATGGGACACGTTTCCGGCGAACCACTTCGGCCTGGCGGGCAGGTAGAGCCGGTGGCGGTGGTGGAGAAACATGACCGGGTCGGAATCGGTGCGCCTGACGCCGCGGCTGCGTACCGCCAGCGCCGGTCCCAGCAGCAGCAGCAGCAGCACATTACCGATGAAATCAAACGTATTGAACGACTCTGTCTCGAAATGAACAGCACAAACTTCACCGAGTTGTGCATGCTGCCACTCGATGACAACGATAAACTCGAACTTTTGCTCGCATACCTCCGCACCAACCACCGCTACTGCTGGTACTGCGGGTGCCAGTTCGATTCACAGCACGATTTGGAATCAAGTTGTCCTCATTAAGAAAGAAGGACGTTGCGATGGAGTTTTCGAGCAACGTATGCGGCATTGATTTCGTCGACGGTGCTACTGGTAGCATCCAGAAGCGTTGGAGCCAGCGTTGGAGCCACTGCAAATGAGTGAAAGGGAGTAGTTCCATACATTGGTGGCGCTCGGTGGCCCTGTTCACGGCCCCAGGTCACCGCCCCGCGACAGTCGTTAAGAAGCGTGCCGTGGGTCCAAAGAAGCGCCGTTTCTGCCGACGAACGGAGATAAAACGTCACCGAACCGTCGTTGCCGTCGCCCGAGACATGGCAGCGGCAAATATCGCCAAACGCCATGTAATGCGTGGCCAATTCTTCGGCACTGACGCGACCAGCAAGTCCTTTGATGCTTAACGTGGTATTGTACTGGTTGGTGTACTGGTTGAGTGGCGGCTGGGGCTGAACCACGGCGATTTTGGTGTGTTCGTTGTTATTATTGGCGGCTGCCGGCTCGGCTGCCAGGACAGTGGCGGTGCTACTGGCCGCCATTCCCAACCGGATCGGTCTCGAGCCAATGATGGTCCCGTTCATCTCGGCGAGTGCACGTCGCTGCAGTTCCAGCGAGGCAAAACGGATAAATCCAAAGCCTTTGGAGGTTTTGGTGGCAGGATCGACCATTACTTTGACCAGCACCGCATCGTAGGCCTTAAAACAGGCATGGAGCGTCAGTTCGGTGACATCGGGACTCAAGTCGCCCACAAATAACGAATGATCATTTGAATTATTGTTGTTGTGGTTGTGGTGGTCGCCGCTAGCGTAGTTTAGTTTAAGTACACGGTTTGTTCCCGGTACGGAATGGCCATTCTTTGTCATTGCTCTCTCGACTTCACGCTGAGACGTGAAGTTAACGAAACAGTATGTTGTTCGCAGAGGATTGTTACGGTCACGCATCATTTTGACCAGCGTAGGAGTTTCACCAAACAGTTTCCAGATGTCAAGAATGGCAGTATCTGTCCATGATTGATCGAGATCACCCATCCACAATTGAGGTCCGTTGGCGACATGTGGCGGCCGTTGTTGGTTTTGATGTTGATAATTGTTGTTGCCAGTATGTGTTCGGCGAGTGTATCTGTTGTTGTATTCTTGACGGTTGTTGTATTCTTGTCGATTGCCGTATTCCTGACGATGTTGACTGCGCAGATTTGTGCTACGACCACGGTTATTTGAATAAGACATTAGTGTTTTATGGCATCGGTAAATTCAAAAAAGCGATTGCGAAAGTTGGAGAAAGTTGAAAATTAGTGAGAATTTATCGAATTAATGGAAATGTATAGGAAACATTTTAGAATAACAAATTTTTAAATTTTTAAATTTTTAAATTCTTAAATTCTTAAATTCTTTTAAAATTCATTCTCTTTGATTCTACAATATTCCTGATTCTGTTTCTTTCTACATTATTTCTATTACTTTCTACATTATTTCTGATTCTGTTTTTCATTTCCTCTTTTTCTATTCTCATTTTCATTTTCTATTCATTTTCATTTCTTCCTACATATAACCTTTGTACCCTCACCAATAAAAAACTGAACAAAAACGATTATCAACCACCACGATGATGAGAAGCGGCAGATTGGTATTCAAGCGGATGAACTCCGGGGCTGCGGCCTCCTCAAAGGCTTCCTTTAACAACAAGCACAACTTCAACATAAATCCGCCTCCCGTACACGAATACTGGAACTACCGCAACGCCAGTGTGTTGTTGGCATTCATTCCTTTATACTTTGGCGTCGGTTACGGAATCAAGTACGTCGGTGGTAACCTTGAGGGATACAACGGCTTGTTGGGTTTTGCCGAAAGCGAAAAGTCCCCGTTGAACGACCTCAAGTTTGCTGAACCTCAACGTAAATAATGCATCAAAAGACAGGTTCAGAAAGTTTCAAAGAGTTCCAATGAACCATTCACTGAACAAATCACATACAATCGACAGTTTGGCGTCTTGGATTCTGAACTCAATGTCCTCATACAAATAAGCACTACATTAAATAGTCAATAAAAGAAAATCTTCAAAATCTTGAAAGAAACTAAAACAATCCTTTCTTTAATCTTAGAACCCTTCACACTCCTTTACACTCATTTACATCTCTTTCTCTTCAACTCTTTCACGATCATTCATTCACTCATTCTTTCTTTCTTCACCTTTCTGGTACTCGATTACATAAGCAATGATTTTTTTTTGTAAAAATTTCATTGGTTCAACATTCAAAAACTATTATCTCGCTAGCATCTCGAACCCCAAACATGCTTTCTAGATTCAGCACAAAGAGCATTGGTGCTTCACAGATGGTGGCAC
Source organism: Teunomyces panamensis (assembly GCA_030564025.1). Classification (NCBI taxonomy): domain Eukaryota; kingdom Fungi; phylum Ascomycota; class Pichiomycetes; order Serinales; family Debaryomycetaceae; genus Teunomyces; species Teunomyces panamensis. The sequence continues at coordinate 56,844 of JAJMKY010000023.1, read as the reverse complement.
GTAGTGTCGCTGCACAGAGCCGCAGATTGACCACCAAAACCACGCTCACTGACCACGCAACCGGCAAGGTGATTACGTTGAGCGACCCTGAGTTGCCTCTGCTTGCCGACTACCCCAACCCCAAGCCAATATTAGCACAGTCCAAGGACCCATATGCCAAGTATGATGACCAGCAGAATAGAAGAAATCTCAACGATCCCGTGAACATCGACGATGACTTGTACGACATGTGGTCTCCAGACTACTACAACTTCGTTTCGGACAAAACGGCGTTAAAACACAATGCCATTTTCTTCTCGCTTATAATTGGATTTGGTGCCACTATCTGGTACTTCCAGTTGAACCCAGAAAAGCCTGCCATGCCTAGATCCTATCCATTCGGCGGTTTGGCCAAGGAGTTGGGTTCTGGCAAGGAAGAAGACGATTTCTTCTACCGTGTTAAGCCAGACACCACTGCCGAACAGGAATTGGGTGTTTTGAGCAACGATCCAGACGTTGCAGCCAACAAAGCGGCCTACGAACAACAAAATGCCGATTTCATCAGAGCTTAATCCCCACTCGCACTACATGATCCACGAATCATCACAATATACACGTTTCATTGACTCCAAAACTTCTCTGTAAGTCTTTTATTGTAAAATCTTGTAGTTACCTTGTTAAAAAGTCGGTGGTGTATTGGGGCCACATACTGCATATGGACAGTGATGATTTTCTAAAAAGAATAAACTTGACAATTCAAAACCAATTAACCAGTGCAATCATGCCCTCTCTGAGCGTACGAAGACGGGCCCTGGAACGGAACAAAGCAAGTTCTGAGCCAGTAGTGCCTCAGAAGAGAAAAGCTGGACGTGAATCGACGGGAACTGCGAAGAAAGTCCATGTTTTGGAGGAGTCCAAGGAACAGAAGCTAGCCAATGTTATCACCGAATTCAACTTGGCAGTAAACGAATTGTTCCAGTTAAAAGAGTATCAGTCGTTGGCATACTGGGACCCTGCCGATTTCTCTCTCGCTTACAACCTGAACCACGTCCCTGAGCTCTGTGAGACATTCATGAAAAATCCCAAATACAAATTAACGTGGGACCAGGAGATAGAGACATCGAAAGACTTGGACAGCTTACCGCTTAGACTCCAGAAGAAAGTACAGTCTGAAATTGAGGCGAAGTTGCTTGAGAAATTTCCGTTCAAGAACGAGGTTTTGGAAATGAGCCGAAATCAAGAATATGAACTCATCAACGCCACCAGATCATCTCCAGAACGCGTTGAAAAGGAAGCAAAGGTAGTTCCCAAGAAAGAAGTAACGCCAAAGAAAGAGTCTAAATCGAAATCCAAAAAAACAAAAGTTGAACCTCGCGTCAAACAAGAACAACAAGACGAACCTGAAGTAGAAGATGATCAAGAACCAGAAGAAGAAGAAGAAGTGGAAGAGGAAAAAGAAGAGGAAGAAGAAGTGGAAGAAGAAGAGGAAGAAGCAGAATCAGATAACGAAGAAGACCTAGAAAAGTATAATCACAAGGTCAAACTGATCAAGTATTCCATCCCAACGCCAATAGTAACTCATCCCTCACATATTCCCGCATGGAGAGCCGAACCAATCCAAGCTGATGGAAGTTTGAACGGGTCTGAACATGCAATTATAGATTTCCAGCCAAAACCAATCACTTTCCACAAGACAGCTGCAGGAACGGTAATAGAACCAGATATTCGGCAGAGGTTGTCGGACTTTTTACGAGACAACATCAAGTCTGCGATTGTGGACGACTCTAATATAGATTATTCCAACACTCCTGAAGAATATGAACGGATTCTCAACCTCCAAAAAGAAGTGATGCGTAAGATCCAGTACAAAACCACGGTCGAGAAGAGCTTGGTGTTGAATGGGGACAAGATTGAAGCACGTAAAGTTGTGCTTCCGCAAACAACAAACATCAAACTTGTAGATCCGATAAGGGCGACCGGAACGGTGATTCCTCGGATACAAGGTGCTCCCAACAATCTTACACATCACGATCATTTTATAAGTCAAGGAATGGCATTTTCCAAGATTCATCAACTGATGAGAAAGCAGCATCAGTTAAAAACCAGAAAAGTTGCTCTTATGATCGAGCAGTACTTCAAAAAGAAGAATGGAGAGAAGGACCGGTTGGAAAAGGAACGTGAACAAAACTTACGGAGAATCAGCCGATTGGCAGTTCAGGCCGTTAAAAAGAGATGGACCCAAGCCAGCAAGGTGTACAATTATATGCAACAACAACAAGAGGACGAGCTTAAACGTATTAAGGGCAAGGAGCACTTGAGTCAGATGTTAGAGCACTCAACGCAGCTCTTGGAAGCTCAATTGAACCGTGGTGACAACAACAGCAACAGTAACAGTGAAGAAGAAGAGGAAGACGACAGTGACGATGAAAGCGAGGATTCAGATGACCATTTGAGTAGTTCTGACGATGAAGCAGAAATCAAGCCCGAAGAAAAGGAAACTGATGATCTAAAGTTATCGGTTGAAGAGTTGCGCAAGAAATATGCTAATCTTGAAGAGTCAGTCGAACCTTCCTCTGACCATTCAGTTACATCCGATGTTGACGATAGTGCAACCGAAAGTTCTGAAGACGAAATAGATGCTTCACAGGGCCTTGCTGCGTTGTACGGAGGTCGGTCGAGCGAAACTCCTACTGCAGAACCACCTACTTTGGAGTACACCGAGAACGAAAAAGAACTCATTAAAGAAATCACCAAAGATGAACCGGATCCAGTACTTGAAGATTCATCAGATTCAGATACCGATATGTCATCGTCAGAATTGTCTTCCGATGACTCTTCTGTGAATGAAAACGGTGGACTGACTAGTTTATCAGCATTGTTCAACAAAAATGTCGACGACACGGACAACAGCAGTGCTGAAGAAGATGAACCAGAAACTGAAGAAGAAGGTAAACTGTTGGGAGAAGAGATTATCAACGGTTCTAAAGTCAAGGAAGTTCCAATTCCGTCATTACTTCGAGGCACATTGAGACCGTACCAGAAACAAGGGCTCAACTGGATGGCCAGTTTGTACAACAACAACACCAATGGGATATTGGCCGATGAGATGGGTTTGGGTAAGACGATTCAGACAATTTCTCTCTTGTCATACTTGGCCTGTGAGCACCATATTTGGGGACCTCATCTTATCATTGTGCCCACGTCGGTGATGCTCAATTGGGAGATGGAGTTCAAGAAGTTTGCTCCTGGGTTTAAGGTGTTGACGTACTACGGTTCACCACAACAGAGGGCTCAGAAGAGAAAGGGCTGGAATAAGCCGAACGCATTTCATGTATGTATCACATCGTACCAATTGGTGGTGCACGATCACCAGTCGTTCAAGCGGAGAAGATGGAGATATATGATTCTAGACGAAGCCCATAATATCAAGAACTTCAGGTCGACACGGTGGAGAGCATTGCTTAACTTCAACACCGAGAACAGATTGCTTTTGACGGGTACTCCGTTACAGAACAACTTGATGGAGTTGTGGTCGTTGCTATACTTCTTGATGCCCTCATCAAAGGTGAACCAAGCCATGCCAGAAGGGTTTGCCAACTTGGACGATTTCCAGCAGTGGTTTGGACGGCCAGTGGACCGGATCTTGGAACAGGCTTCTGCCGCTACCGATTCGGATATCATTGACGAAAACGAAAGCACCACCAACAAGATGGACCAGGAAACTAAGAATACCGTAGCTCGTTTGCATCAGGTGTTGCGTCCTTACTTGTTGCGTCGTTTGAAGAAGGATGTGGAGAAACAAATGCCTGGGAAATACGAACATATTGTGTACTGTCGGTTGTCGAAGAGACAGCGGTACTTGTACGATGATTTCATGTCGCGGGCCAAGACCAAGGAGACGTTAGCGTCCGGTAACTTTCTTTCGATCATCAACTGTTTGATGCAGCTCAGAAAAGTGTGCAACCATCCCGATTTGTTTGAGGTGCGTCCCATCGTTACTTCGTTTGCGATGCCCAAATCGGTGGTGAGTAACTATCGCACCACCGAGCAGTTTGTGAGAAAAGATTTGACCGACAAGTGCCTTATGGACACGGTCAATTTATCAGTGTTGAACTTGGATATCACCAGCACCAACGACCTCAATTACTTTGTTAGTCAGTCCACCAATGCCTTTAAATCAAACAAGCAATTGGCCGAACAAGTGGAACAACTAGACAAGCTTGTGGAAGAAGGATCCAAGTACTCAACTCCAGACTTCACTGGCTACCTTAATTTCTACCAGTACCAAAAGGTGAAGAGCCAGACTGAAGCTCGTGACAAACTCAAGCATATAATGTACTTGAATGCCTTGAGGTGTGGAAGGACACCGATTTACGGTGGTGAATCGTTACTTCGTATCGTTAACAAGTTTACTGAAACCACCACCGAACCATCCCATATACTCCAAAGTTTCTCAGTGACGATTCCTCAACGAGTTGAGGAATTGCGGGACGTGATTGAAAAGTACTCGGTGATAACCCCGGTGGTCGTAGCATTGGACATGAAGGAACACTTAATTCCCGTGTCGACGCAGTATAAAATCATCAACGAAGTTGCCGAAAACAGAATCGAAAATCCGTTCAGCAAGTCACAGACCAAGCTTGCCATTGCATTCCCAGACAAGTCATTATTGCAGTATGACTGTGGGAAGCTTCAAAAGCTAGCTACGTTGCTCCAGGATCTTACGGCTGGAGGACACCGTGCACTTATCTTTACGCAGATGACCAAAGTGTTGGATATCTTGGAGCAGTTCCTTAACATTCATGGCTACCGTTATATGAGACTCGATGGTTCCACCAAAATAGAGGACCGTCAGTTATTAACCGAGCGGTTCAACCGTGATTCCCGGATCCCTGTGTTTATCTTGTCGTCAAGATCGGGTGGTTTGGGTATCAACTTGACGGGTGCCGACACTGTGATCTTTTACGACTCCGACTGGAACCCGGCCATGGACAAGCAGTGTCAGGACCGTTGTCATAGAATCGGACAGAGTCGGGACGTTCATATTTACCGGTTCGTGTCTGAGTACACTATTGAGTCGAATATCTTGAAGAAGGCAAACCAGAAGAGACAATTGGACAATGTGGTGATTCAGGAGGGTGAGTTTACCACCGATTACTTTGGCAAGTTCTCTGTTCGTGATCTTGTCAACGATACTGGGCTTGCCACTACGGATATTCCCGACAAACCACTCGATATTAATGGCAATGCCGAGAGTATTTTGGCCCAGGCCGAAGATGAAGATGACCGTGCTGCTGCCAACGCAGCGATGAAAGAGGTTCAGATCGATGACGAGGACTTTGATGAGGAGTCCAAATCGGCCACGAACGGTGCCACACCGTCACAGACTCCTGGCGTTGACGGTGAGACTCCTGCGCCTACAGGCACGCCGGTTCCTGGAAGTGATGACATTGATGTTGATTACGAAGAAGGTATTGGACACCTTGACGAGTACATGTTACGCTACATTGCTGATGGGTTCTACGAATAGTTTAATGTATAGTATAAAAGGTATAGATTTATGGGAATTTCCTTATCATGAATGGGTCGTGCGCACGACCCTATTTTTTTCCCTTTCTGACCCCCGTGTAAAACCAACAAGTTTGAAAAACCGAGCGTTTCTCGAACTAAAACTCACGCAAAAACCATGTCTTCCGGGATCCAATCGTTATTGAAAACAGAAAAGGCTGCTGCTGAGATCGTGAACGAGGCCAGAAAGTACAGATCAAGCAGATTGAAGTCTGCTAAGTCGGACGCCCAAAAGGAAATCGACGAGTACAAGAAACAGAAGGAAGCTGAGTTGAAGTCTTATGAAAAAGAACACACTGGCTTGAACGATGCTATCAGTAAGGTAGCCGATGCTCAAGTCGAAAAGGAATTGCAGACCATCAAGTCCCAATTTGCCTCGAAGAAACTGTCTGTGGTCAAGTTGTTGGTGGATGCTACCATCACTCCCAAGCCAGAATTACACATCAACGCTTGAACTTTATTAACAAAGCGTTGGTTTATCTGGACTCTTTTTACTTCTCATAACTAGATACTGTCTATTATTATCTTTAAATATATATACATTCATATATACGGTTCGTAACTCAGCCACCCTTGGCCAACTTCTTCAAAGCCTTGACCACTTCCCAGATTCTCACATCATATCCAGCAACATTTAAGCTACTGACAAAACCCCACGCCTTCTTATCGTCCTTGATAGGATAGTCCAACGGTGGTGGGATGCTCGTGGCAACCCCAAGAAGTCTCAACAAAGGCTTGTCCATGATAACCGACTTGGCAACACAGAGTCCCGTTAACCCTTCTTCTCCACCAAACTTTCCGTATCCCGACTTTTTAATCCCTCCAAATGGAAGCTGAGCAAGATAGAATGTAGCAAAATCGTTAATAGCCACATTACCAGCCTCAATGCGGTCTACAAGCTGGTTGATTTGGGTGAAATTGCTACCGAAAATCGACGCTCCCAAACCAAATTCGTTACCGTTCGTTAAAGTGATAGCTTCTTCAACATCGTTGGCTTTAATCATCGTCAACACTGGACCAAATACTTCTTCATGAAAAATCCTCATCGACAAATCCACATCCACTAACAACGTAGGCTCAAAGTAGTGACCTTGTGGATAGTTGGGATGCTGGTACCGTTTTCCTCCATGAATCAAACGGGCACCTTTGCTCACGGCATCTTCAATCAACTCCTCGAGTCCCCCAAAACGGTTGTCTGAAATCATAGCTCCCATATCGATCTCATCCAACTGGTCGATGTCTGACCCCAATCTCAAGTCCTTGATTCTCTTGCTCAAGATATCGATAAGCTGTTCGTAGGCACGAGGCAACGCAATCACACGCTCAATACCAATACAGTTCTGGCCTGCACTCTGAAACGTTCCCCTCATAATAATGGATGAGATTGCATTGATATCTTTCACATCGTCCAACACGATAAAAGCATCTTTACCTCCCAACTCAATCACACAGGGAGTCAATTCCTTAGCGGCACTTTCTGCCACCTTGTGGGCCACCGGCTTCGAGCCAATAAAGGTAATGTGTGAGATTCCTGGGTGGGAAGTGAAGTAGTCTGCGTGTTCAGGGAAACAGTAGCACAACTGAACTAAGTCTTCATCGATATCCAACAGTCTCAACACAATCTTAACCAAATCAATAAACCATGTCGAGGACCACACCACCTGCTCGGAACACTTGACTACAATAGCGTTACCAGTGAACAATGCAGCAATAATTGGACCCATCAAATTGTGGAAAGGATAATTCCACGACACAAGTGCCGAAACGACACCCAACGGTTCATATCTGACTTCGGCATTTTTCATAAAGCCAAGGAAGAGGTTTGAAGGACCCAGTCTCTGGGACGGCCTCAATGCCATTTCTCCGTGGGCAATAATCCAGTTCAACTTTTCCAACGTGACAAAGATTTCACCCATCAGCGCGTCCAACTTGGTCTTCCCACTGTCACGACACGCGATTCTCGCAATATCTTCCTGGTTGTCCAAGAGGTAGCGGCTGAGGGTCTTGAGCAATTGTCTTCTGAGTGTGAATGGTGAGTTGGCCCATGATTTCTGGGCCATTTTCGCGTTCATGATTTTCCGGTTCATATCGGCTTTGGTATCGGCGGTAAATGTACCCAAATACTGGCCCGTGGCAGGACAGTAGCTCTGGATAACGTCTGGTTCATTGGGAACATGGATTGAGACGTTTGGCAGGTACAATCTTTTGCCCTTCCAGTGTGGTTTAGCCTCATCTGGAATTGGAACCTCCAACTTTCTGGGTTCCTCAAGCTTATTGTACTTGTTTGGGTTCTTAGTGATGTACTTGCAATACACATAATAGAATGTTGGCAAGATCCCGCACACAAAGAATGTGGATGAGATCTGGTACTGCCATTGCCATTCCTTGAACTTAAGGTCAATTGCAATCATCATTTTCCCTCAAAATGACGTTAGCTTTCTTGACAGCGGGAAACGACAGGCGAAAATTTCCTGGGTGTTTAAACCTGATGTATAAATGGGGAAAATGCGTGGAGTGAGCGTGAGCGACAAGTACAAGCGACAAAAGTAAACGGCGAGAATAAATATCCGGCATACAACAAATCTAGTACGTGCAGGTTCGATTCCTCTACCTACCTAAAAAAGTCTATACATCGTCAGGTGGCTGTTCTTCCTGCTGCAATTGATGAAGAATCGCATCGAAATCGGTTTCTTGAGTCCGGTTCTGAATGATGGTACCAAGAAGATTCTGGTCCACGTAGTTAAGAAGCGTATCGACTACGCTGGTATTATTTTTCGAGAAACCCGTAAACTCATTATAATCAACTCCAGCATCGCGCGGAGGAAGCACGTCGTACTCAAACATATCACTTCTTTCCCATACCTTGGCCGGAAGTTTTGCCATAATCTTGCTTTCACCAGCAAGAACAGCAAAACGAATCAAATTGAACGGAATCTCATCATTGCCCTGCTCCTGACCACGGAAACTACTCAAGAATCTCGTGATGCCGGACCCGCGCGACAGAGCTTCGCCGGCTTTGGCTGCGAAAAATGTCCGCAAATTATCGTGCAAGAATTGCCTCGACTCCTGGTCGTTCCACAAGAGTGCTGCTCTCACCAAATACGTCTCGCCAGCAATAACAGTATCGTTGCCCCTTATCAACTCCGGTTCTGACACTGGAATAGATCCTGAAAGCCCCACCAACTCCAAAAGCTTATATGCGGTGTATGTATGTCTTTCGAACGCAAGTTTCAACAGTTCCAGGGCAGCATCCTTATTGCCTAACTTCAAATGAGCCAAAACAGCACTAAACGCAATACCAGGAGTAAGCCATTTTTCATAAGTAGTACACATTGGCGACTCGGAAAGTTTGATCAAGTACTCATACTCTTCACTCATGATAGCATAAAAATCAATAAAGTACCTCACACCCAATGGGTCTTCGGCAGGTGACAAAGCAAGAAGGAATTTGCAGTACGATAACGCAGTGAAAAATGTCCGTCTCTCACCCAACCCAGTGATGTACCTGAACAAACACAAGTAGAACTGCCGGTTCAAGAACCCTTCGTATGGCAATCTTATCAATTCTGTCTTGCCTTCAAACAAAAGCTCATGCATAGTCTTCGGAATCGATCTATCAAACACAAAAAGTGCTTTTTCCACCAATGGGTTACTGGTAGACTTATTATCACCTCTCAAGAAGATCATGGCCACTTGAAGCAATGTTTCAGGATGATATGGATACTGCTGCAAGAGCTGCATCAATGAATCGGGATCTGGAGTCATCACGACCGATGCATAGAAACGGGTATTGGCAACCCGTTCTTGAATACTGCTAGCTTTGGTAAACTGGAAGTACCTCACCCCAAGTTTAAATTCCTTATGCACTTTAACCTCAAGGTCATTCAATTCAGCGGTGTCTTCTTTGTAATCCAAAAAATTCACTACTTCGTTTTCCCTCAAATCGCAGGAGTTCATCGGTTTCTGCGACGTTGGAAGCCAATCGTCGCGAATCCTCGTAAGTAAGAGCTTTCTTGAGATTCCAGGTACACCTCTTCTATCTTTTCCTCCCCATCCCCTTGTCAAACGTGCAAGCCTCTTGAATTGTTGAAGCACTTCTGGAGAAGTGACCAACGATGTAGTAGTATTGGCATCTTCAATGGCTTCTGTAGAAAGGTTACCAAACAATGACTTCAATTCTTGATCTGGATCCAAGTTCTTGAGTGATCCAATTGACAACAATGGCAACGATTGCTTGAGTCTTTTCGTGGTAAAATGTTTAAAGTTAGAATCGTAATGGGCAACGGACGCTGTGTCTTCATCCAATTCTTCCTCAAAATCATAGATATTCTCATAGTTTTCTACTTCGGGAGTAGATGAAGCTGAAACAGAACTGCCATCCTTCTTCGCTATTTCTAAATCTTTTCTCTTTGCATCTTCCAAGATCCTATCCAATTCATCATCACTATTCAACTCTTCCCGTTTGTTGGCCTTTGATTTCTTCTTTTTTTTCAGGGCCTTTTTTGACGTTGATGAAACTGGCTTTACTGGCAATTCAACTGGAACTGGGGTTTCGAATTCGTCTTCTTCTTCGTCTTCATCATCATCATCGCCGTTAAGTAGATCGAACGCATTAAATCGGGAACTAACGGCTTCTACTTCGCTCTCATCGCTAGAAACTTCCTCTTGCGGGATCGTCTCTGCCAACTTCTGTCTTTCTAATCTTCTTATTGCCCGCGAACTCATTGTGCGTCGCTATAATTCTGTCTTGTCAAAAAAGTATTAGTCACTTGCTTTCGACTTATTTCAATCCATCCTGCATACACCATAACAAGCACTCTCACCAGTTTCTCTTTTGGTTTTGTGGATTTTGCAGCCTACGATTTCATCGATTAGAAGGATTGATTTACAGACACTGACAGTTTTCTCTAGATATTGGACTTCTTTACATCTTAATCCATCGAATTTTAAAAATTTGATTGTGAATCGGAAAGTCACTTTTCACAATTTTTTTTAAAATGGAATCCAGATCATTAGGTTTTACCTTGACCTTGACCAGTGATAATTCCAACATATCAATAGCGTCTACACCCCTTGTCAGTGCAAAATTTGAAGATAATGTGGATTCATTGATTGAACTTGCTTCAAAAAAAGTTACAGATTTGGAGACAACTAAATTGATAATTCTGAAACAAACTTCTCCACTTGATGATCAAGTTTCTCTTGCATCATCCCAAGGTTTTAATTCACCACGAGACGAATTTTCACCAGAACCATTAGTTTCTTACTCTCCAATACACAAGGATTGTGCCCTAGCAAACTTGAAGTTAAGAATGGTACTAGAAGAACTTCTTCACAGTGAAGAGGCCTATATTAACGCAATCAGTCTATTAAAAAACTACTACGTCGAAACATACATCACAAACAGTAAATTTGAGATCTCAGTGCCGGTAATTCGACTATTCCATTATTTGGTCCAATTATTGCATATTCATTATCAATTACTTTCAACGTTTAAGACAATTATTCAAACGCCACAAGAAATCAGGATAATTTCCAAAACAATAGCAAATAAACTCGCCGAATCCATCAATAAAAATTTGTATGAATGTTATTGCAACAACTATGAAGATGCTTTAACTTTCTTTAAGATCGAAACTAACTGGAATAGGAGATGGTGCAGAGGGTGGAAATTCTTTCTCGAAGCAACGCAATCATCATCAACTCGAATGGATCTTTCAATACAATCGTTAATTCTGAGACCATTGGCACGGATTGGAAAATATCAGTTGATTTTGGAAGCTTTATCCAAGAATTTACCACCTGGATATATTCAAAACGATTTGGATAAGGTCAAGTTGAATCTTCAAAATATTAACGACAATTCCAAGGTTTTCAAGAATAATGATATATCAGACCACTTAACAAATTTAATTGATTTCAACAAGGTAGAATATGCAATTCCAATCAATCTGAGATTTTTTGGTCAACCATTACTAGTTGGTTCACTTGTTGGAGCATGGATAGACGAAGGAAGTTGTGTATCGGAAACCTTCGGGGCAATTTGTTTCAAGAGCCATTTAATTCTTTGCTCAAAGAAGGGAAGGAGAGCACCAGAATTTGATCCCTTATTTATTGTTTCATTATCAAGTTGCAAGATTATTACTGATACCAAAAACACCAGGGTTGGAGTTTGTACCAATTTTCCTTACTCAGTGAAACTAGTGTTTGAAAGTAATAATTGTCACTTCGAAATCCTCCTAATTATGGTTTCTATAGAAGAGTACCAGGTGTGGCAGGGTCTCTTATTGACCTTGGTAAATATTGTGAATGGTCCTTATGAAATGAATTTTTCACATGTGTATCAGCATTTGATTCGTTTTCCACCGACAATAAATCCAAGTAGTGTGGCACTTGAAAGCTACAAACAAAACCCCCCGAACCAAAGCTATTTTCAGCAAATCCAGCCAATTACTGTGAAGCTAAATTTCAATGTTGAGATAACGGCTGACCATTTCATCCCTCCAATATGTTCAAATTCTATAAGCAACAATAGCACGATCAATGGCATAATAACAATAAACAGAGGTCCACGAGAGAAAATTGAATTATTGTTAGCTGATATTTGGAGTCTAGAATTACCGGTTATTTTTAGTAAGCAAGCCAGTAATTTCTTAGTAAAGAGCAAAAGTTGGAGCGGCTTTGGAATCAAATCATTCCGGAGTTTACGTAAAACACAAACAAACCAGGGTGACAAATCGCAGGGTGTAAAACCTTGACTTTTTGAAATAAACTAGGAAAGAAGGCTCAGAAAATAAATTGATGTACATTGATGGCTTATAGATAATTATTTGACTCGATTAATTACCAGAATTAAGACCACCGTTAGCATCGTTACGGTTGGCATTACTAGAGAAGGAAGTGGAGTGCTTATCCTCACCATCTTGCAAAATCTTTTTGATGATAGATTCAGTGTCCGATCTACCAAATTCGTTGGACAATTCCGCCTTTGAAGCTTCCTCTAAGACACCTTCTGAGCCACCAGCTCTGTTAGCAAAGATCTTGTAAATTGAAACTAAGTCAATGGTTGGAATGGTGCTATCACCTTTTCTATATTTGGTCAATAAGGCTGGGTCTTCGATGAAAATGATAAAATCAGTTTCAGAACCTTTGTAAAAAAGCTTGTGTGGTTGGTTTCCCATTTTTATGATTCTATAATCTTTCTTGGACTAATGTATCTGTTTCAAACTGTAAATGTTGGTACTTTGCCTGGTACTACTCCTCATATTTATATTTTTTTGCCACAGCAAGCTAATGTGCGTGCTGAACATCAATTAGTAACATTTGGAGGCGCAAGATTGGGTTGATCGCATTTACTTCCCCCCCTCTCCAATCTGGGCGTAAATAAATGCCACAGGTTACAGGTCTACATTTTTATTTTGCAATGGTAACCAACTACCAATCTATAATTGCACCCTTGATCTGAAACCAATATTCCTTGGTACATTCCCCATGAAATGCTGGGATGGCTGGTGCATTCTACCCCAGTCAAACTTTTTTAAAAGTGAGCTGTTTAGTTCGTCACCCTGAGAAATTAATGAACTTTAATCTTGCTATTAAGTAATAGTGCAGAAGCAACACTGATTATGGTACGTCATGGTCAAGAAAATATTTGTTCTGTGAGGAGGACTTAATCCACAAAGTAGGCACAATACTTCCTGCAATTTTTTTGGTCACTTCCACACGACCATTAGTATTCAAGTGACAAATCTGGTGTATTAATTAAATTTTTCTCGTATTCGCTGCCCTTCTCCCACCACTTAAAACTCCGTACTCATATATTGTTGTTGTATCGTTAGCTCGACTATAACAGCGATAAATCCGGCCATTAATCACTCGAACAGTATATCAAACCGAAACGCACGCACACAAACACATAACACAACTCTAACTCCTCGTCATTTAAAGACTACAGCAGACGCTACATTAGTAAGAAAACACACACACACATATACACACACACACACATACACACACACACACAAATCTCTCTCACACATGGCTACATCAACTACAGCTACTCCTGACGAGCCTTTTAGGGGTCCTAACTTGAATGTTACTTTGACATGCCCTGATTGTAAGATTTTTCCACCGGATTTGATAGAACGGTTCAGTGAGGGTGATATCGTGTGTGGAAGTTGCGGACTTGTACTTAGTGACCGTGTTGTCGATACGAGATCTGAATGGAGAACCTTCAGTAACGATGATCAAAACGGTGACGATCCAAGTCGTGTAGGTGACGCAGGTAATCCATTAATGGACTCTGAAGACTTGTCTACGATGATTTCGTACGTTCCAGAAAACACTCGAGTCGGAAGAGAGTTAAATCGGGCCCAGTCCAAGTCCTTGGTGGACAAGAAAGATAACCATCTAACCGCTGCATATGCCAAAATCTCACAGATGTGCGATGGTTACCAGTTACCGAGGATTGTGCAAGACGGGGCCAAGGAAGTATATAAGCTTGTTTATGACGAAAGGCCATTGAGGGGGAAGTCGCAGGAGTCGATCATGGCAGCAGCCATTTTTATTGGGTGTCGTAGTGCCAAGGTGGCCCGGTCCTTTAAGGAAATCTGGGCCTTGACCAATGTCCCCAGAAAGGAGATTGGTAAGGTGTTTAAGATCATGAATAAGGTTATTCAGGACAAGAACGCTGCCAATCCACAAGGTGCTGTGTTCAGCCAGGACAACATGCAAACCACACAGACTTCTGCCGAAGATTTGATAAGAAGATTCTGTTCCCATTTGGGTTTGAATACCCAAGTCACCAACGGTGCCGAATTCATTGCTAGAAGATGTAAGGAAGTGGGAGTGTTGGCTGGGAGATCTCCTACCACCATCGCTGCCACTGTCATTTACATGGCTGCGCTTGTTTTTGCCATTGATCTTCCACCATCGAAGATTTCGGACAAGACTGGGGTCAGTGATGGTACCATCAAGACTTCGTACAAGGTGATGTACGAAGAAAAGGAAAGATTAATAGATCCTTACTGGGTTGAAAGCGGAAGAGTTAAGTTAGAGAACATACCAAAGAGCTGATTGACTTTATATGTGGATATGGAAATTGACTTTGAACAGAAATTACACACATAGTAACTTAAGTTTTTTGTAGATATACCAAGCATTTAAATGTTGTAGCCCACACTCAATTTCACTTCTTTCTCGCTACCAATTGCCACATTTTCCAGGAAAGGTTAAAGTTACGAACAGTGGTGACTTTATTCCATACGTCCTAAAAGCCCCTCTCTTGCCTAAAACGTCAGTTGGTTAGTAGAAATGAAAAGGGGTTTTAGAACCTCACTGGTTTGTAGAAAAATGTGCATAAAAAATAGTAGTTGCAAATTAGACAGTTTTCTAGAAAAAGAAAAATTAAAAAAGTAGCTCCGATACCGGGAGTTGAACCCGGGTCTGCTCGGTGAAAGCGAACCGTGCTAGCCGTTACACTATATCGGATACTTGTTAATGCTTAACAATTCCTTGTACTGGTGATGATATTCTTTGACTCTTGGATGCGCAGCATCATCCAGCTTGTGGGTGTATGGGCGCATGGGGATGTACTTGTCGGATATTACAACACCAAACTCTGTGGAGATACCATGGAAATTTCAATGTTGAAACTTCAATTGATAATAAAACACTCTATAAAGTTACTGCGATCCGCTCAGCTGATATATGGCCATGCTCTTATCCTAGGTAGTTTTGCTCTCGGAAATCGGATCGGAGTCTTGTCACCGGCTTGATAAAAATCCCAACGGGCAGGTCTGCGCGCGATAAATCACGCGCGTTAGATCCGAAATATCCTGGCCCCATAATTTAATATCTCATTGCCAGGAAATCAACTTTTACACCAATGAACCATTTACACTCAGCTGCAGATAAGATGCATCTCCATACGGTGAAGGAGAAGATGCATCTTGATGCAGTTGCCGACAAGATGCATCTCGATACGATCAAGGACAAAATGCACCTCGACTCAGTCACAGACAATATCACCAGCTTCGGAACCACGGTGATAGATACGGTGACCTTTCAGAAAAAGGTTTATGACAGCGACGATGAATTGATAGACCAGTACAAAAGCGATATCAAGAAGGCAATTGGAGGTTTCCAATACTTGATTGGCCAGACAAAGAGACAGTGCAAGACATATTGGCCCAACGTGTTTAAACATCACAAGAGAATCGTGGAACTATTTATTCTGGTTATTGGTGATCAGTCTTTGACATTCAAGGGAATTGAGGACTATTATCATGATTTTGACTTGATGTTGGCCACAGAAGAAATCCCAGCTGTCCATCCAAAGGAAAGACTTACCGTAGTCGCCAGTGTTAACATGGAGCTTTACAACTACCTTTACTCTTTACGCCAATTACAGGAAGAAGTTTTAGAACTGTTAGAAACTCACCGTAGCAACGTTAGAGTCAAAATCGACGAAATGGATGTCTACTTGAAACTGTCGTTGCAACTCATCAAAAAGCGTAACAAGAAGAAACGGAAGTACAATAAGCTTCAATCCAAAACTGAAAAACTACAGAAAAAGACCACTCCATTGACAGAAAAGGAACAGAAGGAGCTTCACTCTCTTGACTTGTCATTAAACGAAGCCAAATCAGTTTACGAATCATTGAACAATAAGTTGAAAACGATATTACCCCACATTCTTAGTTTCTTGGATGAATTCATTGATGACATTACAAAACTTATCCTTTACAAGGAATTAGACGTATACAAGGAAGTGTTGACCATGTTGAAATATTTCTCTAAGTTCCATGGATATTTGGAGGATACAAGCATCCCAAATTACGAAGCCATTTCTAACGCATGGGAAACTTCGGTTACAGGTACCAGACTACAGATTGAATCGTTTATTAGTGTCATTAAAGACAGAAACCCTGAGTTATTGAATACCCAAATTGATGACAAAGACAAGACTAATATGACAACCAAGATCTGGAACAACATGAGCAGCAAGGTCCGTGATCGTAAACACCTTATTAAACCCAAGGATACAGTAAATGGTCTTTTCAGCGAATACTTTAGTGCTGATCCGTTAGTCTCTTTCAAGACGTATGACGATCCTTCAATGAACAAACCAGAAAGATACCACCCATCCAAAGTGCTTGACATTGATGAAGTTGTTGTGGTTCCAGCGGACGTAAACAAGGATGTTCCTGCTCTTCCTCCAAGATCCAATACAGTTGGTAAATCCCTCCCTTCACCTCCACCTCTCTATATCCCTCCAACGAGTTCCATGGGAATCCCACTTACCACAGTATCATCCAATGATTCAGATGATATGCTGGATGCTTCGTCGGTGATATCAGAATCAACGATCAGAACTGTATCTTCCATTTCGAGTGACATAGCCTTACAGAACGCAGGTTCCGACATAGTCACCAGACACTTGAAGAAGGTTTACAATGGCAGCAAGAATGATATAACGAGGGCCCCAAATCCTTCAAAACAAACACACCATGTTGAGTTGAAGGCAACAGATGCTTTCGATAAGCACACTTCGATCAGTTACAAACTCCTCAAGTTTAACGAATTGTTTGATAGATTGGAGAGCTCACAAGAGACGGAAACAATACTAGAAGCAAAGTATGATTTTGAAGGTATCGAGCTGGGCGACTTATCGTTTAAAAAGGGCGATAAGATTGAAATTGTGATGGATTTTCAAAAGATGGATTCTTTGTATCTGAAAGAGGATGCCAACTGGCTTGTCGGTGTTTCTAAATCGAACGGGAACCGGAGAGTCGGATTTGTACCAAATAATTACTTTTAATGACTATAACCTTTCTTTATTCATTCAATCAATCTCTGAGTCTAATAAATCAAACAATGATCCCAAAACCTTGGAAGGATCTGCACGTAATCCATTGTGGAAGAATTCGCTAGTGATATACTGTCTGATATTGGCTCCGTTGAAGACTTTTCTCTTCACCTCTCTGGTCAAATCGAAATCAACGTACTGGTCATAGAAATATGTGGCCGAAACAATGGGAACTTTGTCCCAAGTGATTTGACTCAACTTATCCGAGTCATACAATGGCGTCCATTCTGTATTAGCATGTAAGGCGTAGGCAAGATCCTTCAACTTCCTCAATTCACTGTAGTCTTCATACAATGACTTAAACACCATTTCACCAGTAAAATAAACAGGACCTTCAGAATCTTCATCAAACACAAATGCTTCGTTGCCTTTTGCGTATCTGGTTCTGTCGGCACTCCAGTTGGAGACTGGGTGCTTCTTGTTGTTGCCACAAAGGTAAATTGCTTCCTGGAAAAGAGCATAAATAACATTTGTATCGAAGGAAGAGTTGTCTTGTACCGTAACCAATGTCTGGTACGTTGGTCTTCCAAACATGCTTAAGTCGTAATCAAACTTGGTAACAATTTGATGCAAGTTGTCGGTACCACCAGACCCACCAAAGATAATGCCTAATCCCTGAAATCTTTCCACTGATAAGTTACCACCGTTTGGTAAAGTTATATGGTGATTATTAAGATAGGTAAGAATTGTCTTGACTCTCTTGATGTCTTGAGGATACTTGGAATAGTAGTGTTGGTTTCTTTCGGCCGTGCGCTCAAAAGTGCCCTTGTAAACATCATCAGGACCAAAAGTGATTGGTGGAACACCTCCAGTGACCAATACTTCGTTAAGCGATTTGGAATACTTGGAAAGATAAGTAAAACTGGTGAATCCACCATATGATTGTCCCAAAATCGACCACTTAGAGTCTCCAATCAAAGCATGTCTAATCTTTTCGTAGTCTTCGACAATGGAATCTGCTCTAAAGTTCAAGATATACTTCAATTGCTTGGTAGCATAATCTTCATCACTAGAACAATTTCTAGGAACTTGGATATCCAAAGTGTCGGCTTCAATTGGCGTACTCAAACCAGTTCCTCTTTGGTCAACGTAAACGACTTGGTAACCTTTATCGAGCAACACTTTTGTAGATCCCGAGTTTGACAATGGAACATTACAAGGGAAACCAGGTCCACCTTGAATATAGGCTATCAATTTAGGTTTTTCAGGAAGTTTGAAGCCATCAGCGTGTAAAGACTTATCGTACTTTTGGGTGACATTAGCGACAACGGAGATGGTCACATCGTTTTCGTCCTGATAAGAAAGTGGAAGACGGAAATGAAGTCTGTGGTTGATTATGTCCCTAATACGTACTACGTCGATCACTTCAAAAGTCATGGTGGTGAATAGTTACAAATTCGTCCGGGTGCCATTTTGGAGCCTTACATTGCAAGCAAAACCTGCAAAACAAAAACTGTAATTTAAGCGACTTCCTCCCGTTAACCTTCAAAAATAAAACGGACAAGAACATTCTGCATTTTAGCCTCCAGATAGTCGATAGACGCGTCTTGTCACATCAAAACTATTGCAAAACACATTAAAACACATCAAATCAGTCCAAAAATGGTGAGGCATACTCGTTTCAACAAACCAATTGTATCTACAGTAAAGGAACCAATATCAACGAAAGAACTCTTGCTGAGATTGCAGACTCTCAGTGACGAGTTGTCAGCCGTGGATCAGGAAAAGGTAGACGCATCCACATACAAATCTATTCTGCATGACTTAGTAAATAAGAAATTGATTGCACATTCCAATTTGGGAGTACAGGCCTATGTGTGTTGTGCTATCTCGGATATCTTGAGAATAAATGCTCCCAATGCTCCTTTTACTGCATCCCAATTATCCGATATCTTCAAGGCATTCTTCAAACAGTTCCGTAAATTATCCGACTCAGAAAACCCATACTTCCAGCAGCAATGTTACCTCTTGAAAAGGTTAGCTGAAGTAAGATCGGCTATCTTAATTACGGATTTGCCAGATGCAGATTCCTTGATAGAACAAATATTCGAAACCTTTTACGACTTGTCCTCCAAAGATTTCCCAACCAGACTCGAACCATTGGCCAGTGATATCATTTCTGAGATAATTTCTGAAGCTGAAAATATACCTCATAAGGTCTTAAAATTAATCTTGAACAAGTTCGTAATAACTACATCCGACAGCACAGTTGTCGCGGGTTTAAAAGCCAGTGTGAGCAACATGGGATTCAATCTCTCTTATAGTATTTGTGAGGCAAACTTGGACAGAATGTCTCGACAAGTGGCCCAATACTTTTCGGAAATGCTCTACGAAACTTCTAATAAGGTGGAGAAATTGAAAGAGTCCGATAAAGAAGTCAGTCAAATGACACTTGATAGCTTGTTGAAGATTCACAATCTTTCAGTACATATCTGGAAGTTTATTCCTGAACTTCTCAACTCCTCAATTGGGCTTCTTGATGACGAACTTAATGCTGATGACGAAAAGATTCGTATGCTTGCTACGGAAACTATCGGCCAAATGATAGGATTAAGTGGAGATACCAAAGTTAACTTTGTTGTGAAACACAGAGATACTTGGACAAATTGGCTCAAGAAAACTGTCGATGTTTCTCCTCGCGTTCGTACAAAGTGGGTTGAACAATACCCAAAAATCATAGAGTCAGCTATCATGTCTACTGCTGAAGTCACCAATGCATTAAACAATTGTCTATACAAATGCTTAGTCGATAGTGATGAAAAAGTCAGAGCTTCTGCATGCAAAAGTATATCAAAATTATCGTTTGACATATTTACCAATCGTGTTTGCAACAAGAATATAATGGAGACGTTGTCGCATCTAACCAGAGAAAAGAATGCTACAATCAGAAATATTGCCATTTCAGTTCTAGGATCTGTATATGACAACTACATCAACGCAACCACTGCTGGCAAGGTGATTGGTTTTGGTTCCCACGACGAAAAAGAGAGTGAACGCTTTGAAAAGTCAATTGCGGCAATCCCAAACCAGATCTTATCTTTAATTTATATCAATGATGTTAACATCACTGCTGCAGTTGATTTATGCATTTTTGAACATCTTATTCCACTCTCTGAATCAAATTCTGTGAAGAGAGTGAAAAGATTGCTTCATTTCTACAAAAATTTGGACGATAAATGCAAACAGTCGTTCATTGCTATTAACAAAAGACAACAACAAGTCTCCAAAGTCGTGCAAACATTCTTTGAAACAGCTGAATCGTATAACCATGGGGAAGGCCAGGAAAACTTCTCACAAGAAGAATCTAAAACCATCCTTGTCAAGCTTGACAAGATTATTAAGTGGATTTGTGTTTCATTCCCGGATGGTATTAATACGTATGCCTGTATGGAAAGGTTTTTTAAACTCAATAAGGCACGTTATTTCTACTTGTTGAAGATTTGCATTTCCCCTGATTCAGATTATAACACTATAAGAAACTCACACAAAGAACTCTTGACAAAACTTGGGGATGCAAAGAATCTTAAGATCGAAAATGAACGTTCCAATGTGACTGCTAATGACATGGTAGCTAACATAAAACTACTTTTGTTGAGAGCTTCCGTTGTTTTGTACAACAAATCAAATGTGGTTGAGTTAATTAATTACTCCAAGGATCTGAACCATGAATTATATTCATCTGCCAATGAGCTTCTTGAACAAATATCCAATGTGGTTCCAGATGTCTTCAAATTTCATATCAAAGCCTTAACCGACCTAATTATTGATTTAGACGAGGATAACGAGGAATCATACCCTCAAGGATTACAGTTAAGAACAGTGTATCATTTTGTCAAGAAATTCTCTGATCTTTTTCCAACTGGTGTCAAATTTACTGAAGCCCTTAAAACTATTGCGGTAAAAGGGAGCCCAAGAGAAGCAAAGTATGCTGTGAAGATTATTGGTTTAAGCCCATCCAAAGAGTTGTACGCATCTTCAATTATTTCAGCAGTTTACCCATTAGATTTGGATAACAAGAAATTCCCCACCCACCTTTCTGCACTTGCTGAATTATTTACCGTGTGTCCAATCTCCATTCAAGATAATTCATCGGACATCACGTCTTTGTTAATTAAAGAGATCTTTTTAACAAATAGAAACCTTAAAAAGGATGCTAGGGATGCTATTCCTAAAGATACTGAATGGATTGACGATGATGTTTTGGATGCAACTTCTGAGCAGTATTCCACATTGTACGAAAAATTGATTGCATTGAGATTACTAGTGAACAGATTGAAAGGACTTGAAAATGGCGGAGAAAACTTGACCAGTGATGAAAAGGAAGATATTACTGCTAATGCACAACCAGTTCTCAAGCTTTTGGTTTCATTCATCGGAAATAGCGGTGAGATAATCAACAAGAATTCACCTACATGGCCAACTCCTGAGTTGTATCGTCTGAAATTGAGGTTAACTGCTGGCTCATTCTTGCTCAAGTTGGCCAAGATTCCATTGTTTAGTGAGATGATTTACCCTACCACCATTCGCAGATTAACGTTCTTACTTACTGATTCGAACGAACATGTTAGGTCGTTATTCTTGGTTAATCTTCAGAAAAAGCTTATTCATGAATTAATATCTGAAAGATTCTTAGCAATTATCTTTTTCAGTGCCATCGAACCTTCTTCTATTTTGAAGAATAACGCAACTATGTGGATCAAGTCACTATACAAGAGACAGGAAGCAGGCAACAGTATTAAGTTTGAGAAGTCACTTGTAAGAATTATCCATATTCTTGCTCATCATGAACAGTTTCTTAGTTTGATGAATGGAGATTCTGAAAACGAAGAAGCAAGACTTATTTCTGCGTATTCGTATGCATCTAAGTTTTTGACATATTTCATCAGTCTTATGGCCAAGCAAGAAAATATTTCGTTGTTGTATTACTTTGCTAGTCGTGTTAAGCAGCATCGTGATGCTACTATCAGTTCGGAATCTTATGAACAAGAAGAGCTTCCACAGGAAGCTCTTAAACTTTACCAGGTTGCTGAATTGGCTCAATTGATCATTAAGGAACAAAGCGATTCCAAGAACTGGCCAATGCAAACGTGGCCAGGAAAAATAAAGCTCCCAATAGATATTTATGCTCCAATGAAGTCCACTAAGGAGGCGCAGAGTGTGGTCAGCCAAATGTTTATTCCAGACTCAATTCAGGTGGAATTACGTGGACAGATCAAGAAGAAGCTTCTGAATTCAGGTATAAAGAGAAAGGCAGCCAGTGAAGTTGCGAACCAGATTAAACGGTCCAGACCACCAGCTAGAACCAAAAAGCCAAAGGTAATGAAGAACGAATTACCTTCCAGAAAAAGTACCAGAGAAAGAAAGAAGGTCAATTACGAGGAAGATGATGAATCGGATGAGAGTGAAGGTTACAGTGAGAGTGAATTCAGTGAGTAGAACTGTATAATAAATGTACTATTAATGCTATTGCTCCATTGGCTTGAATGAGGTGATCTTTCCCTTTGAAAAATCCTCGCCCATGATAAGAAGTCTTGCGGCCGCAGGCAATTTGCGTTCCGAGACCAGCATGGGCCATGTGGATGATAGTGTTTGTAGGAGTTTATTACTCTGATTGCCGTAGCAGCCCAAAAACGATTTTGCAGCCGCTTCCCACCAGTTTGCAGCCACCGAGAAGTGTGCATTGGTTAGCAATGTCAGATCAGTGTTGAGTAAACGGGCGATAAACTGCCACGACTCTCTAGCTGTATAGTTTGGCACCAGAGACTCTCTGATGGTAGTCATGTATGCCCAGACCGAGCAGATACCTGAAACTCTTTCATCATACTTGACATCGTCTTCCCATTTGCTTTGTTTTCGTTTCCATCCCATTCTTAATCTACCTTCTTCACTCTCTATGGAACAAGAGTATCCTATAATGAAGGGACATTTCTTGACAAATCTTGCTGTCAAGAAGTACTCAAGTTCAGGGATCTTTTGCAACAATACTGCAGCCAAATATGCCAAAGGAACAGAAGCCTCAGGAGCCACTATAACTTCGGTTTCGGCTTGGTCAACAATCTTTTTTGCCACAAAATTAAGAATCCACTTGAAGGCTAATTCATCAACCTTGGTCAGCAGTATGAGCTCCATTAACTCCTGCTCAATCCGACGAAATTGTTGCATAGAATGTGATAACTGGCCGAACTTGGGATTAATCTTTCTCTTAACCTGGTTGACTTTCTTTTTTAAATCAGGCAACGTGTCCAATTTCTGAACAATGTTCTGCTTGATATCTGTAATATCTTGTTTGTATTGTAAGAATCTTTCTTGAATAAGTGTGAAATCGGTGATAGATTGTCCTTGTTTGGCCTTTAGTTTGGCTTGTTCAAGCTTTTCCTTCTCAGCTTCAAGTTTCTTTTTCATCTCTTCTTCCCGTTTCTTCTTTTCTTCCTGCTTGAGACGTTCTGCCTCTTCCTGTCGCCTCTTTTCTTCCTCTGCAAGCTGTTTCTGTTTGAGTTCTTCGGCCTTGAGTTTTGCTTCCTTTTCTTCAGCAAGTCTCTTAGCTGCTTCTTCCTTGAGTCTCTTTTCCTCCTCCAACTTTCTCACTCTCTCGGCTTCTTTGCGTTCACGTTCTTCTTGTTCTAGTCGTATACGAGTCTTCTCGCGAGTGATGAGGTCAGAGACCAGTTTATTCTGTAACTGAAGGGCACGATTAAATTCGTTGGTAATAAAGTCTATGTTTGCTTTGGTTAGCAGCACTCTCTGTTCTTGGGCCCGCTCCAATTCCAGCGGGGGCTTATGGCTGGGTTGTGGTTGTCGGTCATTGAATGTAAGATTGGGTATATTTACTGAGTTATCCACCGAAGAAATAACATCGGTATAGTTTAGTATTGATTGCTTGGGTGCATACACCTCAGTTACACCAAAGTCGTCCGGTAATCCGAATCTCATGCTTAATTGGTGTTGGTGAAAGAGGTTTGTTGAAGGTTGGCTCGTTGGTTTGATGGGTTTGTTAGTGATGTACTCAAGTTACACGGTGCTGTGTAAATTGAAGCACGGAGCCAGAACGAACAAAAATTTTCGGATTTTTCAAACGCTTCTTACACACTTAAAAAAAAAGTACACTCCATGAGTAGACAGATTGTGCGTCAGTTTTCTCAAACGGCAAGTGCTGCCAGACCTGGCTACTCTACTGTGAAGCCAGTACATCACTTGGTTCCCATCAACAAGACGGCTTTGAAGCCAGGGTACCAGAGTCTCTTGATTCCTAAGGACGATATCAGATCCGTTGGTTTCAAGCCAACTGAAATAGCACAAGACAGAGTGAAGGAGCATTATGAGAACACAATCAAGTCTAACCTTTTGTTGCATAACTACAAGCACGATGCGGAGGTGATTTACGGTGAAAAGAAGAGAAGTTGGGGTACCGACTCGCCATACAAGTTGTACCGTAACATGAAGAAACCAAGAGGAGTTGGCCGTGCCACCAGAAATATTATCCCTATCAATCACGACAATGTGCCTGAATTGTCGTCCATCAGCATTCAAGCATACAACAAGGACTCGCTTGAGGAATCGTGGTTGAATATATCAACAAGACTCCAACTTTCGCAAATCACCAATGTCAAGGCCAAGCAGATCTACGCTAAGAGCAACGTGTTACAATGGAGACTTAGAGAAGGTAAACCCTGTGGTGCTAAAGTTGAGCTTTCTGGTGTGGATATGACACAGTTCTTGTCAACATTAACCGAGTTGGTGTTGCCTAGAATCAGAACTTTCAGAGGTATCAAGAACACTTCAGGTGATGGCCACGGTAACGTGACGTTTGGTTTGGGTGCCGAAGATCTCAGAAACTTTCCAGAAATCGAAGCTTTCCAGGA
Organism: Teunomyces panamensis; assembly: GCA_030564025.1. Classification (NCBI taxonomy): domain Eukaryota; kingdom Fungi; phylum Ascomycota; class Pichiomycetes; order Serinales; family Debaryomycetaceae; genus Teunomyces; species Teunomyces panamensis. The sequence continues at coordinate 31,569 of JAJMKY010000023.1, read as the reverse complement.
TCTTTATCCAAACTTGTGTGGTATGCACATCACTTTTAAGACCACAGCCAGAACTGATGAACAGGCACGGACCTTGTTGAGCACTTTTGGGTTGCCTTTCTACAATCCTTAATCTGTAAATATTAAGACAAATAAATGTAAATATCATGAGAATCCAAACTTTGTGCGTACATTTAATCGTTGTGGGCTTCCCTCTTTTTTTCTTAGTTTTTTGGTTAGTAGGAACGCGTACATTCAAAGTGTGATCTTCGTCATGGAGAGCCTGTTGACTTCGGTTGTCCACGAATTCAGCATTCTATATTCTTCAAGAGTACATCAACGAGACAAGAAATGGTCTGACGGTGTACTCAAGTACTATGAGTTCAACGGCAAGATGGAAATCCTCTGTCAAGAAGGTACAATTGTTGCAACCGATTTCATACACCCACGCAACCAGGCCCAAGCCCTCACCACCAAGCTCGTGCAAGATTGCCAGTTTACCACTACTTCAAATAAGCTTATAATTGAAATCACAGAGAAACTATCGACATATACACGTGAAGTATCCTTCAAAAAACCCGATCGTCCCATCGCAGTCAAACGAGAGCCGTCATCCACAGTAATTTCTCCAATACATCCACAAATCATTATTAAAAGAGAAAATGGTGAGCTTCCAATTGCGAAACCAACCCGCCGGGTCGGTTTACGGCCCGTGAAACGATCCCAAAAACAGCTTCACACTCCAATTATTAAACGCGAAGAGAACCACGAAACAATCACATCGCCAGTAAGAGTCAAACAAGAACCAGTATCGCCTCAGAAGCAGTTGATAACCCCAGTAAAGATCAAGCTAGAAAAGGTATCCCCACAGAAAAAGGCGTCTTTGGTCAGGCTAGAAGATACGCGAGATATGATCATCAGTAATCGAAACCGCATCACCAAGGTACTGCCCATACGAAAGCCTATCTTCACACCTCCTCGGATCCTTACCGAGAAAATATCACGCCTCGACAACATCTTTAATTACATTGCTTCACAAGTGTCTAGCATGCCCCGGGTACCAGCACACTCATCTAGATTCTTTAGGTATATGTCTGGCAACAAAGAAACGAACTTGGTGCATGTAAAGCAGGAAAGCGGGTCTTTCGAGCTGAAGCAAGATGTTGGCTCGGCGGATATCATATATGATTTCTCGGATTTTGAAGCAGATGTTCAATTTCAGAGTATGCTTCAACAGAGAAGTCACAGAACTGAACTTACAGCACCAACGAGTAATGGAGACGAAGTTCGTGACTTTGATTTATCTGCAACATCAGACGTTGATGATATCGATCTTCATTAAACATGCATCTGATACTCGTATCCTCTCAACAAAGCCTCAATTTGTTCTTGAGGCAAGATCTTGGAAAGAACATATATCTTGAGGAAAACGCTTTTTTCCTCGGTAGTTGACTTGATTACTCGATACCACAGTTTCAAGTATCTTGATATTGAGTTGTCGAGACTGCTTATAATTTTTGCATTTCCCTTTCTTCCCTTTATAATTGCTGCATCGGAGTAATGGTAATCCTCTGTGGCTAATATATCGTGATCCCATGACTCGTTCCCTTCTGACAATTCGCTGAGTAAAGGTCCATCGGTACCAGGAGTACCTAGTATTGGAGTATGTACAAACAACAGAAAGCCACCAGAAACTTCCAACCAATTACTCAAGATATTTTCTGCTATTAACGGAATAGCTTTAGGTGTACTTTTGTCTATTGAGATATAAAGCGCCCCAACCAAAGATTTGGGTGCAAAAATTGGCGCCAGTCGGAAAGCTAAATGAGGTTTTCTTGCCAATATCAAAGTTTCTCCTGATTCAAGAACCAATGGTGTAGCCCAAGGAATGGAATCATTTAATTTGTTCACTCGAACCAAGCGACTGTTGATACAATGCGCAAGATAGAAGGTGTCAATGTTGGTTCTGAGTTCGAGCCTTGACTCGATTTTATAACCTGTAAAGGGAAACTTGTTTGAACTAGAACATATTCTTGAGTTTTTCACCGCTGCTCCAAGCACCTGGTCAATCAATGCCAATACTACTAAACAGCTAAATTTCATTCCAATAAATTAGATTGTCTGTTTGTGGCTACTGTTCTTTTATTATTTTGCATCCATTTCATATCGTATTTTTATATGCAGTATAACATGACTATCTTTCAAGACAGCTTTCATATCCAATTGCTAAAGTTAACCCCAACACAATATCAAACATTCCTCTATTACTCCTACCTGTAAAGAGTCTTTCATCATCATATATCGTTATCCAGCCCAATTTATTTTCGTCTGGTGTGTCATCCGTTGGATTGGATTGGTAGTACAATCCATCGCCTCCCTTGAAGTATTGACTAATGTTGCTTCCGGCCCCAATATCGTGGTCCAAATTCTCAGATTCAATTTTGGCCTCGCTTCTCATAAAAACCTCACCCGATCCATTTGGGTGTCGATATAACTTGGAGTAATTCTTATTGAGTGACTGTATCATTCTTTTTCTTGCCTTTGTTTCATAAGGGCGGAAAAGTCCCAATACAGGAGGAAACTGCTTGTTTGAGTGATGCAAATAACCCTTGGTCATTGCATACGACTCATCTTTATACAAGGAATCTCTTAAATCTTTCGATTCAGTCTCAACAAAGTTTTGGTGGAAATAGATATTTCTCTTGCCAACAAACTTAATATCGTCGGAATCTTCTATTCCACGACCGTTCGTGGCTAACTTCTTCAAGGTATTCAAATGAGTTCCCTTGACCCTTGGAATTGAGCCAATGTTCCATTTGGTATTCATAAAATCTTTGAGGTCGTAATTTAGCCATCGATACTTCTCGAACTTAGCAAGAGCCTCTCGATTTGCCGGTAAATATATCGGATTGATCTTGTTTGGAAGCACCAAACCGTTGAATTTTGAAGCAGCGTCCTTGGACGTTGCATCATGGTACTGGATTATGCCATTATTTAATTCACTGACACGATTGATGGTGATAGTGAAATGACCACCCTCGGCATCTGGTTTTCTAATGACTGTCATAATAGGTGGTTTAGTATCGTGACTGGATTCTATTCCTTCGATATCTTTGAAGTGTAAGCTGTAGCCGTATTTAGCAATTGGTCTATTGAGCTCATTTTCTTTAAATTGTGTTTCAACATAATACCCTGGTCCATTACGACAATAAACATGCTTTAAACCTGGGTTTGTAGTGAGATATAAATCCTTGCCAAACTTGAGAATGTGATATTTCCAAAACAGATTTGTATTATCTGTGAGCGTACTTTCCAACTGCTGGAAGGAGAAGCGTGAGGAGGCGGCTAAACTTGGCAGTGAGATGTTTCTTCCAGAGTTGTACATCTTAGAACTGTTATCTTCATTTCCTCGATCTCCGGAAAGCGAGATTCTGCTGATTCTCGTGGTAAGTGAGTATCTCTTGGTCGTGTTTGAGTCCCTCTTATCTAAAGTAGTGAACGCTCCCAAGGAGAAACGTTTCATTTTCTGCTTCAATGATTTGGAACGCGATAGTGTTGATTTCAAGTCAGAGCTTGAAGGTTTGGCCTTAAGTGTGTCGCCTTTTCTGGATAACACATCATCAGACGGGCTTGGGAGTCTTTCTGGTTTCGTTGGAGAGGTGCTGTAGTAGGATGTTTTATGCTTTAATTCATGTTGGATTTTGTTTCGGGGATCAAACGGCAGCTGGCCTGCTTGGTATGGGCTGGTCTTTTCATTTTCTTTATCTTCGTCATTGTCATCAACAGGATGAAGATTGGGGTTTTCTATTCTGAATTTGCTACTGATAGGCGACTTTTCAATATAGGAATCGACCGTAGTACTCCATTCATCAACCATGGTTAGACTAGTGAAAGTTCAAAGTGAGCTTTGATGATGATTTTTTTGCTGTGATTCTTTCACGTATCTGCGCCGTTCTGATTTCTTAGACGATGGTGGTTTTGGCGGGTACCATTAAATTTTTTTGGCGAACGTCCTTCTATACGTGAAGCGATGTCTGCGATGTGGGAAGAAAACCAAAGAGACTAGGAGCCAGGAAACACAGAAGAATAGTAGTGAAGGATACACGGCTATATTAATACAATTCGGGGTGATTCGAAGAAAAAAAATTAGAAGCCCATTAGCAATTAAAAAGGTTGGCTAGTGTGTCTGTCAATAGTGCTCATCGGTTAATGCATAGCTGCGCCTGGATTCTCAAACTTTCTGGAAAATGCGGAACCTGGACTATCAATAATACCAGAATAAATGTGTGACATTACGACCGAGTCAATTGGAGTAGGTGGCTCATCACCTACCAATGCCTAGATGCGGTATTATTGGTGAGCATATTTAGTATCGGTATTTCGTGCCCTGCAACCTCGCTTAGAATTGATGCCTTCAACAAATCGTGCGAATCCACTCCCCACGGTCTCCATAAGGTACGCCATTTTGTGATACTTTTATTCAAGCCCGAAGACAATAGAAAATGTCGTCATGTGATATCTGCCCATGAGGGAACACCCACAAGCCCGCCGACTTGTCACAAAATATGTAACAATAATGATACATGTTCCAAGTTGCAGATACTTGGCCGAAATTACATTTGACTTACTAAATCATGCGTGGCATATGACAATAAACGTTGGTTCCCCGTAATATGTATTTTGTTTTTTCCTTCTCCCTAAAACACACTTCTCAATTCTCCCCCATTCACAACAAAGTTGAAAACAGGAAATTCAAAAACAGGGCCTTGGCCCACAGGGATGATCTGAAAAAATTAATATTCCAGATTTAATCTTGAAAGAAAGCAATTCTTGATCAAGAGACATTGTACATTATAAGTGGAATAATATCTTCCGCCCTGTACCTGTATAAATCTAACCACGGTATTGCAAAATGAAATTCTGGTATTAGATAAGCAAGATTTTACCCAATTTATCCCAGTATGTCAATGAAGTAAAATCTAACTCTTCTTTGTTGCAACACATCCGCATTGTTGCAAAAAACCGCACAAAATTAAAGATAATCAAAAATTCTTCTCTAAACATAGCCCTTTGTTCTGGAGCATCATAAAATGTAGATGAAATTTACCAATTAGGTTAATTGAATTTAAAAGTCATTTGACCTCTTTTGAACTTTCATTTCTCTATAAATATTAGATATTGTAGCTTCTTCTCATTTCGCAGTGAAACATGTTTACGACAATAAATCGGCTTCTAGTGGACTTGACTTCCCGCTTCAACCATTTCTATTTTGTGCCTCTTTTTGGGTTGGTATGTTGGTATGTACTTCTTTTTGTTTTGTCAGGTAAATGGATCGCAGGCGGTTCTAAACCATACCCACAATATAAGCAGTATCAAACACCTTTGCCCTTGGAGAGAATCGGGGCTATCATTGAACCATGGTTCTTTCTTACCTTTGTTGTAATCCATTCTGTGGTCTTTTGTACATCGATGTACTTGGATTACTACCATCGAAAGATTGGCAAGCTCATCAAGTTTATCAAACCCGAGGTTCAAAAGAGACTTGCTTACGCACTGATATCGATTGGAGTGGTGGCCCAAATATTTTTCATTGTTCAGGCTTGCATATCCATCTACTATACCCAAGCAAGGTCAACAACAGCACCTTATTATGCGGTTTACTTGGCAATTTTTGGAATTCTTGTGATGGTATCACTAGCTCTCAATTTTGTCAACTACTATATCATGGGTCAGTACTACCGGCGGTACGTTAATTGTGAGAGATGGAACAAATTTATGATCTCGTTCATTATCAAAATCACCTGGCTTTTGGTAACTATTACACTTGCTGTGACTACGTGTGCGTTTTATGTGAAAAAGAACTTGAAAGTCTCTTCGATACTTGAGTGGTCTTTCCATTTTTGGTACGGTTTACTCATGGCATTTTGGACCTACGACTTGTACCCGTTGACCGAGTTACGAGCCTTACGCAACAAAAATAGTTCCGCCACGCCCAGTCAGAACTTGTTGCACCAGTTGAGAAAGAAGATATCCTTTGGTTCAATGGGACAAATCCGGACCAAAAAGGATACCTCCGTTGTAGAAATCCATCCGGCGGAGTCGAATATAACCAGTGAACGGTCCTCAAGACACTTGGATCCAGCAACCGACTTTGCTAATCAGCTACGCGAGATCTTTTAGTAAATGCGACATTTTGAAATTTATACACAGTAGCCCATTATTTTTCTTCTTAATTTCAGTGCGTTGCGTTGCTATCGTCTACGAGCCGTGTCTCTTCCCCCTCCTTCCTGTATGATAGGGGAATTGCATTGGCATCGCCCTAATCCTCTAATCCACGTACCAAGGATTTTGAAAATTAATTTTCACCTGTTACGGCCGTGAACGTCCCAGATAAGGCTTAGATAAGAGACAACTTGAGAATGTCAGCCTCCGTCAGCGACTTGGAAGAGTCGCGTTCACTTATTCAGGAGGAAGATGACGTTTCCAGTAGCAAATTCTGCCCCAACAGTCGTCAAACGCTCCGAATCTGTTTAAACTTAAAAAAGTTGATTGACAAGGTGATTCCGATTTTGTTTGATGAGAACGAGATAACGATGCAAAACTCTCCCATTCTCAACGTCAATGTTGTCCAGTTAGCTTTACGCGCTGCTGGTGGGAAGGGTGATGGTAAACCAGGTACGTCTTCGCGCAAGTATCGTGCTGCCCTCGTGTTCTGTTTGCTTAAGGTGTGCGACTGGTACTGGCAACAGGCCGAATTTGAGTTATGTGACAACGAATTGTACATGTTGCGTGCTGTCACCGCCCAAACATTGGCTGCAAAAATTATTGAGATGGAAAAGGACGACGAGTATTTGTTTTTACGCATGTTGACCCATCGCTATGTAATCAACTTGAACGAAAAGGATGCTAATCCTGTAAGTGCATTGGAATTGGCAGTCGACATGCATTCTACGATTGTCATTGGATCGTCAGGTTACCAACGGTGCATCAAATGGCTCTGGAGAGGCTGGGTAGTTCAATCGTCTACCGATCCACACTCATATGTGTTGTACAAAGGAGTCTCATCTCATTCTATTCGTTCTCATTTTGATCCTGCTAGAATCAAGACCCCATTGTACCAGAACATGTTGGAGATCTACTTCAGTATTTTTTACCTCATACTCTTCACCATTGTTTTGAACAACCACCAAACTACAACTTCAGATTTGGATATCTTTGAGATCTTGTTCCATCTTTTCACCTTTGGTTCAGTGGTAGACGAGATTGTCAAGTTCTATCACGTTGGATACTATTACTTGGGTTTCTGGAACGTGTTCAACGATGCAATGTATTCTATCATCATTGTTGCCATTGGATTCCGTTACGCAAGTGTCCGCACATCTGGCCCTCTTCAAGAGAAGTATGACGAGATATCGTTTAGAATACTTTCTTGTGCTTCTCCCTTTATGTGGTCCCGCTTACTTCTTTATTTGGATGCTCAGAAATTTGTTGGTGCTATGATTGTTGTTGTTAAGACCATGATGAAGGAGTCGATCTTGTTCTTTGTTTTGTTATTTGTTGTAATCATTGGGTTCTTACAGGGTTTCCTCGGGTTGGATGCGTCAGACGGTAAACGTGAGGCAACAAGGCACATTCTTATTTCGTTGGTGAAGGCGGTTATTGGACAGTCTAGTTTTGGTGATGTTGCAAAACTTGTACCACCGTATGCTTCTGTGCTTTACTACATTTACACGTTCGTCTTATCAGTCATTTTGATGAATATTTTGATTGCTTTGTATTCGACTGCTTATGCAGCCATTGTCGAGAATTCAACTGATGAGTACTTTGCTTTGGTGGCTCATAAAACGTTGCGTTACATTCGTGCTCCAGACCAAGATCTTTATGTCCCTCCACTTAACTTGATTGAATATTTGATTTCTGGGTTACTGCTTGTGTTGAGCAAGCGTGCTTATAAGAAGCTTAACTACTGGATCATGTTGGTGATTTATTCTCCTCTCCTCACATACATTACGGTTTACGAATTGGGCAATGCAAGAAGAATTCAGTATAATCGGTTCAAGGGTTTACCTGACGATGCAAACGAACTTGATACCGAGTGGGATTTAACCGATGGCTACGATGTCGATGCTCAGTCAGGCTGGGAAGGTATACAGGAGAGAAACAGTGAAGTTGTACAAGCGCTTCGTGAGCAGCGTGAGGGTGAAAACCAAGATCCCGAGTTTCCAATTGCCCAGCACGAGTTTGATGGTGATATTGATAAGGTGGTTCAACCTGTGTATGAAGCGAACCGGGCTGGAATTAAATGGGAATTCTACGAACTACACGCCAAGATCGACAAACTTACTCAATTGGTTGAGGCTGTGGTTATTGAGAACAAGCTGCTTCGCACCCAACTCGAAGAAAGTATTGGTGCGACGAGCGACAAAATTGCTTGAAATTGTTGCATTTCGTACAGATGTCGCGCATTTCCGAATTCGTATTAATATCTCACGGTGGAATGGAGGCATTCTTGGCTTAAATAATGACGTTTATAATGTCTTAAAATACTGGGCCAGATCCAAAAAATGTTAATCTTATCTAGTCATGTACTTGTTCAGTAATTCAACTGAGGAGACCATTCCCCACAACAAGCAATTGAGGGAATTCATTAATGAGATCAAGACATATTGCTTGACAGAGTTGCCGCGCATATTAGACTCACACTTTTATTGGAACGTCAGAATATCTAGATAGCAATATCTGGGTAGGTGCTTACAAACGAATTGATCAAATTCTCGAAAGTTATGTAGCTCAAAATGTGTTAGATGATAGATGAGCCAATTTCCAACTCAGACAGAGTCTCAACCCATAAGAAAGCACTAGTTTGCTCATGTCTTCGGTTTACCACAACATTATGCAAAGTCTACTCAGTGGTTTTTATGACGTAATACTGTTGGAGCTTTTAAGTATATTCGATGAAGAAGATTTTGATCTTTTGATCTACTGGAAGCAAGATATTGATGTGGATGACTGGAGAAACAATTCCAAGTATTGTAATTATTCATCGGAGTCAGATGAGACCCAATGGTTCTGGCGTGCAGTTGAATCTTTCAACAATGAGGAGAAATGTAAGTTATTGCATTTTGATACTGGAAATTATAACCCACCGCTCGGTGGTTTCAAGAAATTAAAGGGAAGTATAGGATATATGAAGTTTCAAATTCATCGACAGAGGGATTCTGATAATCGATTAACAACTTTTCATGTTTGCGAGAATCAAATTGGATTACCACAATATGACTCTTATGAAGCCTTAAAAAAATTCCTATTACTAGCTTGTATTGAAGGAAGTACTGGATTTGCGTTTGGGTAGTGAAGTTTGCAACCATTTTCTCGTTTTCTCTTAGGCCGAATTAGCCTTGCCATTACTCCAAATTACATAGGGTAATTTAATGAATTTTCATTATAACTTAAATAGTATTATAGACTTACTATTCGTGTAGCCATTATCACAAATAGTGTTAGAAATGAACATCTAGAGGATACTGGAGAATTTGCAACAGCGATTTCCGTTGATTAATCTGCGACCAATTTCCTGTTTCGGACAGTGACATTGTGATTAAGAACGACTACAGTTTGCTAAGAAATAAAATTTATTAACCGAATGGGTAGTACCTGTACTTTATTGCAAGCGGAAATAGGTTTTTCGTCTACTCCTCTTAGTTGCATATTAGTTTAATAAACTTGCTTCGGGTTTCCCTGCTTTGTACATTCTTACTCTGTACACATATGCTCCTCGTTCTTTCCAACTGATGGTCCAAAACCAAGATGCTTTGAAATAGATTGGGATAATAGATAGAAACAGTACACAGGTTATATCATAAAAATAGTTTTTATAGCCCGTTCAAGTCCAAGTAATTAGTTAAAGGGGTTGATCAAGGTTATGTCATTAGAATGAAAAAAACAAGTTAGTTTGGGAGCCGTTTGAATTTATAATTTGTTAGTGCATGTTAATGGATGCGATTTCTACAGCATTGAAAACCATAACCATTGCTTGTTTAGGCCTGCCATTAAAAACAGGGGATATCATGCGATAAGTATAGCTCTAACAAACATAAGTTTTAAAGAGAGTCGCACTGGAAACCAGACCAGACAATAACTTAAGGACAGAAAAAAAAAAGTTGTATTAACCTGCAGGATGTTATATACAGAAGAAAATTTTTATTTTAATTCGTAGTGTAGTCGTAGCGGGTTAAAATATAGCATCATCGAGTAACTGAAGTGACAATTGGAACTGAGGAATACTGTGTGAATCATTTTGAGATTGAATCATTTGTGCAAATATCATTATATATTCGAGGACTGGCGTAAAGAAACAGATTTTGTTGGTTTAGAATTCCGCACACCCAAACCCGAAACTAGCGACAAGCAGTCAATTTATCAACAAGCATTTTTGTTCCCTGTCCATCTTGCATTCCCATCCACCAATTTCTGTGTTGGAAAACAATAGTTACATATACATCATCCTCAAGTAAAGAACGATGGCTACCGAGGAACCGCCTTTTTCGGCCCAGTTCAAGACTGGTGATACCATTCATTTTGACTACAGTACCGATATGTCGCCGAATCATGTAGCGGCTAACCAAGACTCTGAGACATCCAAATCATCTAAGAAACGAAAGAGAAAGAACAAACGCAAGAAACAACTGGTACCTACCAACATCCAGGCCACACTAAACCACCCAGAAGACGATTACCCCACATCCAGAGTGATTAAACAGGCCCCAAATGGCGATGTAGTGGTTGAACCTTTGGACGACATCACGCCGCCAAATCTCCCACACATCCCACATCACAACTTCCACGATCACTCATACTCCAACTCCCACAGCCATCACAACGACAACCATTATCAGAACAGCATATGGGATTCTGCATCAATAGAAGAACAGGAAAATCTTAAGCTGTTCTGGGAATCTTTGGATGAATCTGACAAGATGGAGTTGGTCAAGATAGATAAGAAGTCCATATTGGAAATTTTCCGGAACGAAACCAGAGCAAATGCCGCCAACCAGCACCACCATGGTGGCCACCATGGCCACAACCACAACCACCACGGCCACGGGCCTGGACAACTGAATTTAGCCAATGGATCCGGAACTAATGGTTCTCATATCAACTGTGCCTGTAAATACTGTGGCAGAAGAAGCAATATAATTGAAGATGAATTGGAAAACATCTATGACAACCATTTCGATGACATAATAGATTTTATCCATGAAGTCAGAGACATTAATGACTTGAATGCTTTGCCAGGCCTTCTCTTTGGTGGGTTCCACATGCTTGAAGAAGAACACAGGCTACAGAAAAGACAACAAGAGTACAAACGAGCAAGACAGATTGAGCAAGAAAAGCTGAACAGCAGTCCTCTTTTCTACAAAAATCCAGGAATTCCTTCTCCCTTACCCTCACGCCCATTGGAAGTTGCGACTCAGGTACCGACAGAAGCAAATGTTGAAGAACAAACAGTAAAAGAAGTTAGTTCTGATGCCACCACAGAGCCCTTATTTCAAAAACTACTTGATCCGAAAATATTCGAGGCATTGGAAAACCTTGACTTTGAAAAGATAAAGGAAACTTTTAACCAGTCTAATGTTAACCAAGCCAACATTTTGGAAAAAGCTGGTTCGCTCAGAGATATGATTAAGGATTTGCATAAAGCTGATGAAGCTCAATTGGAGAAAGGAATGTCTTTCTTGCATAGCATAGGAAAGATATTCTCCACTGCGAATGGACTTCCACCGTCGGAATCCGGAGAGCCTATTGATCAAAATGCCTTGATTGCCAAATTCAAGGACCAATTCAGTCATGGATTATCCAGTTTTGCTGAGGACTTGTTGAAAAACGATGGCAATTCATTTATTGATATGATGGAATCGCTATCTGAATCAAGAACTGCGAGAGAAGACTTGCTCAAAACTACACCTTTGCATCCAAGAATAACCACTGCTAACCAAAACTTGAATGATCTGAATGACTTACCTGAAATAATGAAATTGACGGATTCACTTCATGATACCAAGGAAGAACTTGTCGAAAAACATAATCATTTTGAAGAGGTTGACGGGGAAGAAGAGGAAGAAGAGGAAGAAGAAGAAGATCAAGATGATGATATCGATGAGGATGAGGACGATGCCGGTGCCAGCGACACCGAATCAGAAATATCCGAGGAAGAGAAAATGCAAGAGATTCGTCGTTTGTTTTTGATTCAAGTAATCAAGCTCTTTCAAGAAAGGTTGAAAAATGCTTACAAGAAAAAGCTTTCTGAAGACAGAACTCAGAAATTGATTGAGGAATTGGAAGCAGAAGAAAACGCGAAGAAGGAAAAGGAGCTTAAGAAGTTAAAACAAAAGGAGAAGAACAAAGAAAAGAAACGGTTGCAGCAGTTAGCAAAGGAAGAAGAGAGAAGGAAGAAGGAAGAAGAGTTGAGGCAGAAAGAAGAAGAACAAAGAAAGAAACAAGAAGAGTTGAGAGAAGAACAGAAGCGCAGAAAGGAAGAGGCCAGACTCAAGAGAGAAGAAGAAAAGAAGAAGAGAATTGAAGAGTTGAAGAGAAAAGAAGAAGAAAACAGAAAGAAAGCTGAGGCACAACGCAAGAAAGAAGAGGAAGCTAAGAAGTTGAAGGAAGAACGCAAGAAAAAGCAAGAAGAAGAAAGAAGGAAGAAGGAAGAAGAAAAGAAACAGAAAGAATTGTTGAAGAAACAGAAGGAAAAAGAACTCGAATTGGCCAAGTTGGAACAACAAGCCTTGGCCGAGCCAGTTCCTCAACTTGACCCAGTTATTCCGTTCTTAGACGGTGTTGGTGAAGAATTAGCCGTGCCAATTGCCGCTCCTGCTCCTGTTCCTGTTCCTGTTCCTGCTCCTGCTCCTGCGTCGAATCATATTTTGCAACAGTTATACCAAGCCAAGCCAGGCTCCATTTCATCTTCTTCTTCATTGCATAACACCCCAGCTATTCCTCTTCAAAGTCAGTACATTTCCGAACCTCCTACAGCCAGCAATTTCAACCAACCTTTTACTCCTACCTTAGCCAATGTGACTAATGCAGGTCCCGCCATGAGCTCGAATATCTCTCCTAATAATATGGTGTATGGTGCTGGTGCTGCTAGCGTGGCACCAGGTGCAACAACCAACATCTCGCCATGGTCGACCAAGTCCCGTCTTAATTCATTAAGCGGAAATACTGCTGGTGTATCAGCCTTGTTTCCGAACCAGTTCTCCAACACCGCCAACTTCAGCCCGTTTAATACCTTTGGAACCGAGAACCTTAATTCATTGAATACGAGCGATCCATTTGCTAGCACCCCTGCAACTCAAACTGCTTCTGTGGTCCCCACGGCAGCACCGATTCCATCTAGTACAATCTGGAACCAGCCATTGGCCGGATCACAGAATAATTCTATCTGGAACACTTCGAATGCTGTTAACGGAAACGCTTCGTTATGGAACCCTGTGGCTACGAGTATTGGTGCTCCACTTAGCAACGGGATTTCTGCCCCAGGAGCACTCTCGATACCACAAGCTACCGGTGCAGTAGATAACGAAGCGATCCAAGCTGCTGGATATAATGCGTTCAGGATGTTGCAGCAAGCCAATCAGCTTGACTTTGGCGTTGCTCCACTCCGCAAGTTGTATCAGACCACCAAGACTATTTTGGGTAGCACGAACTTGACGGTGAATCAATTTTTGGGTGCATTCCGAACATCAAAGGCGTACCAGTTTGATTTTATCTACGATGATTTTGGTACCGTGACTCATGTCAAGGCTGACGGTGCTGGTACTTCTGGTTCTCCTGGATATCCGAATGACGGTGGGAATGTTGGTACTGTTTCTGCAACCGCTCCACCTCCAGGAATTAATGGTAGCACCGATACGTCTCTTCTCAAGTCATTTGGAGAGCTTGAGCTTGATTCGAGCATACCAACCAACTTTAATCGAGGACTCTGGAATTAGGTTTAGTTTTATGTATTGTAACCAACCCATCACGAGCACAGTTAACACCCAGGAACAAATTGTAGACCAAAGAATTCGCCGTCATTTAATCTATTTTTTTTTCTTTTTTCTATTAGGCTTTAGCCAAGATGATTTTGCAGCTTCAGTTGTCACAATTTTCTCAACAAAATTAAAAATCGGACCGAACGATATCATTGAATCGACAGAAAATCACGGTGCTTTACAGGCCGATAACCACCACCACGAATAATCCCAGGCATTGGCAATATGGTGGATGTTGTGAGACGGAAACTTGTGATTGTGGGCGACGGGGGGTGCGGCAAGACGTCGCTCTTGTATGTGTTTACGCTTGGCGAATTCCCCACCGAGTATCATCCCACAGTATTTGAGAACTACGTGACCGACTGTCGAATAGATGGAAAGGCTGTACAGCTAGCATTATGGGACACTGCTGGGCAGGAAGAGTACGAACGGTTACGACCGCTCAGTTACTTCAATTCGCATGTCATCTTGATAGGATTCGCACTTGATGATCCAACCACTCTCGATAATACACGGACAAAATGGATCCATGAAGTAAAAAAGTATTGTCCTGGAACACCGTATCTTCTTATTGGCTTGAAGAAGGACTTACGGGGCCAACCGCACACCCGCAGCCCGTCGTGTGTGGAACTAGAGGAGGGCCAGCAGGTGGCATCAGAGATTGGTGCTAAGGTCTACTTAGAAAGCTCCGCGTTGACCGGGGAGGGAGTGGACGATATCTTTGAATACGCAACAAGAACAAGTTTACTTATCAAAGAGAAATCAAAAGAGTCCTGCTGCTCTATACTATAATATAGCATACAAAGAATACGAATTCACAATTAATATGGTAAATACTTCCCTTACCCTTTCACAAACAAGGTAAGTGACAGAGAAGGGAAAAAAAAGAAATGCGACCTCGGTGAGGATCGAACTCACGATCTCAAGATTAACAGTCTTACGCCTTAACCAGCTTGGCCACGAAGTCGTTCTTTAATGACGTAGCCCCTGACACCAGTTGCGATTCAAAAAAAAAGGCGTATGACATTGATTGACACAACAGCACGTCAATCGGCTCGGGTCCGTAATCGTTTTCTAATAGTTTTTTAAAAAGAAAAAAAGAAAAAATTTTGAAAAATTATTGGGTTAGTCACAATGAGTTCTTACTAAGCTGCGGGGGGAAAGAGGTTTTGCATGATGATTTCTTTAAGACTTACCAAAAAACAAAAAATGATTAAACAGTGGTTCATGCTATCACTATTGTTGTTTAAGATTATAAAAACACTCTGTTCTTTGTCATGCTAGAGATGTAGATTCTATGTTTTATTTTCTTCTTTTTGCCAAGCATCACTAATATTAATTACATGTCTAAATCTTTCTTATCTGCGTGAAGATAACCGATCTTGCAAGCCGCTTATTAAGCCGTGACTAAGCCTGCTGCTCCTCCTCCTCCCTCCACAGACTTTAACTGTGGAAAATGGTTTTAAAGTGTAGATGAGATCAGTCGCACCGTATTAATCTTTTCTATCCTTTTGCCCCTCCCACCATATTGAAATGTCTCAGCTACCTCAGCCGACTTCCCCTCGAGACTCCTCCGAATCCACCGAGGAATGGCCCCAGATCGCCTCGCCTCCGTTCTGGCACCGCACCTACAGCTTCCTCAATGAGAAGTACACTTCGTACATCGAACCTAACGTCGGCATCTCACTCCTTGTGTTGTCCCAGTTCTTCAACTCTATCATGGTCACCACATGTAAGCTTTTGGTCACTGATAAAGACTTTAATACTCCGATCCATCCCCTCCAGATCTTGTTTGTGCGTATGTTGATCACCTACTTGTGCTGCTTGCTATACATGGTTGTCACGCGGTCGGTGCCCGATGCCCCTTTTGGACCGACTCACCTCCGTAAACTCTTATTTGTCCGTGGTGCTATTGGCTTCTTTGGTGTGTTTGGACTCTACTTCTCGCTCCAGTACTTGAGCTTGTCCGATGCCGTTGCCATCACCTTTTTGGTGCCAATGGTCACCGCCTTTTTGGCCTGGGTCTTGCTTCACGAACGCTACTCGGTGCTCGAAGCCGTATGCTCCATTGTCTCTCTTGGAGGTGTCCTCCTTATTGCCAAACCCAACTTTATTTTTGGCCACGAGTCCGAGACAGAAACCCTGCCTGACAACTCAATCGAAAGTTCCTCCACTGAAAAACGGCTTCTTGCCACTACTGTTGGATTGATAGGTGTCTGTGGTGCTTCTGGAGTGTACATTGTGTTGCGTAAGATCGGAAAACAGGCTCATCCGTTATTATCGGTGAGTTACTTTGCATTGACATGTTGTATCATTACTTTCTTTGCCATTCTTGTAATTCCGCTGCTTTCATTTGTGCTCCCTAGCAACTCTTATCAGTGGACGTTGTTTGCGTTGATCGGATTTTCCGGTTTCTTTATGCAATTCTCGCTCACAGCAGGCGTTCAGCGAGTACGTGCTGCCCGTGCCTCGCTCATGTCGTACACAAACATGTTGTTTGCGTTGGTGTGGGACTTGACGATTTGGGGTCATTTCCCCGGCATTCTCAGTTGCTTGGGCATTGTGCTTATCATAGGAAACGCATACATCATCATCAAGTATAAACCAGAAGAAGCAGCTCCGTCACCGGATATAGAAGCGGGTCCTGCTGGAGCCGACTTGACTGCAGTCAAGTACGGAGTGGTTGGTGATGTTGAGGAAAACATTACATTGCAGGACTTTGTGATAGACCTGGACCACGAATAGATAGCTGTTCTTTGAGTAATTAAACGTAATTTGAGAAACAAAAAGCAAAATCAAATGTAAGTTGTAGCTCTAACGTTTTGGAAGCCAGTCCAATTCGTGGTTGATGTTGCGGAGGCGGAGTAAGTTACCGTTGGCGGTGTCGAGATCAGAACTCAAGTCAGCGGTTGTTTGTGACAACGTCGTGACGTTTGCGATAAGTTTGCGTGAATTGTTTAGGTTGATATCAATATATTCCAATTTTAGGAAATCTTGTGAGTTTGGATTTGAAGCAATCGTACGGAGTTTAGAGATCCATTTAAGCAGGAGTGGACGTGTGTCTTCTTTTGTCATTACGGGAGAGAAAGAAAACGTAACTCAGATTTGCGATATTTTTACCGAATGCTCTTGTTGCAAATTTCTTTATACAGTACTTAATTTATAAACGATTCTATCATGCTTGCATGCCTTTTTTGGGTCTCTAGGCAAGTCATTTGAGTCGATGCTGGAAGGATCAACCAGCCATTGGTTCAATTGGGTGAAAAGTTGGTAAATTGGTTCGGGATACCACCGTTTTCCGCCAATTCCCTCCCACTTGAACCAACCAATATGTCCCCCAGTGGATGTAGTGATAAGCATGGTGTATGGATTCTGCTTCACTTCAGTATATGGCAACAGCTTGCTTCCAACAATTGGATCATCCTTTGATGAAAGCACAATCATTGGAACCCGAACCTTATTGAGACGCTGGATCGGCAGTGCGTTGTGGTAATACTCGTTGGCGTTGTTGAATCCAAAGAGTTTCGAGGTGAAAACATCATCAAAATCCTTAATTTTTTGAATCTTAAAGTTTTCTGGATTCTTCTTGTACTCATTAACAAGAGGATCTTCCTTGAGAATCCCACTGTCATGTGCCTTGACCAACCGTATCAAGCTCTGGGCCATTGTTGGGGAGTAGAGACGGTTTCCAATGATGCTATCCGTTAACTGAACAGAACTCTCGCCAAAGTCCCATGGAGATCCAAAAATAACCGCTCCTTTGATCATTTTATTTACACTGGAACCTTCTTGCCCCAAATAGTTGGCTGTAATGGCTCCACCCAACGAGAAGCCGGCCAAAAACACTTTTTTGTGTGGCCATTTCACAGATACGTGCTCATTGATTAAGTACCGCAAGTCATTGGTCCAGAGCCCGTTGTAAAGCTGTGGAGAAGTGATTGTGTGTTGAGCACAGCCTCTGCTATTGAGCACCATCACATCAAAGCCCGATTTTTCATCGTCAAATGCACTCAAAAGTGCCCGGATGTACAGCTCATGCGAGCCTCCAGTCAAACCATGTAACACCACAAGCAAAGGTTTACGGTCGTCAAGCAATTCCTGTTCTTTTTCTGGATCAAGATATTCGGTCCGAGGAGGAAGCTCCTTAGTTTGTGAAGCTGGCTTAAACTTCAAGTGGTCCGGATTGGATGCCAGTTTTGGTACCAAGTAATCGAGGGCAATCGTGCTCTTACCTTCCCATTGATCGTACTTTAAGGTTTCTCCATCAACTTGGTACGTTTTTGTATCTGATTCGACCAGTAATAGTCTCCGCTTATAATGAACCTGGTCCACATCTTCAAAGGACCGTGCGGCTGAGTACGCCGTTTGCAAGTGGCCAGTTAAGAGGAACGGATGAAGGGTGTAGCTGGCACCATCGGCGAGTTCGGGCACGGATTTCTTAATGATTTCGGGCAACGAGGCATTTTTACCATCGGCAGAAACAAACTTGATAGGTTTGTTGGGAATACAGTTGGCCACTTGGGCCTTAAACAAGTTCCAGCTCATCGTCGTGGGTGCAGCGGTGATGATAGAATTTGTGCGACTCGTAAAGGTCTAAAATTTTAGCGCCGAGTGCCGATCTAACATGTAAACGGATGAAGCGAAAATGTAAATTTTTCCCGAACGGCGTTAGTTCTTGTTCACAAGGGTGGTTTTTCCGCACCTCTCCTAATTCAGATGTGGCAAATTAACATTAAATTTCTCTGGTTTCCCCAACCTGTAATAAATTTGGCCAGCCATGTTTGTGTACGGAAGTAGGTTGCTTATATGCAGTAAACTAGTCATCCCGCCGCCCGGGCGCCCCTAGCGATAAGATTGCCCCCAAAAGCACACCCTCTACTTACTCTTTTCTCCAGGTTCGGATATCTCTATATTCTAGCTTATAATACCAACAAGAAAACATGCAATTCTCATTAAGTGTGTTGACCACACTCGCTACTGCCCTTTTGGCCTTACCCGCTGACGCCTTGCACTCTGCCAAGTTGCACAAGGTACAAGCTGACGAGGCCATGTTGGCTGACTCGTTCAAGGAGTATGCCAACGCCCTTGGACAGAAGTATGTTGATACTTTCAACGCTGCCACTGGCCAGTCGGTTTCCTTTGGCAACGATAGAGTCAATGTGGCCCAAGTTCCGTTTGTTGCTCCACCAAAGGGCGGTCACGACGTTCCACTTTCAAACTACCTCAATGCTCAGTACTTTACGGAAATCCAGTTAGGAACTCCTGGCCAGACCTTTAAGGTTATCTTGGACACTGGTTCCTCTAATTTGTGGGTTCCTTCCAAGGACTGTTCTTCTTTGGCTTGTTTCTTGCACCAAAAGTACGACCACGACTCGCTGACAACTTACAAGGCCGACGGTTCTGCCTTTGCTATCCAGTACGGAAGTGGTTCGTTGGAAGGTTATGTTTCTCAGGATACTTTGACCATTGGTGACTTGACCATCCCCAACCAAGGATTTGCTGAAGCTACCAGCGAACCGGGTTTGGCGTTTGCCTTTGGTAAGTTTGATGGGATTTTGGGTTTGGCATACGACACAATCTCCGTCAACAAGATCGTGCCTCCATTTTTCAATGCCGTGAAGCAAGGTTTGTTGGACACTCCTCAATTTGCCTTTTACTTGGGTGACGCTGCCAAGGATGGCGAGGACGGTGGTTTGGCTACTTTTGGTGGTTACGATTCGTCTAAATTTACTGGTGATATCACCTGGTTGCCACTCAGAAGAAAGGCGTACTGGGAAGTATCGTTTGAAGGCATTGGTTTGGGAGACGAGTTTGCTGAGTTGCAGAGCACCGGTGCTGCTATCGATACCGGTACTTCATTGATTGCTTTGCCATCAGAATTGGCTGAGATCCTCAATGCCAAGATTGGGGCCACCAAGTCGTGGTCTGGTCAGTACCAGGTTGAATGTGAGACTAGAGATTCGTTGCCAGACTTGACGTTGAACTTTGGAGGCCACAACTTTACTTTGAGCCCATACGATTATACCTTGGAAGTTAGTGGCTCGTGTGTCTCAGCTTTTATGGGTATGGATATGCCTGCTCCAATTGGACCAATGGCTATTATTGGTGACTCGTTCTTGAGAAGATACTACTCGATTTACGACTTGAAGAAGGGTGCTGTTGGTTTAGCCAAGGCTGTTTAGAGATTTATGAATAGGAAACAAAAATAAACAAAACAAAATGTTTTAAGGAATTTAGTTAATTGTAACAAAATGTTACAGAAAGTTAATCTGTTCTGTTAGATGTAGATGTTTTAAAATGTTGACATTTGTAACAGATGTTTATCTGTTGTTCCAAGTTGGTGTCGCAGAATATATTTTTGATACAGACAAATATCGTATTTTTTTTTTACTTGACTGCGTTTGTGTAATATTTATCTTTGCTATTTTGTGTAACTTTTTTGACTGCAAATGCTGGTTTTACAGCCAGCCATCAGATCAGAAATCACATACCACATCTTTTTCCTTTATGTTTGCACCGCTCCATACGGACGAAGAGACACAGAGTCCTGCCAGGATGGATTTGGAATCTAACTCGGCAACTTCACTTGCCATTTCGTTTCCATACTACGCCAACTCGTTTGATACGTTTGATTTGCTCAAGAGCCCCACAAGCGACAAGTTTCCCAAATACGCCAACACGCTGCACACCTCGCCTCACAAACAAAACCCATCCCTGCCAGTGATGTCCATGCCCTCAAACCTGCTGCCGGGCTTCAACCAAGTCCCCAAACGCTTCTCGCAGTTCATTCTCGACCAGCAAAACCCCTACATGGCCCAGAAGCTCGATGCGTTGTCGGCAGCACTGCCGTCGCTTGCCAGTGACTTCGATTTGATCAACAGACCTCCACGCCGCCGTGACTCTCCTCCAAAATCACACTCCCACTCCCGCTCCTACACCTTGTCCCGCGAAATCTCCAACTCCATGGGCTCACAAGCCACCATCTTCTCCACCAGACAAGACATATCCCTTGCAAATAGCGGCACCAGACGTTTCAGACGGGCACGGTCAACCAGAGTCCGTGCCCGCCAGGGTTCGGTGCTGAGCACCGTCACATCGCTCACCCGAAGCAATGCTATCCGCTTCAAAAAGGGAAGTTTCATGTACCGCGTCCTGTTGGGCCTTCGCAAGGTGGTGGCCAGACTCAAACGACTCCGATTCGTGTTTCCCGTCTCCCGACGCAGCCGTTCTTACATCAAGAGACGCAAATCACAACGTCCCACGATTTCAGCTCCCACCACCAACCCCCAATTGGGACTCCGTGAGGTCCAGCGGGTACAGGCCCTCACCGATACGCTCAAATTCTCTGCTGGTGCTCCAGCAGAAAACGTCAATCTCCAATCGTCGCCCAATCCACGCTTAAGTCAGTATATCCAGGAAACAGAACGGCGCAATTCGATTGCGGCTAGCGGAATATTGCTAGACTTGCCACCGCAAGTGACGGTACCATTGGTCGAACCACTAGATCTGCAGTCATCGACACGGGATGAAAGCGATGTGCCACCGCCACCGCCACCACATCTCGAGCAGCGGACCTACGAGCCTCTGCCGCAGATTAGTGATCTCTGGCGGTCGTACCTCGCCCAAGTGGTGTGCAAACGGATCCAGCTCCGTCAGGAGATCAACATGTTCCAGGAATTTATGGCATCAAAGAAGTCTGGTTTCGTGACGTACGATGCCAGCGGCAAGAGCAGCAATAACAGCATCAAGAGCAGCGATACCGACACGGCCGATAATGCCGACACGGTGTCACAGTATACTGTCAGCAGCAGCAGTAGCGAGTTTGTGGATCCGCCAGCGCACGAATTCAAGAACAGATTGAACCGGCAGTCGATGTTGGGCGATATGTTGGAGTATGATTCTGACGGCGACAGTGTGATGTCCGAGCTGTCACGGGCCAGCAACTTGCTGCAGCTCAAGACTTACGGCACGGTGCGGCGTCGGGGCCGGTTTGTTTCAGTACTGTCGCTGATTCTGACCACCAGCACGATACGACGGTCTGGCGGGCACTACAACCTTTCGGCACTTCAATAAGACTATAATATATTACTATTCTTTCTTTTTTATGTACAAGGAGAACTACGTCTAGTTCTTGTTTTCCTGGGATTCGGAGTTGTTTTCGTTGTTCTTGTACAACTTTTCAAACACCTTCAAGGATTCGTTCTGCAACTCTTCGGTCTTGGCCTTCAATTCAGCAGAGTCGACTTCTTCACCGGCTTGTGCCTTGAGAACGATTTCTCTCAAAGCAGCAACTTGTTCTCTGACCTTGTCAGCGTCAGCAGCCTCCAACTTGTCCTTGAACTCGTTCAAGGAGTTTTCGGTGTCGTTACACAATTGGTCGGCACGGTTGGCAGATTCGATGGCATCTCTTCTGGCCTTGTCGGATTCGGCGAACTTTTCGGCGTCGTTGACCATCTTTTCGATTTCAGCGTCAGACAAACCAGAAGAACCGGCAACGGTGATCGAAGCGTCCTTGTTGGAAGCCTTGTCACGGGCACTGACCTTAATGATACCGTCGGTGTCGATGTCGAAGGTGACTTCGATTTGTGGAACACCCTTTGGAGCAGGTGGAATACCAGACAAGGTGAAGTTACCAATCAACTTGTTGTCTCTGGTCAATTCTCTTTCACCTTGGAACACTCTAATTTCGACCGAAGTCTGGCCAGCAGAAGCAGTGGAGAAGATCTGCGACTTCTTAGCTGGAATGGTAGTGTTTCTTGAGATCAAACGGGCAAACACACCACCCATGGTCTCAATACCAAGAGACAATGGAGTGACATCCAACAACACAACGTCAGTGACTTCACCGGCAAGAATACCACCTTGGATAGCGGCACCCATGGCAACGGCTTCGTCAGGGTTGACAGCCTTCGAGGCGTCACGGCCAAAGATCGACTTGACGGTTTCGATAACCTTTGGCATTCTCGACATACCACCAACAAGAATGACTTCAGAGATGTCGGAGGTGGACAAACCAGCGTCCTTCAACGCCTTCTTACATGGATCAACGGTCTTCTTGATCAATGGTTCAACAAGAGCTTCGAATTGCGATCTTGAGATCTTTTGGTTGATGTGCTTAGGACCAGAAGCGTCGGCAGTGATAAATGGCAAGTTGATTTCGGTGGAGACAGTCGAAGACAATTCAATCTTGGCCTTTTCAGCAGCTTCTCTGATACGTTGGATGGCCATTCTGTCCTTTTCCAAGTCGATACCAGATTCCTTCTTGAAGGTATCAACAATGTTTCTCACCACAGCAATATCAAAGTCCTCACCACCCAAGTGAGTGTCACCGTTGGTCGACTTAACTTCGAAGACACCAGCACCAATGTCCAAGATGGAGATATCGAAAGTACCACCACCCAAGTCAAACACAGCAACGACTTCACCATCGTTCTTTTCCAATCCGTAGGCCAAGGCAGCGGCAGTAGGTTCGTTAACCACACGCAAAACATTCAAACCAACAATCTTACCGGCATCCTTGGTGGCTTGTCTTTGGGCATCGTTGAAGTAAGCTGGACAAGTAACAACGGCGTTGTTGACGGCCTTACCCAAGTTGGCTTCGGCGGTTTCCTTCATCTTGTTCAAGACAAAACCACCAATTTGTTGTGGGGAGTACTTTTCACCTCTGGCTTCAATCCAAGCATCACCGTTTTCGTGCTTAACGATCTTGTATGGAACATGGTTCAAGTCTCTTTGGACTTCCTGGTCTTCAAAACGACGACCAATCAAACGCTTGGTGGCAAACAAAGTGTTTTCTGGGTTGACAACAGCCTGACGCTTGGCTGGAATACCAACCAATCTTTCACCTTCCTTGGTGAAGGCGACGATCGAAGGCGTAGTTCTGCCACCTTCCGAGTTTTCAATAATTTTAGGGACTTTGCCTTCCATAATGGCAACGGCAGAGTTGGTGGTACCCAAATCAATACCGATAACTGGCCCGCTTGGGGCGGCAGTGGAGTTGGTACGAACAGCCACGGCCGGGAAACGGCGCGACACAGTCTTTAAGGATCTAGCAGACAACATGGTTTAGCTTACGGTTGAAAAAAATTGTCGGTGGCTTTCCTTATATAAAGTGAGAAAAAAGAAAAATTTGTCGGGCACGGTTACCCGTCCGTGTCCGTTTCGAGAAGATTCCATTTATTAAAACAGTAGTACAGAGAAAAGAGATACCAGAGAAAATTTTGCCCCCCCTTTCCTTCTTCTAAGTGGGCGTTGGTAACATAATAACCTGATAATTAGAATTGTTTTTGTGTGTAGCATTCGATATTGACAGTTTTTCATTATAGTTCAGCCGAAAGTTCATTGAATGCGTGACCGGCTTCGGCTTCCGCTCGCCATTGCGGATATTTTCATCACATTTTTTTTGCCATTATTGACTCACTGGGTGTGGCGGTCTTTTTTACCTTCTGTACATTTTTACATGTTGAGTCTGAATGTCGCACCTCTGCCAACGGGACTTCATGCTTATAACTGAAGGTCCCCGGGTAAATTGCCATTCATGATCCAAGTCAACGACTTCTGGCCACGAAACTCTTCAATGTACCGAATAATTTCGTCTGCAGACTTGCCGTACTTATCGACACCACGCTCAATAGCATCATACAACTTCTTTCTTCTCTGGAACCGTTTTGATTCCTTCGACCGCGAATCGCCCCGCCATTCCTGCTTGCCATACTTTTCATCCATCTCTTTCAATGGAGGCTGGCCACGGAACCCTTTGGTGAACTCATCGTAGATCTCTTTTACCGACATCGGATTGTGCAAGAAATCCACGGCAATCTTTGGTTTCTTAGTATCGTCGCTCAAGTACTGTGAGCCGTTATCCTCGTTATCGTGTTTGCGTTTTCCCCCGTAATTCTTTTTCGCTTTGTCTGCACCCTGCTGCTGTTGCAGCTGCAGTTGTTGTTGTTGTGGGTGTGCTGCCTGGGCCTGCAGGGCAACCGCAGCCACCGCGACCTGGTGCAACGCCGGGTCCATATTGCCCTCCAAATGCACCTGTTGCTGGGCCAACTCGGCATGAGGAAGCTGGTCAACTTGGTTCTGGACCTGTTCCTCGATTTCATTTACCTGCTCATGATCCACACCTTCCTGGATCGCCTGAAGCAGACTGATGATCGCATCCTGGTTCTTGTTTTCCACATAATCCGTGATCAAGTTGGTCAACTTATCGATCTTGGTGTTCTGAAAGTCAAGTACTTGTCTGAGGTACGCTACCTCGTTGTTCAACTGTACAATCTTGTCGTTTTCGACTTTGTCGATGATTTCGTGAAGCCGGTCAATCTGGCCTTGGAGGAACCCCGTCTCCTGTGCAGGGTGTTCACGGTGGCTTTCTGCATGTTCGCTGGCATCGTCATGTGCGCTTTCCGCGCCGTCCTTGATATTTCTGATGTCTTCCATGGTGTCGTGGTAAAATGTCGGGGGTTTGTTTAGACTTTTTTTTTGGGGGCGTCGAGAAAACACCAAAAAAAAAGTTTTTAAGGTGAGCTGGTTGGTTCTATGCAGGAAATATTTGCGTCTGCCGTTAATGCTGGATCAGTAAATTGTGGACCCCAAAACACCAATATTCCAATACAGTAGCTTCCTTGTCTAACATAGACAACACGGCATTTCCCCGTGCCAAAGTACTGGCGCGTTACAGCTCGAATCTGGTCTAAATTCAGACTTTTCGGCAAGAAAAGGCACATGTGCTCGGTATACTGCAACATTTGCCCCAAAAACTTGTCGAGCGGGAACGGTTCCATGGCCAAGAGATCAAATTGGTCTCGTTGGTATGCGGGTCCACCCCATGGAGGCAGAGCAAAGATAAAATCAAAGATCTTGTTGGGATATTCGAGATTCTGGATCAGTTCGGGTATCCAGTCCTGATACACCTTGCCGTCGTCGTGAGGACGTGAGATCTCGTTCCAGTCACCTACATATGACCATACGGAGTCCTCAACACCATAGACCGTGGCATTGTGCATTGTGCACAGCTCGTTGTGCGGATTCACATCTATAGCACCCACCGATTCAAAGTGTTTTGCAAGCTGGATGGTGTTTCCGCCGCCTCCGCAACACAAATCAAGCACATTGCGGGCCTGGGGAATGAAATCCACAAGAAGCGACGCCGTGAACTCCGCTACGTACTCGGGAGTCACCGAGTACCAGAGCTCGCTTGTCATATAAATACCCTCGTCAAACCGGCTGAAAAGCTGGTACCGTTTCTTCCAGTATTTCTTACATTCATCAGGAAGCGTATGGTAACTGTGCATGTAGAGCTCGAAGCCTTCTTCCACCTCCTCGTCCGAACTCATCGTGATGCTGCAGAATTGTTGCGATGATGTCGCTGAATTTTCCATCTTTTTTCTTTGAATAAAAATGTCTTTTTTTTGCACCCATTAAATTTCTATAAATACAAACTAGAAGTAAAAGAATCCAGGGCCTAAATACGATACACCTTGCCTTCCGAAATAAGTAACTTGTCTTCCTTGACCAACATGTCTATGGCAGCCATAAATTCGGCTTCTTCAAACACCTCTTCCTGCGGCAAGTTTGCGTTGACAATCTCGTACACTTTATCCATGGCAACCCCGTTTTCACTCTGCCAGAGCTCAGTGAACTCAGCAGCGTTTAACTTTTGCTGGAAAACAGCGTACCGTTCGGCAGAAACCGTTCCATCGGCATCGACATTGACATCGGTATCAACCAATGGCTGTTGTTGCTCGGGTTCGGTAAGATGCAACTCGCCAAGCTCTTCCTCCATCACTTCATCTTCATCGTCATCAATGATAGGTGTAGCTTGTTGAATTCCGCTTCTCAACCTCGTACGAGTAGTTGAAGGTCTCGACACAATAACTTCTTCGTCTTCGTTGTCTTCCTCTTCTTCTTCGAGCTCGGATTCATCTTCCAGCTCAACTTCAGGAGTAACCTTTTGTTTCTTGGTTCTGGTCTTTGCAACTTCCTTAAACATAGCATATCTCAACAATTGTTCAGCCACTCTTGCATCTTCGGTCTCAACCGATTTAGATAATCTTACTTTAGCATGCGCCGTTGCTAAACGAATCAATGTTTCCAACGTTCTCGCAGTAACAGGTGCGGTCTTACGCTGGTTACCAACATCGACATCATTTCTCAAGTCCGTATAAGTCTTCACGATACTTTCGGTGGCTGCTTCAGTCAACGTTGGCTTTATTCTCTGCTTCGCATACTGAACATACTTCTTCAAGAACGGAATCGACAAAATCGTGGGTGGTTTCTTAGACCGGTTCGCTCTCACTCCCGCATGTAACAAAGAGTTGAACTTTTCAAAGATTGGCTGGTCCAATTCTTCCTGTTCGTTGGTGGTATCGTCACCAACAGCTAACGAAAGCGTGCTCTTTTCACGAATGGGTTCACCTTCAAGCAATCCTGGTGGAATGAATCTATGCATCCGCAACACATGCTCCGAAATGATTCTGTCTCTCGTAGGTTGCACATCGTCAGTGACAACAAATAACAAGTCAAAACGAGACAATAACGAGTCGGGAAGAGCAATATTCTTGTGAGGATCCTTGTGGACATCGTACTGCCCGAAAACTGGGTTGGCAGCAGCAATCACCGAACAACGAGCATTCAAAGACGTATGGATCCCGGCCTTGGCAATGGTTACTGTCTGTTGTTCCATAACTTCGTGGATAGCAACACGATCCACATCGGACATCTTATCAAACTCATCGATACAGACAACACCACGGTCAGCAAGTACCATCGCACCGGCTTCCAATCTTCTTTCTCCGGTTTCTTTGTCAGTGGTAACGGCAGCCGTCAAACCAACTCCGGAAGACCCTCTACCCGTCGTGGCAATTGCCAACGAAGCTGTGTTCAACACAAATCTTAAGATTTGGGACTTGGCAGTGGAAGGATCACCAACCATCAAGATATTAATATCACCTCTCAAGTGAGTACCATTGTCCAAGTTCTTTTCAACACCTCCAAGCAACATCAATAACACAGCCTTTTTGATGTATTCAAACCCGTAAATGGAAGGAGCCAATGACGTGGATAAAATATCAAAGATCTTATCGTTTTTAGACAACTTGTTGATGTTACGAATATCTTGATCTGTCAACTTCTCTTGTGAAGCAACCCCAGTAGATCTGGCATGGAGTGGGTAAACCGAATTACCCAAAATCACGGTTCTGAAGGACGAATTATTATTCGAACCACCTCCCAAGGCCCGATACACCCCGACAATCTGGATACGGTCACCAGGCTTGGTCAAATCGACCAAATCGTCATCCAAAATAACATCGACAGAACGAGGCAATTGACCTGCGGGTGCGGATTCGGGCATTTCCTGGACAGATATCTTCTGGTGGTCACGGTACGTCGAGTAACCGTACTCGGTAGTCAACTTGTTACCGTCAAGGTCCTCGGTGGGGTAAATTGCTGGGGTAGAAATTGGATCAAACGACGTGGTCTGGTCCTTATATTCTCTGGCATAAAATCTGCTGGTCTTCTCGGCATAATGTACCGAACGGATAACTTTGGGGCGTACCAACGATGCACGTGTGACAATACCTTCAATCGAAACCATTTTGGCAAGATGGCTCGAGTTTATTGATCTAGGAGTAACACTGTGGGCACCAAACGAACCCTTAAATGATAAGTAAAATTGCTGGTTCTGGTCGTATTCGAGTAACATCGCGGTGCTGGGGTCATAAATCGTCAACACGGTATCTTTCAAGGCCCGTTCACAGGCAGGAAGATATTCAGAAGGTGTAGTCAAAAGTCCTCTCCAGAATTCCTTGTCAAAGTCTCTGATTTCGTCAATCGACACCGTCAATCTATAACGGCCCTTGTTTAACATGTCCTTGATTTGGGTCCTGTAATCAGTGCCTTCTCCGTCAATGCGATCCAAGAATTCCTGGAAACGACGGACTCTGTCACCAAAGACAGCATCAATAGGCTGATCGGTCTGCGTTGTCTCGTCCATGTTCTATGAGCTGGTGTTCTTTCTTTTGTTTTATTGACGGAAATGAAACTTTACCTTAATACACAAAAAAAAGATTTTCCTTTCGACGCGTTTCATTATATTTCCTAATCGGGACTAATTGGATTTTATATACAAGTTATAACGTCGTATTCTTCTAGTATACAATAATATCTCTATAGAGTCCATCCCGGGGCATACACGTTATCTCCGCTTGATTCAAACAAGCCATCATACTCTTCGTATTCTAATGCAGCCATACCCTTGTACTTTCTGTTCTTTTCACTGTCCAATAACGATTCGTAGCTCCAGTCCAAGAAATCTTCCAAGTTGTACGAATGCTTTCTGAATGGCTCACCAAAGATCTTGGCTAACGTGGCCACGTTAGGATGGTAGTGTGACATCAAAGTTTCCAATTCCCAGAGCGAAGATCCCATCGCATTGGTCTTCAATGGATTGGTCTCGGTATTGTCAAACGGATCATCGTACTGTGTCCCAGGTTTGACATTACTATTGTGCAACATCAACATGCACGAAGGATGTCTCTTCAACATGTTGTATACAAATGGAATCACAATGACTACCCCAGAAGCTGTGGCTCCCACTGTTAATCTGGCCAACTTCTTGATAAATGAAGCAACCAAGTTCGAAGACAAATGTGTCGAAGAAAGGAACAAGTCACACAATCTGAAGAACCGCGAACGGTACCGGGTGTACAACAAGTTGGGAGTAAGCAATGAGTAAAGTTTGGTGTAGAAGTCTGGGTATTCCAAGTTGTACCGTTTCATCAACTCGTAAAGAGAATTCAATGCAAGAATAGGAATAATCTCGTCTCCAGCGACATTGTAGCAATCAGTCAAGAAATCCATTAGACTTTGGGGCTCCACCATGTTGGGAATGATTCTCTTGTGCAAGATAAGCAAGATAGACTTATACTGTGAATTAAACAATGGATAAGAGAGTACCACAAGGAAAGTCTTCTGGTACTGCGCCTTGAAACTGGATACCTTGTATGCAATGGATGGCAATTTTGAGTCAACCAATGTATCAAGCTCTTGTAAGTCCTGGTCATCGCTAGTAACAAGTAACTTGTCCTTGGTAAGCGTGTAAAACTTGGAAAATATGCGTCTTAATTCATGGTTCGTCTTTGTCAGTTTCAATTCTTCCAACAAAGTGTGCAAGTTATTGAAGAAATAGAATTGCAAGTCCCAGTTTGCAGCAAACTTCTCCTGGAATTCCAAGAGGATGTAATCATCGTTGGATCCATCGCTCAAAATATCCCCATTTTCTCCCACAAGAATCGCTTGCACAAGTTGCAAGTATGTCTGGGTAGGGAAGTACAAGTCATGTGCACCAGACTTCATGTACTGACTCTCGAGAGCCACGAGATTCAATCCAATGTCCAACAAGTCAAGCTGTAACGAAGTTTCGTACGCCAATTTCATGCTAATGATGTCGTTAATTGTCTGCTTGAATCCATCAAACTTGTTCACCAACCACTTGACCACCAACTGCTTCTTTTCGTCATATGATTTCTTGTTAACAAGCAACTCCTGCTTCATAAGTTTCCGGAAACATTTGAACAAAGTCAACGATAATTGACGAGCCAACTTCTCTGCCTCTTCATCCTTTTTCACCTGCAATACTTCGATGTACTCACTGTACTGATTTATCAAGGTAACAAGATTGTTATATTTCGCAGAATCACTGGCCTCCAGGCCAAGTTTTTCAAGGTCAGCAAGACCTAAAGATCCTGACTTCTTCTGTACCTTCTTCTTGGACTCCTTCGAGTCGGACTTTCTCTTTGCCATTGCCAATACTCAAGGTCTTTCAAAGGCTTGTTAGGATGAAGTTTCGCTATAATATCTGCAGTACTAAGAATAATTTTTGCAATGAGGTTACCCGGATATAATATGCAAAGTATAAAATAAGCGCGGATTCTGCCTCCGTTTCTTGTTCTCCATGAACCTTCCAAGTTTTATACTACATGATGAAATCTCGCGTATTTTCACGACAATTCCCTCTGGAGTTGAGTTGCCTTACGGCGATTCCTCTGGAAATGCTTTTTCGTACGAAGAAGTTGGGTTTTTATGGTGAACGTGTCTGGCGCAACAATCTTGTTACATAATGCAGACGCTGAGAGAGCTTCTGATCCCAAACTCTAAAAGGTTCATCCAAGTGTAGAGAGTATAAGCTGGAGTCAATAAGGCTATTGACTTCTGTGTATACCGATTTATTTTACCCACCCTTTGCAAAATGCTGGCAGTTCACTAACCGAATAAGTTGGATTTGCCTGAATTGTTGCACCATGCAAATAATAAAATGGAATGGAGCACGATGACTACGTTTTGCTGAATGACAGTCACGACAGTAAGATACCTCTTGAGTTTTACTGAATGAACTAAACGTACGATTACGTGCGCTACAATTTAACTTGCTTACTCTTAACAGTACGGTGCCTCAGTAGGTATGTGCATTGGCAAGAACTAATTATACAAATTAACGATGTAGAACCATATGATGCTTTAAATGAAGGTTTCGTAAGGAACTGGAGCCAAGGTTTGTGGA